>JBBBDQ010001270.1:4610000-4890000 GCA_037127315.1 Ascarosepion bandense
CTCAACTTCTGGAATGCTTCCTTCGCCATGCCAATTTGCCTTCGGATCTCTGTGTCGCACTTTCCGTCTTCTGTTAGAACACTTCCCAGGTATTTAAATTTTTGTACCTGCTTGATTCTAGTATCCCCAAACTGTATTTGGCATATTGGGGTTTTTTTTACTGATGACCATGCATTCGGTTTTCTTGCAGTTTATTTCTAGCCCTTTCTTGTTACTTTCTTCAGCTACCTTCTGTAGGAGGTCTTAACATGGAACTCTCTCTCTCTCTCACTCTCTCTCTCTCTTTCAAGTATAAAAGATAGGAAACATGTTAAGCAACAAACAATATGTAAGTCATATTACATGCGTTAAAAACATGGTACTCTCTCTCTCTTACTCTCTCTCTCTCACTCTCTCTCTCTCTCTCTCTCTCTCTCTCTCTCTCTCAAGCATAAAACAGGAAAAATTATGTTAAGTAGCAAACAATATGAAAGTCATATTACATGCGATAAAAACATGGAACTCTCTCTCTCTGTTAAGCATAAAACACAGGAAAAATTATGTCAAGCAACAAACAATATGAAAGTCATATTACATGCATTAAAAACATGGAACTCTCCTTCTCTCTCTCTCTCTCTCTCTCTCTCTCTCTCTCTCTCTCTCTCTCTCTCTCTCTCCCAAGCGTAAAACATAGGAAAAATTGTTAAGCAACAAACAATATGAAAGTCATATTACATGCGTTAAAAACATGGAACTCTCTCTCTTTCACTCTCCCTCTCTCTCGCTCTCTCTCAATTATAAAACATAGGAAATATTATGTTAAACAACAAACAATATGAAAGTCATATTACATGCGTTAAAAACATGGTTTCCCTTCACAAACAAAACTAGAAAATACAACAAGCCACAAGAAAGCTATACTCACGCGTTAAAAACATGAAACTCTATCGCAAACATAAAATAGGAAAAATTAATTTAAACATCAAGCAACAATAATGTCATATTACACGCTTGAACCTGCTTAACTTTAAGAAAATTACAACGAATCATGTTCTTGTACCATTGTCTGAGAAAACGGAAACTAATAAAGACACTGACTCAGCCATGAACTAAATAAGATGCCATAAAAAAGAAACATGCTTCTCATCTTCCATCGGCATTTGTTATCAAATATACCAAGTACCACATTAAAAAAAGAACCATCAACACCGATCCCATATCTCGTATCCCAAAACTAGGTAATAAACCACTACTAAGACACGGGGAATAAAATAATATATACCTATTCGACTACAGCTGACTAAAAAATGTTACATAACACTAACCAAAAGCACACAGATCGTTAAAAATCAAACCAGTCCAAGTAACAACAACAAGCACATTAACGCATTCAGAGAATAAACTTATACAATTTTCTTATAAATTTATAACCCAGGAAGGTCCTCTGCCTTTTTGCTCACCGGGTCAACCTCTTCTGTTCACATGTCATAACTCATTTCTCTATACGTCCGAGTCTACTTGATATCATGATTAGAATTCGTTGGTTAATTTTTGGTTTTGTAGCAACTTACGGTATTTGGCGAAACTACACCTTGCACAACTATTCTATCTTCAATTTCCTTATCTTCTACACTATGTGGTATTTGTAGCGTTTAGATTTTATTTCTTGCACATACTGAATTTTTACAACAGATTCAGGGTACAAATTTCATTCCATCTCTATTTTCTGTTTTAGAAAGTTTTATCGTAAGTTTATTTTTAATCATTTCACCCCGAGCAAGGCGGAAATGCCACTGATGTGCGGGGGGGCTAAATAAGTGTAAAAAAATTAATTAGAAGAGAGTGAAGAGGAATACGAACCAATTAGAAAGGAGTAATAGAAAGATGAGAATGCAGGTGTGATGTCAGTTTCAAAGGTGGAGAGAAAGGAAAGGATATACGGGGTGGGGAAAGAGCTAGAGTTAAGTGGTTAATAGATGAGTATTGACTTTGCATTTAAATTCCTGGAGGTTGTAACCGTCAGGAAAGCAAGAATATGGGAGCGAGTTCCACAGTCGGGAAGTGCGAGAGAAGAAGCTGCAGGAGTAGAATTATCGTCAGCATTTGACTAACATGACTGTGAATGGGTGGGACCCAGTTGCCAGTCTGGTTGCACGAGACCTGTTGAGTGCCAACGCAATTTCTGATTTCGTTACACAAGGCCCCTGTTTTCTAACCAGACATTATATTACTGACAATGGGACGATACACTACTGATAACATACATATTCGCAGTTGGGTTAAGAATGTTTTTGAACAAAACCCTCAACAATTTTTACCAACTGTGCCAAAAAGTAAGACTTCCGTCTGAATCCATCCTGCATATATACAAGTCAACCATTTGTCCGTGCATGGAGTACTGCTGCCATATATGGTCAGGCGCCCCTGCCGTTCACCTCAGTGTTCTCGACAGGCTCCAAAGGAGAATCAGTAATGTGATAGGTACTGACTTGGCGTCTCGACTACAGCCACTTCCCCACCGACGAAATGTGGCCTCCCTTTGTTTGTTCTATAAATACTTTCATGGCTTCTGTTTAAGTCACTGGTGCCTCCTCAACTTCCCCAGTCGTGACTCTACCCTTTGGCGGAGCCATGACTGGGTTAATGCTCTCCGCCAGAAGGCAGAGAGCTGACAGTGACAATGGCAGTTACTGGGAGGCAACTACTCTCTAAAAGTCACACAGGTAATTTATATATAGCAAGGGGAAAAGTTCATTCCTCGTAGGAGGGTACCGTAACAGAAAATAACACTGACATCTCATTTTAACACATATATTTACTAAAATTACACAAAAATAGCTTGACATATATTATTGAACATATTTATTCAATTAAATTTCCATTGACTTCAACCAAGGCGTCTAGACTACTTCGGAATCTCTTGCTTCTCTTCTGGATGTTCTCCCTATTTTAGTTGGTGAATGCTGCAATAACCGTTGCCTTCAGTTTATTTTTGCTAACAAGGAGTTTTGTTGGTCTCTCACTCAACTGCACCCCACCCATAATAATCAATGAGTGTTAGGTAGCCAGATGTAAGGTGTTAGGTGGTCGTAGAAAATGTCTAACAGCTATGACCGGGTTTTCCTGCTTGTGTGGCATAGTGCTAAGTTATTTTGTCAGACATAGGGTTTTCCAGCAGCCACCATCTAGACGCAAGGCAGAACTACTTCCTCAAGGTACTTGACGTAGGCCTCTGTATCGAGTATGAAGCCCTATGGGAAAACGAATGGATATTATAACACCACCATCACTGGTGATCCCTCAAAAACATCTTAATCGAGATTCAGTCAGTCAGTTAATTGCCATACGTGATACACGCTTGGGCGATTATGTCTCGAATGAGTCATAACTGACTGAGCAGAAGTTTATCCCTCAGTAGGTTTCCATTACTTTCTGCGGCACACTGGTTGCCAGCCAAAGCTATAGAACCCAATCTGTCCTATTTATTTAACCCATAACTGGAGGGAAGAGACGAATTAATACCTTTCCCAAGTGTTTTTGCGTGTAAGTGAATGCAAGAAATTCAATCGTAATTCGAACTCGGCTCTCCAATTTGTTGTTCCAAACCGAGATCCACTGCACCACAATGCACATCGCCATTGGAATCATTTAACTCTTAGCGCATTCTCTGCACTGTCTTCAGATTGACACCCAAACACTCCGAAATGTTTATATTAGACCTCCCCGTGCGAATAGTAAATATTTCCACATGTTGTTTTCAAATTTCTGGCGGAGGGAAATGTGACGTGAAATTAAAAATATAAAATGGTGACAATTTACATATCGACATTTACCCATTGTCATTAATTACTATATGCGTTTATATAGTAATGATAATAATAATATATATATAATGATAATTCTTCGCCTTCATACATTTGGCTTAATTTACAAGATGTACGTGTCGGTATATGCTTGATTCTTTATTTATTTTATGCAAGTGTGCATTTGATGAAATTTGTATTGAGCTTATTATTGACTTTACTTTTCAGATGACAAAATAATCCGGGTAGAGAAACAGATGTTTAACAACTATGATGCAATTTTCGATGTAATCTAAGGTGAGAGTTTTGTAAAGGATTGATGTTAAACAGTTTAATCAATTGTTCGATTTTTCTTAGTAATTTTAAGATATTGTGTAGCTGCGCCTCACGTAAAGCCAAAGCAATTCTTTTTTTAATTTTCTTTTACAAAATTGACAGATCGCCCACTTGTTGAAAGGAAAAACAAGAGAATCCATAATTATTGATTAAGACACTCAATGCCAAAAGAATGTTTATTAACCTTATTTTTTTAAATTCGCTTCTTGTCTCGATTTTATTCTCTGCTCGGTACAATCTCTCTAGTTCTAATCTTGGCCAAAACAAAATTGTGTTAATTACTACATGTTTTTACAATTACTACATGTTTTTACTTTTACAATTGAACTAATATACTTACGGTTTAGGCCAAGGTAGAAAAAAGATCTCAAACCAAACATAGAGGCAAAGTATTTGTGCACACCATAATAAATTGTCCTGGGGTCATCCAGTCCACGTCAGATAACTCAAATCTCTTCTTTGCCTCTAACTTAACCTTAGATGACATCGGCCATCCCTTTCCCGACTTTCCCCGTCTCACTGATCAAAATCTCAATTATATTTTTATTACGACCCAGGAAGTCTAAAAGTTTATGAAAAATCTTGACCCTAAGAAAGCCACTGGTCCAGACTAAATCCCAGCGATTGTCATTAATAGCAACCCGGAATTATCTTCGATTTTATTTTCTTGATTTCAAACATACGCACCGTAATGGGGGGGGGGGGGCGCTAGAGGGTGTCGTCAGTGATGTCATCGCGAGGATCACTAGGGGGGTTCGGGTTTTTCAACATCATACCCCCCTCACCGCGCCGACCCGACCAGAGATGATCAGCCTCCGGTCCACCCTCGATAAGCGCTTTCAGACACTGGAAAATTACGTTTAGGCCCGGTACGAAACCTTGCAAATGCTTCCGATTGGCGACAGTCAGAGTCACTTTCCATTTAGAGGCGAACAGTACATGAGCTCGTCCGAAACATTAACTTAGACGCAGAATTTCGGGGAATTTTAGCTAACAATTTGAAATCCAAGCACTCTCTCTCTTTTGATCCATAACCAATTAGCTGTTCTTTCCGCTGTTTCGGTTATGGACTTGAGTGCTTTCCTTGTTTTACTCCCACTATCCCAATATCTGTTAAGGCTTTGCATAAGGACCTTGCTGCAAATCCTCTAGTCCCCACTTCTATAGGAGTGCAGCTAGCCCTCCAGCCTTTAACCCTGCAACTCTCCAGCAGTTCGTCATATTTTAACTTCTTCCTTTCATGAGCTTCCTCTGCATTTTCTTCCCAGGGGACCGTCAGTTCCCACAAGACTATCTTCTTCAAGTTATGTGATAAGAAAACTATACCTGAGCGAAGTTTTGTGATGGCAATTTGCTCTGGGAATTTCAATCTTGAGCCTATATCGACCCTTAGTTCCCAGTCTGTTGCAGGAGATAGCAGGTTTGGATTTACCTTTCTATTTCGATTTTAACGAATTATTTAACCGTTGCTTGAAGAAGAAATCCCTCCCAAGTCTATGGAAGGAGTTAAGGGTATGCCCGGTTTTCAGGAACGCTGGTGAGTGCTCATCACTTTCTCAGTATAGACTAATCAATCTGCGTAATGTCATTAGAAATCTTTTTGAGGTTATAATCAACAAGAAACTGATTCTTATTTCCGGCGTTCTCATGCTTGATGGAACTAATCCGAAATCAAATCAGGTCACTGATCATGCAAACTCCTGCAGCTTCTTCTCTCGCACTTCCCGCCTGTGGAACTCGCTCCCGTATTTTTGCTTTCCTGACGGCTACAACCTCCAGAAATTTAAATGCAAAGTCAATACTCATTTACTAACTCTAGCTCTCTCCCCATCCCCGTATAACCTTCCCTTTCTCTCCACCTATGTATCTGTCATCGCACCTGCTTTCTCAGCTTTCTATTGTTCCTTTCTAACTAGTTTGTACTCCTCACTCTTTTCTAATTAATCTTTTTACATTTATATAGCCCCTTGCACATCAGTGGCGTTTCCGCCTTGCTCGGGGTGAAATGATTATAAAAAAAAAAATTATGATGAACAAAATAAGCTTTGTGTATTTCGTTTTTCCTCACATTAGAATGAACGAAAACGGCAAAGGCAATACCTCGGGGCAATACCATTGTTCTTTGTGAAAAGTACGAGCAAGAAATACCCCGTCAGCATTTGGGAACAAATAAAACTTCTGCTTCTTCGCGAAAATTTCTATCAGAATATTGATCAACAGGATTTTGTGTCCGCAGTTATATGCTATAAATCAAACAATCAGTTGTGCATCCAAACTGTTGAGTGTTTTCTTCCACTAAAGATATTCCAATGTTTTTAATTAAAATTTTTGGAAACTTGAGATTTGAATGTTACCATGCTGATATACACTCCTGATCAAAAATTTAAGACCACTTAAAAATTTTTAAAAAGAAATTTTTTTTGGATAGATTTTAAACTCCTCTCACTTAAGGTTACCAATACTACAATCTAAAAGGTTATGGAAACAAAAAGCTACATTCCAAACATTTTATTTAGAAATTTACATTTTTATAAAATGAGGCGATTTACACATGATCAAAATTATAAGACCAGGGGTATAAATTGTTAGATCTATGGCAATTCCAATGTTTTTAGTTTAGTTAAAGATTAGCAATCACTGCGTAAAGGTGTGACCATGCCTAAAGCAAGCAAATTTACCAAAGTTGAACGTTCTCGAATTCTAGAATTCCATAAGCAAGGTTTGTCACAGCGGGCGATCGCAGCTAAGGTAAATTGCAGTAAAACTGTGATTTGCAACTTTCTAAAGAACAGTGAGAATTATGGAAAAGCAAAATCCTCTGGTAGGCCCCCAAAAATTTCTCCTGCATTGAGTAAGAGAATAAGACGGGTTGTTATGAACGACGGGGGACTTTCTTCTAGTCAAATTAAGGCAGTCACAGATGCTGATTGCAGTCCCGTAACCATCAGACGACACTTAAGACAAAAAGGCATGGTAAATAAAAAGCGTAAACAAATTCCTCGGCTGCTTTCACGTCACAAGTTGGACCGCTTAAAGTTTGGTCGTGAATACCAAACATGGGACGTTGAGAAGTGGAAGAAAGTCCTGTTTTCTGATGAGAAAAAATTCAAACTAGATTGTCCTGATGGCTTCCAACGATATTGGTATAACAAAAACATGCCTCCTGAATTTTTTTCCGCACGTCATAGTGGTGGAGGGTCCCTAATGGTATATGGGGTGCCTTTTCTTACAGAGGGACGATGGAGCTCCAGGTGATGCACGGTCGTCAGAGAGCGGCTGGTTGTGTTAACATGCTATAAAAAGCATCTATGATGACGGAGGGCCATCGTTTGTGTGGGGATGGATGGTGATTCCAACAGGATAATGCTGCAATCCATGCTGCAAGACGGGCCTTGACCTTTCTACAAGACATCCTGCATGCTCACCGGACTTGAACCCAATTGAAAATGTTTGGGGATGGATAACAAGAGATGTTTATCGAAATGGCAAACAATATTCAACAAAAAATGAACTTTGTGAAGCCATCTTCAGAAGCTGGAGCAACATCCCCCGCACCTTAATGGAAACGCTTATTTCTAGCATGCTCGACAGAATTTTTGAAGTCATCAAAAGCAGCGGAGGTAGACTTCATTATTAAATTTGGTTGTTAAATATTTTCATACACTTTTTGTACAATTTCGAAGAATTTTTGTCTATGGTCTTATAATTTTGATCATGTGTAAATCGCCTCATTTTATAAAAAAGTAAATTTCTAAATGAAATGTTTGGAATGTAGCTTTTTGTTTCCATAACCTTTTAGATTGTAGTTTTGGTAACCTTAAGTGGGAGGAGTTTAAAATCTATCCCCCCAAAAAAAATTCTTTTTAAAGATTTTTAAGTGGTCTTAAATTTTTGATCGGGAAAGTATATCCAACATTTTTTCTCTTTCAAAAAGTCAAATATCAATGTTATGTTAGCATTAGTCACAAATCAGTCAAGCCATTTACTATCTTAGTAACTAAATAATAATAATAATGATAATAATAATAATAATATCGAAATATGATGAAAAATGACAACATAATAATAATGATTGCTATTTTGCATATCAGTAATAGCATTAACCAGTCAACTTAACAAGACAGAATGTGGTTTTAAAATAGCAGAAAAGAAAATAAGCCATCTATTTTACAGGGATGACATAAGGTTGTATGCTAAGAATGACAATGGGTTAATGCTCTCCGCCCGATGGCAGAAAGCTGACAGTGACAATGGTAGTTACTGCGAGAAACTGCAGTATTCAGTCGCCTTCCCACTTAAGGCAATATGTGGCACAAGGCTTTTTTAATGTGGGTCTTCCGGGCAATATAATCCGGGTAAAAATATCGGTCTAATATTCCCCAGTCGTGACTCTACCCTTCGGCGGAAGGTCTTTTGAAAACTGTTAAATGCTTCAGTGAAGACATTGGAATGAAATTCAATTTGAATAAATGTGTTAAAGCTAGTTTTACGAAGATCCTTACAACAAACATCCTCAATTAGCTTAGACCCTGCTATAACAATAAAAGACGCTTATAAGTGCCTAGGTGTAAATGAGAGTGAAAGAATTCACCATAAAGTAAAGAGTACTATAGAAGGCTACGACTGGTTTTAAAAACTGAATCGAATTCTCAGAACAGAATTATGGCCATTAATAGCTTTGCCATCCTAGTGGTCCAATATAATTTCAACCTCTTGAACTGGACTCTAAAAGACATCGGACGAATGGATTCTAGGACACGAAAGCTTCTTTCTAAGCATAAGATGCATCATCCAAAGGCTGATAAAGACCGTCTATACATACCCTGTAAAGAAGCTGGAAGAGGTTTTATTTAGCTAGAATTGTCATACAAGACAACAATTATTGGCTTACTAACATACAGAAACAACAAAGGACTGGATGATACAATTAGTCAAACAACATGAAAACAGAAAGAAAAATATTCAATAATTAAAGAAGGCAGTAAATACAAACAAGATTTACTTTTAGTAGATTCTGTAGAAAAACAAAACAGAAGCCAAGAACCAACAATTGCGGCAAAAAATATGAAAAAGAAAGCTAAGGATAAAGCTCTTAAACAGATGAAACAACGCTGGCAAGACAAACCTCTGCATGGCCAATATCCAGAACATGCCAATAAATCCAATGTTGATAAAGTTAATACTCATCGATGGTTACGTGCATCTGAAACTGGAGGCTTTATTCTTGTAGCGCAAGACCAAAGTCTTTTCACTAGGAACTTTCGGGCGAGTATTATACATAATAATGTGGATCCAAAACGTAGGTTCTGTAATAAATACCAAGAAACAATAGACCATCTAATCTTGGGATGTTCTGTACTTGCCCCAAATGAATACAAAAATCGTCACTATAGAGTGGGGCAATATTTACTTTGGACAATTTCACCATTTATTTTAACATATCACCTGAAGAAGAACAGTATTGTTCTGAAACATGATCATTTTTGTAGTGATATTATGCTTTTATAAACTATTGTCAAAACAAAATTACAATATATATCTATAGATATATATATATAATAAAACAATTGTGATAAAGTTTAATTTCGAAGTAGGTAAAAAAGTTATGTATCAAAAAGATGGTTTTTCTCGTGATTTCGTTATAACAATAGCTAAATTTTGTCTTAAAAAGATATTTGTAGAATATATATATATATATATATATATATATATATATATATATATAAGCTAACCAAAATAGTTCTGTCCGTTTTTAATGGAAAAAAAAAACGCTTTACAGTATGTGTGACTTATATTTAGATGATTATCCAGGGAGTGGAAGAGGTGGTAATCGGATGGCGCAGGGTCAAGTGAATAAGGTGGATGACACAAAGTCTCCCACCCAAGTTGCTGTATGGTATCCCTGACCACTCGCGCAACATGAGGGCTGACGTTGTCATGGAGGAAAAGCACACCTTTACGATTCACCAGTACTGGCTCCTTCTGGCGCAATGCCTGTTTTACACGTTTCAATTGCTGCGAGTATAGGTCTCCAGTGACCGTTTGGCCCGTTGGTAGTAGTTTATAATGAACCACTTAACGACCTGTCTACCAGACATAACGCATAATCTTGCGTGGTTGCATAGGCGGCCTTCCGGTGTGAGGGACAGCATCCTGAGGAGACAACCAATGTCTGGAACGCTTAGGAGTTTCGTACAGAATCCACTTTTCATCACTGGTAAGCACTCGATTGAATTAGGATGCTGTACGGTGGCGAAAAAGCAGCAATGCGTAGGCTTTCACTCGTTGTCCCTTGTGGATCTCCAACAGCGTTTGCGGAACCCACTTGCTCAGTTTGTACGTCTTACCTAGGCGGTGCAGGTGAAGTCTGTTTCATCGGAAACGTTGAACTGTCTTGCAAGTTCACCACACGTTAGACTACTGTCCTCTTTAATGGCCGCCTTCAGGACTCCGTCATTCAAGACATGTGGTCGTCCACTGCGAGGCTAATCACGGAGAGACAAATCTCCCGACTTGAATTTTCGAAACCAACGCCTTGCAGTACTTTCATCCACAGCACTATCCCAAAACGCTTGATATATGCGGCGACTTGATGCAGCTGTTGATAAGCACACTTTGAAGTCTTAAAGCAAACAGCCCCGAACAAGATTTGTATAAACTTCTCACAGCTGACCTTCTCACAGCTGACCGGCTTATAATTGATGGCCGGGCACGGTGCGCGTGTTTTTTTATAACGTCTGATGTTCCTACTTCCGGCTGTCCGAATTTGAAAAAAATTGCTACACGCATTTCGCATATATTTCAATTTCATTCAATGACGAATAAAAAAACGGACATATATATATAAGCGTAATATTTGAAACTGAGGGCACTTTGACGTGGTATAAGGGTTAGCCAGCTTGTCTTGCTAGAACAATTACGACTGAGTGTCTTGTCCCACATCTAAGCTAACGCTTAGAAAAACATTTGGGCACTTCGACGTAGTGTAAATGCTAGCAAGCTTGTCTAGTTAAGGTAGTGTGTTCGATCTGCACTGGGAACCCTCTACTTTCGGCCTTTGAACCACATCTAAGCTAACTCTTAGAAAAAAAACAAAAACATTTTAACCATTCGACGTGGTGTAATTATTAGCAAGCTTATTTGACGAGAACAGTTACGTTTGATTCGTGAGTTCGATCCTTACTGGCTGTTTCATACTTTCGGCTTTGTGACATATAATAAGAGCCAGTGATACTTTGCCTTTCTCTTTAGAGAGTCACAGGTTGTCTACCGGACGCCATGTCGAAGCGACCTGAATTTTCTTACTCTCTCACCTTCTCTTTCGCACTGCATTCATTGATTCTTCTTCTTCCTCATTTACTATCAAAAAAGAAAGAAAGAACATCACAGAGAGCCACAAATTATCAAGTCTCTCTTCTAGGTAACATGCCTTTTTCTCACTCTTTCACTCTCTCTTTCACACTGCACTAATTGATTCTTCCATTTTCTAATTTACTTGTCGACAACACAAAAGAAAGAGGAACAAAGACATCATTTACATGTTCATTCACACTCATACCGACATCAGATTTGTTTTTTCTTCACAAATCCATTCCGTCCAACTAAGAAAACTGAACTCTTAAACACACATTGAAAAGAAAATCTTTGTGCAGAACTTTCAAACATAGATGTTATTTCCAAACAACTAAATTGATGTCATTCTTTTCGTTAAATGAATTTACAATTATTAATACAAAACGAAACTCTTTTATCTTTTGTTCAACATTCTGTTTCTTTCAAATGTGGTGGGCTCGGTCACGTTTGACACAAGGCCATTTCGCAAGCATAGTCGACACTCCTTATAGTTTATATTTCATTTGTGCTTATGTTTCCTTTTCTCATATTTTTTATGGTCCACACAACATACAATGAATTAGTTGGCACCGAACACTGCCAAACATTACCAACAAACCTCTTACGTCACTGGTCTGGTCTGGTCTGGTTTGATTTAAAGTTTATCATCCTTAAGGTTGTGTGTTAGAGTAATTAAATTATAATTATACTAAAATGGATGTACGTGTGAACCCACAAAATCTTGAGTATTAGAAATTATATATAATGATGACTTTGGTTTTAATTATCATATTGAAAATTTAAAAAACTAAACAAAAACAAAACGTATTGATCAAGCTAGTTTTTTTAATGTCCGGTTTCGTTTATCTGTAACCAAACCGGATGTTTTCGTACGCTTTACGCACGCGTATTAGCAAGAAGGAAAATGGCGTCCTTAGCAACAGATCGTGTTTTAGATGTCGTAATACATTTTATTTAAATATTAACTTCTTTTTGGGGCGACTTTCCCCCTTTTCTTCTTCCCAGAAATGCAGAAACGAACAAAGTATTAACAACGATAAAATAAAGCATTCATTTATTTTCTAAACACAAGATGAGTTCGCCGTTTTCTAACTTGAAACGACCAACAAAAGCCCCGCTGCCTGGCTACATAAGGTAATCACAATAGAAACGTTGATGATTTCGTTTGATTCTTTCTTTCTTTCTTTCTTTCTTTCTTTCTTTCTTTCTTTCTTTCTTTCTTTCTTTGATCATTCTTCTTCTTCTTCTTCTTCTTCTTCTTCTTCTTCTTCTTCTTCTTCTTCTTCTTCTTGGACTTTTCCACACTCATATTGCTCGTTTTCGTAGGAATCTAATTCACAGCTTGTTTCATCAATGCTCTAGGACTTTCCTCAGTATTGTAGCTGATTTTAACAGAGCTGTCAGATTCTTTTAAATGTGTCTCCCTGATCTGTAATCTTAGACATTTTGAGGCCACTCCCGATACATAACAATTAGTATTTACTGTCACTTTTTTTACTTTTCATAATTAATTTCCTGAATCCCCTAGCAAAATCGAAATAATTATCTTGCTTTTCTTCTTCTTCTTCTTCTTTTATTGTAGTAAAATCAGGGGATAAACTGACAGACCCCAGAGGTATCACCGCAAATATTTCTTCTTCTTTCCATTATTATTATTATTATTATTATTATTATTATTATTATTCACTAATTGGTTGTTAATATAAGTAGTATCAGATAGCTTACATTGAGACCAAGTGGCAACAAGTCTTGTCAATTTTTTTCTCAGTAATGCTGTCATTTGGATAGTCTTTTTGACTCATTGCATTATTCCAAGCTCTTTCTCTTTGGTTCTTTGGTATTACTTCAGATACTCTAATAATGACTGGCATGACTGTCAGTCATCTTCGGCAACTTCTTCAAGTCTCTAGCCACCTCAGTGTGGTTTAATGTTTTGCAAGCTTGTCTTGCTTGAATCATTACAATTGAATAGAGAGTTTGATCCTCACTGGGTGCCCCATACTTTTAACAGTGTGCCACATCTAAGCTGCACTCAAAAAATCACGACTTCTTTAAGTCTCTTGCTAGCTAAAGATATTTAACTCTTTTCTCACTGGTTTTTATGATTACCCTGTGACTTACTACTACCAAATTTGAATCTACAAATTCTACAGTTTTATTCTTTTCGTCAGATGCTGGTCTATCTATGTTTGTGTAGTCAAAATGTAGTCACTTAAACAGTTCCAAGTGAATAAACTTGCACTATCAAGTCATGCTTATTCTTTTATGACCAACACTTTATTATTAGAAGTCCATCCTATGAGGCTTACGGCCATATCATGTTGAATACACCGGTTCTCACTCGATCACTGAAGTTAAGCAATGTTGAGCCTGGTCAGTACTTAGATGGGTGACCGCTTGGGAATACCAGGTGCTGTAAGCGTTTAGTGACGGATGTTCATTGTGGTTCAGTGGATATCAGCTCGGAAAGAGAAATCTGTGAGCCGAGTTCAAATTCCAGTTGAATATCTTGCATTCATTTAAATAACAGGGTAGGACTTGGGGACCCTGCCCTTAAAAACAAATCCCAATGAATCTTGATACTCGAAAAGAAAAAAGTATTACTAGACACAAAACTTATACAAAAACAACAATAAATTGTTGAAAGAAAAAGATATTACCAGCAATAAATAAATAAAATTTAGTTGGCAATAAATGACCCCCCCACTCCACCTGAGGTTGATATGTCATAAAACAAAACAACCAATCAACCATCCTATAAGTAGAGAAAAGTTAACTTGTCGTGAAAGCTCTCTTTAAAATTTTCTGTATAAACAACATTTTCAGCCAGACATCTGTTTTATAAAGTTCTTTTTGTCTTTGTATTAAGTGTACTTGAATTTTCTACTCTGGACAAAGTTACATCAAGCTGGCGATGAGACAAACATTTGCATAATTTTATGATTCTTCTTCTTCTTCTTCTTCTTCTTCTATGTGCCTTGTCCTTTCAGGACATCGGCAATCATGGCTTTCCACGTTTCCCTATCCCTGGTGGCTCTTAGCATGGTTTCTCCTGTTACACCACACAGTCCCTGTTCTGTCATCCACCTGCTCAGGTCCTTCAAATATGTTATCTGCTGCTTTCCCCTGTCTCTTTTTCCCTCTATCTGGCCTGTTAGTATCAGATTCTCCAAGCCCTCCTTCCTTATTGCATGTCCCAGGAACTTTAGCTGTCTCTCCCTGATGCTCAGTATCACTTTCCTTTTCGTTTCCATCCTTTCCAAAACCTCATCATTGCTCACATGTTCAATCCATGATATCCACAGCATCCTGCTATAGAACCACATTTCAATTGCTTCAAGTTTTTCCTTCATCTTTGATTAGATTGTCCAGCATTCACTGCCATATTGAAGAACTAACATCACATAGCAATCTAGTACTCTTTTCTTTGTTACTAGCAAAATTTTCCTGTCTCTTAGTACTCTACTCAACTTCTGGAATGCATCTTTTGCCATGCCAATTCACTTTTGGATCCCTGTGTCTCACTTTCTGTCTTCTGTTAGAACGCTTCCCAGGTAATTAAATTTTTGTACCTGCTTGATTTTAGTATCCCCCCCCACCTATACTACTACTACTAATAAAAATTAATTCTGCAAATTCATTATTTTTTAAATAATTAAACAGATTATTTTAACTTATTTAGATAATTCCATAAAATATTTTTCAATTCCATTCAATTAATTTCAAGTAATGTTAAATGGCAGACAACAACAATATTTTTATGGTGATTTTCTAAGTGCAGTTTAGATATGGCACAAGGCCAAAAGTGTGGGGTCCCCAGTGAGGATCGAACTCACTAATCAATTATAATGATTCTAGCAAGATAAGCTTGCTAACCATTATACCATGTTGAAGTACCCATAACACTATTTATTATGTTGATTTTCTAATTGCAGCTTAGATGTGGCACAAGGATGAAAGTATGGGGTACCCAATGAGGTTTGAACTCACTACTCAATTGTAACAGGTTTTATCGAGACACACTTGCTAACCATTATACCACACTGAGATGCCCCAAACGATATTTATTATGAATGTTTTAGGTTTTCCAACTGAAATCTGTGTTCTGACAAGGCAGATATAAACTATTTCTATACAAACACAATAAATTTAAAAATAGAATTCAATCAACAGAAACATTGTTTATATTATACAAATCATAAAATTTGAATTACAAATAAATAACAGAGAAGACATAATATCAAAATATGTTTTTTTAAAAATTGTTATGCAAATTAAATTTTACCTTTAATGTTGTAAGTACCATTTTTTAGTATTACTAGCAGTATAGCCTGGCGTTGCTCAGGTGTAATGAAAGCTTTAAAATTAATCCACATTCCTGGAGCTGAGACTCTTTGGACACTGGCACGAAAGACTAAAAAGCAATAGTTGTTTCCAGTTAAAGTGAAACCATAGACTGAAAGAAAAATGAATGGATGTAAGTCAAATTTTGATTTCCTGGTATCAGTATCAAATTTTCTGCACTATTGTAAGAACTGCAACCTTGGAACTTCTGAATATCATTTCTTATGTCTTTGTCTATGAGTGTATCAAATTTGATTAAAATTAGACCACTCCTTCTATAGCCTGATTTTTTTCGATTATCGATTTTCGATATTTATCAGGGATACCTTGACAAAACCTAGCTAAGAACACTTGCAGACGCTTATAGTACAATGGTGTAAATTTTCAAGAAAATCGGTTCAGCCGTTTCAGAGTCTATAGGTAATGGACACACACACAGACACAGACACACACACACACACACGCAGACAAAGTTCCATTTATAAATAAGTTTAGATAGGCTGGTATAGCACAAGTACATGTTAGTATGAATATTGGTTGTCTAAGCACAAGGTTGAAAGTATGGGGTGCCCAGTGAGGATTGACTTCAATACTTAGTTGCAACAAATTCTAGTGAGAAAAGCTTGCTAACTATTACACCAGAACAGGGTGCCATTTTGTATAAATATTCATCAATTTAATTTTGTTAATTTACTTCCCCACAGACAAATTATTTGATGGGACTACTTATGCTTTTATAGAGACTTTGTGATGTTATGGTTTTTGTAGTAAGAATGTAATGTTTTAGTACAAAGGATATTGCATAGTTTGCTTGGGTCAGTGGTTGTGGTTAGCTAAGTTATTTGATATAAAACTGCCATCCCCCGTCCTCATTTTTGGCCATGTGTCACATTTTATTTGTATTAAAACAAAAATAGATATAAGCTGTTTGAGTGCTTTGATAAGTGAGCTTGAGCCATTACCAGGTTCCTGAATTATGCCCCCCCACCCCGCCAAAAAAAGAAGGGGATGTGCCAAGAGGGCTTGAGCAGTTTTTATGCAACTGCCGAAAACTCACATTAAACTTTGACCTTTGTGTCATATTCTGTTGCAATATGAATGGAAATTTTTTTAAGCATAGCTTAGATGTGGCACAAAGCTGAAAGTATGGGACACCCAGTGAGGATCGAACTCACTACTCAATTGTAATGATTCTAGCGAGACAAGCTTGCTAACTGTTACACCACCACAAGGTGCCCCTGTTGTAGTGTGAATGTACGGATAAATACCATCACTTTGATGTGGTAATGGTTAGCAAGCTTGTCTTGATAGATCATTTACAACTGAGTAGTGAGTTTGATCCTCACTGAGTGCTCCTTACTTTCAGCCTTGTGCCACAACTCGACTACACTTAGTAAATCCCAATGTAAGTTGTTTTGTTCTACTGATGTAAGAGAAAAGAGACGGACACTTTTTTAGCTTTACACAAATTTAAAAAGTTTATTATTATTGAATGAGGGAGTAGCACACCAAGAAAGCAATACTGGTAATGTTGATATTAGCCATTTCCCTACAAGGAAACATTAGGCATTCATTGACTGACAGCCACGACTGTTTTTGTTTTGAAGTCAGTGCTTTAGGAAAACACATTTCTGCTTTCGCTCTTTCCAGTATTGATGGGTGTTTCCTTCCAATATTCTGTTTGATGTGGTGTAGAATGTTAACATCTTGATTAAGTCATTATTTTCTCTTTGAGTTAAATGTGCTATCCATTTTAGTTGTTGCTGCTGTTGGTAGTTCTCAAGTGATGTGGCTTCTGTTATTTGCTACAGTTATTTGTTTGTGATGCTGGGGAACAAATATATACCTCTCATGACACCCGGTCTAAGCTTAGACACATTAAGACAAGTTTAGACATGCCAAAACAGTTACTGAGTATGCAGGGGCTGGGTAATATTTGATCAATGGCCCGAATGTATACACATGGGATCACCATGTGCGAATATACTTACGCACTAATATATACATACAAACACAAAATCACATGTATAATGACAAACAATCATTGGTTAATAAATCACTAAGACATTTTCTACTGGCAATTTACAAATCGCAGTAATATGACAATTTTGGAATTGCTTTATTTTTATGTAGTCAAATTTGTGCACTTTTGGGATAAGTGACTCACTGGATGTGTGCTGTGGTGCAGTGGATATCGGCTTGGAAAAAGAAATCGAAGAGCCGAGTTCAAATTCCAGTTGAATTCATTGCATTCACTTACACCCAAATACTCTTGGGAAAGGTATTAATCTGTTTCTTCCTTCCAGTTATGGGTTAAATAACAGGACAGATTGGTTTCTATAGCCTTGGTCAGCAACCATTCTACTGCGGAAGACATGATTGCCAAAGCGTGTATCACGTATGGCACTTAACTGACTCGCAGAAGCTTCCTTAAGTCTCCCCAAAGCTTCCTCACTGATTGGTTGATGTTAACCAATCAGATCGCTTGCATGTGAAGAATAATTTTTGCCACACAACAAACCAGAGCCTATAGTCGCTTACATAAGGCAAGATTCTTCTTGTCTGAATTAGTGAAACGTCAACTGCTAAACAAATCTATGATAGTTGGAACTCCAGTTCTAACCCTGTGCCAACCTTCTCACTTGCTCACACACCGACATGCAATGATACTTTTATACCTTCACTAAAACCTTTCAACACAACAATACTTTTCAACAGTAATATCACAAGAACAATCATGTAATGAAACACTCATGAACATTTATCCAGTTAATCAAATAATTATCTCATTGAACTTTTAAATTGCAGTCAAAGAGAGGCAGCTCTTGACTAATTCAATCTTTCTTACTTAAATGCATGTTTTCTTTCACATTTTGATATTGTTGGTTGGTTGGTTGGTTGTTTTGTTTTATGGCATGTCAACTTCAGCAGGTCATTTATTTTTTTTATTTGTTTATTGCTGGTAATACTTTTTTCTTTCAACAATTTATTGTTGTTTTTTATATAAGTTTTTGGCGGCTGAAATGTGGTTCTACAGAAGGATGCTACGGATATCGTGGACTGAGCATACAAGCAACGAGGAGATGTTAGAAAGAATGGCAACAAAAAGGAAATTGATGCTGAGCATCAGGAAGAAACAACTGAAGTTCCTGGGACATGCAATGAGGAAGGAGAGCCTGTAGAACCTGATACTGACTGGTCAGATAGAAAGAAGGAGAGATAGAGGAAGGCAGCGGATAACATATTTGCAGGGCCTGATCAGGTGGATGATGAAACAGGGGTTGCCAGGAGCAACAGGAGCAAACATACTAAGAGCCACAAGGGATAGGGAGACGTGGAGAGCCATGATATCCTACGTCCTGAAGGGACAGGGCACATAGAAGAAGAAGAAGAATACTTTTTTCTTTTCGAGTATCAAGATTCATTGGGATTTGTTTTTAAGGGCAGAGTCCCCAAGTCCTATCCTGTTATTTAACCCATAATTGGAAGGAAGGGACAAATTAATACCTTTCCCAAGGGTACTAGTGCTTAAGTGAATGTAGGGTATACAACTCTAATTTGAACTTGGCTCACTGATTTCTCTTTCCGAGCTGATATACACTGCACCACAACGCACATCCGTCACTAAACGCTTACAGCACCTGGTATTCCCAAGTGGTCACCCTTCTAAGTACTGACCAGGCTCAACATTGCTTAACTTCGGTGATCGAGCGAGAACTGGTGTATTCAACGTGATATGGCCATAAGTCGTTTGATATTGTACATCTTGTGAATATACATATACTTTATGTGCAACAATGTCTTTTGGTTATACTTCTTGCTTGAGTCCTGTTTTCTTATCAAAGTTACATTAATGTGGTGAAATCTGCCACAACCACATTTAAAACCAGCCTTATGTCATATCTCACCCTCGTTTGGAGCAAAGGTAAATTTACTCATGACACCCAGTCTGTTAAGGTTATATTAGATGCATGTACCACTGCTAAATGTGCAAAAGATAGTGGCAGGTTCTGATAAAAGCAATGCATAACCTGACAAGCATGGTTCAGGTTGGTAACCTAGTCCACTGAAATGATCTTCAGTTGTGTGTACCCATATGTATCTAGATGTGACTCCCAAGCTGCTTTGGCTGACTCATCCTTAAATTATTTACATTATTTATATTTTTACTATTATCCTAATCTTTGTTGTTATTATCACAATATTACAGCCATTGTGCTCGCCATCCTTCCTCAAGTGTATATATATATTTTTTTAAATCATTTCATCCCAAGCAAAGCTTAACTGCCACTGGTTCACAGGGGGTTACTTAAAAGGTGAGTGATGGGAAATGGAACAAGATACAGGGGAGATAGAGAATGAGTAAGAACAGGATGAGAATACAGGTGTGAAGAGGACTGCATGAGAGTGGAGTAGAAAGGGAGAAGAACATGATACAAGGGTTGTCAGGGAAAGGATGTGAGCCAAGAAGATAAGAGATGGCAATTGACTTTGCAATTTAAATTCTTGGAGATTATATTTTTCAGGGAAGCAAGTATACGGAAGGAAATTCTGCAGGCAGGAAATGTGAGCAGAGAAGCTGATAGAGTAGAATTTGCAGTTACATTTGATTAGTTTCACTGTAAACGGGTGGGACCTAGTTGCTAGTCTCATAGCTTGAGTAAATTCATGCAGAGGGAGCACCAGGGAGCTAAGCTCATCAGAGCAGAAGCCATGAAAGTATTTGTAGAAGAGACAGAGGGAAGCCACATTACATCGATGAGAAAGTAACTGGGGTTGAGCCACCAGGTCGGGATCAATTACATTACAGATTCTAAATTGATATTGATGGGGGTACCTTACTGGGGATTCTGAATTTATTTAATTCATGAGAGTAGACCTCATTCTACTGCTCATGTTTAAGCAACTCTGGTGTGTAGTACCTTGGACCCTTGATTAAGAACCTTCAGTAGTGCATTGTGACCTTTGCTATCTTATCAATATTTGCTTTTTTTACCGACATTTATATATGTTACAAATTAATCTAAGCATAACTGAATATTAAAGGATAAAAAATGTTTTATGGATTTTGACAACATTTTGGGTTTTTTTCTTGTCAAAATCTGTGAATTTGTTTTGCTCATGCTAAGTCTCTAAAAAGAACACAATATAAAATTCACCATTTTTATCTATAATGTTGAACGTGTTAAATGATTTAAATTTTTAGCAATAAAAAAAATCTGATGTTGATATTAAAAAATTACTGCATGACATTGTTGTTTTATTCAAGATGAAATGATCTATAATGATGTTTCTTTAATTTCTATTTAAATACATTGTATTTATTTTCAATTTTCCTATTTGAAATTGTTCACTTACATTGTATATAATCTATTATTGTACATAATTAAGTTGCAATAAAATTGACATGTATTTTATATGAATACTACGAAATACTTAATGAAAATTAAGATGCTGTACAAGTGGGGGGGGCTCCATACCATAGATTGGGTAACACAGGACCCTTGCACTGGGCCTGTGTCTAGAGATTTTGTCCACTTCTTTTTTTATTTTGTCAGTTAAGTGCTATATGTGATAGATGCTTGGATGATCGTGTCTTGAAAGAGACATGACTGACTGGGTAGAAGATTTTTCCGCAATAGGTTGCCATTAGTTTCTGTGGTAAATTGGTTGCCAACCAAGGCAACAGAACCCAATTTGTCCTACTATTTAATCCATAGCTTGTGGGAGAAGTGACTGATTCATACCTTTCAGAAGGGTATGTGCACATCTGTGAATGCAATGAATTCAACTGGAATTCAGACTCAGCTCTCTGATTTTCAAATTCCAGGGGAATTCAAAATCAGAGTTATTATTTATTTCGTACTATTCCGTTATTGCTCAACTGTTTTCACTGAGTGCATGCACACACTGCCTGACCTGGGGATTGGTCTCACAATCACTATGTCACCAAGGGACATTTGAATGTAAATAATGTAAATAATAACTCCTTATCTTAGAAATTTAGACAGAAGGTGATCCGGTGATAATAATAACAAAGGTGAGGACAATAATCTGAATGTAAATAGTATAAATCATAACACCTCGTCCCAGAAATTTAGACAGAAATCATTGTTAAATCTTGAAAAATCAATCCTCTTGACACCTGGCCATGATGCTTCCTGCTCATGAAGAAGAGATGCAGAGTTCGACATCCCCAGGGGGACATGTCCAATTGAACAGGTGAAGAGGCTCATCCCTTGTTTCCTGTTTAGGATGCGGTTTCCGGTTTTCTCTTTTCCAATCTTTTCACTCTTTTCCTTTTTTACTTTTTTTTTTTTTTTTTAATTGGAGTAGATAGACTAAACTATCGCCCGGTTCACACTCCACACACATCTATTGAACAGGTGAAGAGGCTCATCCCTTGTTTCCTGTTTAGGATGCAGTTTCCGGTTTTCTCTTTTCCAATCTTTTCACTCTTTTCCTTTTACTTTTTTTTTTTTCAATTGGAGTAGATAGACTAAACTGTTGCCCGGTTCACACACCACCCACATCTATTGAACAGGTGAAGAGGCTCATCCCTTGTTTCCTGTTTAGGATGCGGTTTCTGGTTTTCTCTTTTCCAATCTTTTCACTCTTTTCCTTTTTTATTTTTATTTTTTTCAATTGGAGTAGATAGACTAAACTATCGCCCGGTTCACTCCACCCACATCTATTGAACAGGTGAAGAGGCTCATCCCTTGTTTCCTGTTTAGGATGTGGTTTCCGGCTTTCTCTTTTCCATTCTTTTTACCCTTACGTAGCCCCCTGCGCATCAGTGGCGTTACCGCCTTGCTTTGGGTGATATGATTAAAAAAAAAAAAAAAAAAAAAAAAAAAAAAAAGATAAAGATCATGTTTCTGACAAGTAAATTTGTGATAATTAAGTGAAACTGATAGTTACAGAAACCTGGTACAATCGGCACCTTTACTACGCCACAGAATATACCTCACCAATGTGTAGCAGATCATCACATGCAAAGAAAACCCCTCCTGTCTTAATCACCTCTTGTATGTTGATCACTGGGTGTTTTGAGCCACCCAAAGTAGATGACCTCTACTTGCTTAGTTGCACTGTTCCACCTTACATATGAAGGACAATCCACTCTCAGCTTTAGAAGTTGATGCAGGAAATTGACTCTCATCATCCATTCCATGGCTGTGAACCAATGACAAAAAAAACCTCAAATCAAGACACTGCTTGTTACACTCCGTCAAACCACTGAAGGACATAACTCCTTAGCCTTTGGATATAATAAAGCTTTTATAGGCTCATGTTCTTCTTTTTCTATTATTTTTCATTTAATTATAATCATGGCTTCTTTAACTAAAATCATAGCCCATAAATATAGACTGTACCATTTACTAATAATTTTACTAATTGCTAATTTTTTCTTGATTTACCGTGCTGAAATTGGGATGCGTCTTATACACCTGTGCATCTTAAATGTCATTATTTTCTGCATGTAAATTATGACTGAATATCAAGAAATAAATTATTTTACTTATTAATTATGATATAAAATTCATAATTATTATTTTTTTCCTTATTCAGGAAATTCCAACTTCCGTCTTATCCTCAAGCAGAAGAGAAAGGTACGTAAAAATCTGCTAATTTTGTTCTTAATCCAAACATTTCTAACAAATTGTGTAATGTTGAATGGGCACAATTCTTGATAATTTTCTTCTAATGTATATTTCTTCTTTGGTTCAATCATTGGACCTATGCTGTTTCTGATTTATAGCAACGACCTGCACAATATCATCAGTTCTCAACTTAGTGTTTGTACAGATGACACAATTAGTAGAAGGTCAGACAGATCTGAGAAAGTAAACCTGGCGACTGCTCTCAAAAAGAACCCCAATCAGGGGTCAAAAGTTGAAAATTTTTAACACCTCCAAAACAAGACTGCTTTAATGTCATTATGACAGAGAAACTTTTCTGATTGCCATCGGCATGGCAGATGCGAAACTCCAAGAGAGCAACACTTTTTCACCTTCTTTGCCTGACATTTTTCCCTGACATGAAGTGGAAAAAACTTCTAAAACAGTTGATTCACGCACTGTGTTGTGCTAAACAATATTCCTTATCAGAATCCATCTTGCACATTTATAAATCTACAGTTTGTCTGTGCATTGAATACTGCTGCTATATATATATATATATATATATATATATATATATATAGTCATCCGCAGACAGATATGTTTCATCAGTATGGTTAGACTCCGATTGCTTTTAACCCAGGATTCAAACCTGACCGAATTGGCATCAGTCGGTGATTCTACCTCTGGGCTATGGGCGCTCAGTAGAAGAAGGCAGACTTTTTAGCACGTATATTATTATTATACACACCCAATAGCCAGAGTGCTCTAATTCATTATTGAATGAGCGATGTGTACATGCCAGAGTAGCTACTGTCTTTCAAAGTCTCCCATTCTTCCAGAGTGCTCAATCAGGATGTGAGAGCATAAATAGTTATCCGCAGACAGATCTGTTTCACTGTATCACAGCTCATCAGTACGGTTAGACTCCGATTGCTTTTAATCCAGGAGTGAAACCTGACCGAATTGGCATCAGTCGGCGATTCTACCTCTGGGCTATGGGCGCTCGGCAGAAGAAGGCAGACTTTTTAGCACATATATTATCATTATACACGCCCAATAGCCAGAGTGCTCTAATTCATTATATATATATATATATATAGCCTGGCACCTCAGCTGTATATCTCGATATTCTTGATAGAATCCAAAGAAGAGTTTGTAATGTAATCAATCCTGATCTGGCATTTCAACTTCAGTTCTTTTCTCACTAACATCATGTGGCTTCCCTCTATCTTTTCTACAAATATTTTCATGGCAACTGTGCTGATGAGTTCTTTTCCTTTAGTAGCTTGACTACACAAATTTAAGCATGCTACTAGACTGGTACTTGTATCCAAATTTCATGTTGCATTTTTAAATAACTGGTTGTTTTGTTTGTTTTTTAACTATCATCTGTTTTTCGTTTCCAGAAACTGAACGTCTTTTGGAAGAAGTTGCTACTGATATTGCGAACAAGCGACATTCCCAAGAGACCCTACCAGAAAAACTGCAGCTTCCTCAAACTTCTGTATTGTCAAAGTCTCCTGACTTATCCACAGCTCAACCACCAAGTAATCCATCTTTTTAATACTTGTTTGTGCCACATTAAAGAGTACCAAAATATAATATTATGTATGCATATTGTTGTTTTTTAGTTATTAGAATTTATATTAAAAATACATTTTAAATTCTGCTTATTCCCTGCTATTGTAACATTTTGTACAGCAAAACACTTGTACAAACACACACACATATATATATATATGAAATGAATTGCTTGAACATTAATTTATCGATACTCGTATTTAAGTAGATATCTTGTTTGTTTTTTTTAATTAAACAGTATTATATATTTATATCTACTGGCCTGATTATTTACGATAAAATTTTATTACAAAAATGTGTGTCATTCAGCAGGATTTGAACCTGCAACCCCTATCTACATAGGGGAAGCTACCATTTGATCTGGCAACATCTTAGACTGCTCGACCACAAATGACCTCCAGTCTAAACGAGGTTTTAATCAAGCCTATATAACATGATTTTCGATTCATCGCAACAACCAAATCTGCTCTGAAATGTATCGTAATGTCAGCAAATGTAAACATGTTACGCAAATTAACGAATTTTAATGAAACTTGGTTATAAACAACCGACAATTTGAAATGAAATTGTCAGTTGTTTATAACCAAGTTTTGTTAAAATTTGTTAATTTGCGTAACATGTTTATATATATATATATATATATATATATATATACGGTGAAACCATCTGTCTGCGGATGACAATATATATATATATATAGATAGATAGTCATTTGCATAAAGGCCTGTTTCACTGTATCACAGCTCATCACTGCAGTTTGACAACTGATTACTTCAAGTGGGGATTGAAACTCAAATGATTTGTCATCAGTCAGAAGTTTTACCCCTAAGCTATTAGTGCACAGCAGAGAAAGGCAAATTTTATAGCGTATTATTTACAGAATGTAAACAAACATCAGTAGTACAGAGCATTCATTTCATAGCTGAAGAATGTTGCATAAGGCAGTAAGTGGCTACTGTTTATAAAATCTACCCTCTTCAAGATCCAGGGACAGACAAGATCATAAATAGTCATCAACACAGAGGCCTGTTTCAAAGTATCACAGCTCATCAGTGCAGCTAGTCAATTGATATATATATATATATATATATATATATATACATATTATCCTATATCTATAGCACATCCCAGAGTTTCGCACACTATGCCGTCACTTGGTGCATATTATGAACTCTTAATATGCATCAGGTGCGTCAATTTTACCTGTTGCTTAATTCACTTGTTTTTGCATTAAACATGAGTAAGACTGATTTTTGGTCTGTAATTAATTTTAAATGTTTTACTAATCAATTAATGTTTCCATTTTCTTAGTTCTTCGACAATAGCATAGGCTTCTTTCTCTATTGCAGAATACTTATGCTCCAATTTAGATGGCTTACGGCCTATCACGTTGAATACACCGGTTCTCGCTTGATCACCGAAGTTAAGCAACGTTGAGTCTGGTCAGTACTTAGATGGGTGACTGCTTGGGAATACCAGGTGCTGTAAGCATTTATGGACGGATGTTCGTTGTGGTGCAGTGGATATCAACCTGGAAAGAGAAATCAGTGAGCCGAGTTCAAATTACGGCTGAATACCCTGCATTCACTTAAGCACTGGTACCCTTGGGAAAGTTATTAATCCGTCCCTTCCCTCCAGTTATGGGTTAAATAACAAGGGTAGGACTTGGGGACCCTACCCTTAAAAACAAATCCCAATGAATCTTGCAAAACAAAAACAATAAAACAAATAAACTAAATAAAATATATCAATAACGATTTTCAGCATTAAATGACCTAATGAAGGTTGATATGCTGGTTAAATGAACCAACCAACCAACCAACCAACCAATTTAGATCTGGATAAAATGGCTATTAGCCTCCCTGACTGTTTTGAAATATTGGCTATGGTAGATTTTGAGGCATTTATCTCTACTACTAGAAATAGTGTATGACCAGATGTAGAAATGGCTGCTTTTGCAATGTGCCTGTTTAGCTTGTTAAATGCTTTCTCTGCTATGAAAGATAACAGGAATTTTGATACTTTTATTAGAGGGTGGATTTTGTTTGAAAAAGACATTATCCAACAAGAATAGTGTGTGAACATTCCAAATGGGTAAATCTTTTGAGATTGGTAGGCTGAGTAACAGATTCATATGTTCTGGATAGGATTTCATATTATTTTTATTGATTATGTACCCAAGTAGTTTTATATTTTTACATCTAAAATAGCTGTTATGATGTGTAAATCTCAAAGGAAGCTACGTGATTTCTCCCCCCCACCTGGTGCTCGAGGTACACACTACATGCGTGTATCTCATTTGCATACCATGCTACTCCTCCCTGACTTCCTTTGTTGCTCTATCACTTCTTCTGAATATTCTGGATGGTCAGCATCGCTTTTCTGTTTGTTTTTTTTGTGTCCTCTTTAATGGAGATCTTGATCTCTGTTCATTTTCCTCTTCTAGGTCTGTTAACTCATTTCCACTTTCCTCCATGTTCTGTTCTGTTCTTTTTCGGTTTCCCTATCCTCTGTCTCCTCTTGTTCCTTGTCTTGCATTTCTATCAAATTCATTGCTAAATCCACTGCCAAGAAGGTCGGTTCACTGTGCAGGGCCAGAAAGATTTTCCTGTTTGAGTCCATCCTGCACATATATAAATCTACCATCCGCCCGTGTATTGAATACTGCTGCCACATCTAGTCGGGTGCCCCTGCTATTCACCTCAGGGTTCTTGACAAAATCCAACGGAGAATCTGCAATGTGATCGATACTGACTTAGCAGCTCAGCTGCAGCTGCTCTCTCACTGGCGAGACGTGGCTTCCTTGTGCCTCTTCTATAAATACTTTCATGGCTTCTGCTCTTATGAACTTAGATCACTGGTGCCCCCTAGGTATGAATTTACATGAGCTACTATATTAGCAACTAGGTCCCACCCTTTTACAGTGAAACTGATAACGTGTAACCACAATTTCTACTCTAATAGCTTCTTTTCTTTTCACACACTTCCCACCTGTGGAATTCCCTTCCATATACTTTCTTCCCTGACAACTACAATCTCCAGGAATTTAAATATAAGGTCAATAGACATCTTCTATCCCACTAACTTGCATCCATTCTCACAAGCTCTTTTTCCATCTACTCCACCCATTCCTCGGTATCCTCATCCATCTATAACCCTTCTCCTGACATTTCCTATAACTAACCCCTCTTTCTCATCACTTTCCTCTATGTAACTTCCTGTGCAGCAGTGGCAGTAGAATGCCTTGCTTGGGGTGAGATGATTAAAAAAAAATAAATAAAAAAGCCTTCACTCTTGAACCTGGTTCTAAATTGATCAGTGTGAGTTAATATTGGTTTTCCCTTTTTTTTTCTAGTACAGCCATTTTTCTGTCCTTTTTGTAAGATGAACCTTGCTTTTCTGGCTCTGACTCTTTGTCTTTTTTCTACCAGACTTTCTCCTCTGTGGTGAGCAACATGGTTACTGGTGCTCTAATTTGTCTGCCAATCAAAGCTGATAAGCTTTGCTTTCTATCTGCATGAGAAACTTGATCCTGGGCATGACAGTAAACTGTAAACGGAATCACCTCTTAATTGCTGTTGTTCCCAGGTCCAACATGACCCGGAGTGGTAGCACCTGTTAGGGTCCCGGCTATGGGCACATAGTTAACCACCCCCAAACTGAGGTCAAAACACTATGAAAGTATAAAAATACACTTTTATAGAAATATATACATAAAAATAGACTTTTATAAAAAAAAAATACATTTTTGAAGGAAAAATTTTACCACCAAATCATTTTGAAGAAAAAATTATTACCATAACACATTTTTGAAGGAAAAAAATATTCTCAGCAAAACATTTTTGAATACAAAACTAGAAGACATTTTCAGCTTTCTAAAATAAAAAAGAATAAAAACAAAAGATTTTTATTAAAATCTGACTTAATCAACCAATCTCACTATAACCGAACATTAAAAAAAACATATCTTAAGATCCCACTTTTTTGGCATTAAATAACCCACAGAGGTTGATATGCCATTAAACAAAACTCAAATTCAAACTCAAAGGATGAGAAACTGTTCAGTAGCTTAAAAGTAAATTAGGGAGATATGCCACAATATTTTCATTAAAAGGTGAATATGCTTTTAGTCCTATTTTTTAATGTTTTGACCATCCTTTTCGCTATGCCATTTGATTGTGGGTGATACGGTAGCATTTTATATGGTATACATCCTATTTTTTTTAACCAAGGCACTAAATTTTTATCACAGAATTCTGGTGCATTGTCAGTGACAATGGTCTTGGGTACACCGTTTATTGTTCTCAATATTTGTTTTGCAGTGGCAACCTTCCTATCTCTTACCTTTATTACTTCTGACCAGCCTAAGAATGAGTCTACTAAGATTAAAAATAGACCAATATCTTTAATGTTTTTTTTTGTTTTTTTTTAATCATATCACCCTGAGCAAGGTGGTAATGCCACTGAAGTGCAAGGGGCTACGTAAGAGTGAAAAGATTGGAAAAGAGAAGGCCGGAAACCACATCCTAACCAGGGAACAAGGGATGAGCCTCTTCACCTGTTCAATAGATGTGGGTGGAGTGTGAACCGGGCGATAGATTAGTCTATCTACTCTAATTGAAAAAAATAAATAAAAGTGGGCATGGTCCATGTGTGCATTTTGGCTTGTTTAAATGTTTTTATTTATGTAACTTTGGGGCATCTTCTATTGTGTTCTTCAACATCTTTAGAATATCTGTGACACCAAGTTTTCAATCTCAACCTTCGTTTAGTTGCTGTGACTCTGCAATGTATATTGTCGTTCACACTTTTAATTATTTCCTTCCTTAAAATTTGGGGAAGCACTATTGCATTTACATTACATATAATGCCTTTCTCTACTGTCAATCTATGTTATGCTTTCTTGAAAAGATTTTCTGCTACTGTGCAGTTACTCCACACATTCTTTCTCATATGCTCTAGTATTTTGCTTAGTATCGGGTTTTGTTGGATTTCTATGCTGAGTGTTTCCACCCATCGTATAACTCTACCATCCAAATTTTCACATTCCTCTCTATTCCAATATCTTATTCTTGATAATACATCCACATGAGGAATGGTGCATCCTTTAACATACATAATGTCAAAATCAAACGCCATGATTTTAATGGCCCTCCTTAAAATTCTTGATGACGTTACTCTTGGTAACTCTTTTTGTGGATTGTATTAGAATTTAACAGGATTTTAACAGGAACCTTTTACTCAATAGGAACTTCTGTACTATCTCCATACTCCAGACTATGGCTAATGCAGCTTTTTTTTATATTAGAATAATTACATTATGCCGACAACAATTTTTTGGAAAGATATATGATTGGTAACCCTCTTGGGATACAATAACTGCTGTGGCATTTTCACTTGTTAAAGTAACTCTTTTCTCTGGTTGAAGATTTTTATTACCGGCTATTTTGCTTCTTGTGGGCTTCGCTACTTTCTCAATTTTGTTTGTTAACATCTCATTCAAGGAAATTCTTTTTCTAGATATTTGATATCCCAGATAGGATTTTTTTCAGTCTAGCTTGCATTTGTGTTTATCATCATGCCTGCCTGATTTAATCTCTGCAGGACTTGTTCTGTTTTATGCTTTAATTTGTCCTTGGTGTGAGTTCTCACGCATATATCATCTTGATATAATATTATGTTCTCTACTTTTTCTAATAAGATCTTTTTGATAGCTCTCTGAAAAATATGACTATCCATTTTAATTCCAAATAGCAGCTTAATAATCGCAGCTGTTTATTTATTGTAGTAACCTCCTTAAATTTGTCATCTATTTAAATTTGGTTATATACTGATTTGAAGTCTGTCTTTGCAAAATGCTTCACGTTTGATAATTCATGACACATGGTCTTGATACTTGGTAGAGGAAATGAATATGAACATATCTGATTATTAACCTCAATTCTGTTATCACTGTATATTCTAATATCCCTGTTGGTCTTTTTAATGAAGCCCAGTTGCTCCCCACCATGAATGTCCTTTTTTAGAATGCTTTGCTGAATCATTCTTTTTAACATTGCCACTAGTACAGGTAAAATATTTATTGGCAGTTTCCTTGATTCAGTATATCTTAGATAATGATTCTCCTTCAAGCGAATACTTGTTTTATAATCCTTTAGTAACCCTATTTTTTGTTCTTCTGATTCTATCAAATTAATCAATTTCAATGTAATGACTCTTAATACATCTGTTCATTGGAATCTGTGGTCTTTTGTATATACTATCACTGTTATAGGCATAATTTTGAAACAATTCTTTGTTTTGAATGTTCCTTTGAATGTGTCCAGTGCTATAGTTGTGGTTCCATTGAATTGTTGTAATTGTAAGGTAGATTTTTTTGCCTAGGTTTTCCCCTGTCCTGCCAAAAATTAATTGAAATTAGTTTAACATCACTGCTGGTATCTACCTGCATTGGAAAATATTTCCTATTTGTTTTTTCTCTTTCCCTGGTTTTTGTCAGTGTATTTACTGTGAATATTTCTACCTTTTCTGCAGCAATTCACATGTCTTCAATTTCTTCAACGTTTTTTTTTATATTTACATACCTTCTGAAAGTGATCTATTTTTTACAGATTAGGCATGTTTCACTAAAAGCTGGGTATTTATTTTTTTCTTTTACATGCTGTTCACCACAGTACTTGAACTGAATTTCGTATTTATTTGTTCAATAAGTCTCTCTCTCTCGTCCTGCTGTTGATTGAACTGCTTTATCAATTCTAGCTGCCGTGCAAATTTCATACTGTTTTCTAAGATCAAATTAACACTTTCAATGCATGCTTTTTATCATTCATAACTGGATCAGCTCATCTTCTGCAGTCATTTCACCACTGCCATGTTTTTAGAATTTGCAGCACTCGGCTTTTTCTTTGACTCAGTGTAAAAATTGTATGAGAGACACTTTTTGGCTATTTTCTTCAGCATCCTGTCTATTCTTGGCAGAGGTTAAACATCCAGTAAAGTAAACCAGGGAACAGTCAATTACTATTCACTTTTTTCTGTTCTCAGAGGAGACTATGAAAGCTTGGTTGTTGTCTTACCTCAAGAAACTTTGTTCTTTCAGTGACGACTAACCTTTTCTTTGGTCTAATATTCTTTTTTATTATTTTGACGATTTCTTCAAAGGTTAGATCTTTTAAGTTTTTTGGTTTTGTCATCATTGAAACTTTCTTTACTACTTCACATCCTGCTGTTGTGAGGAACATATCTATAATCACATTCTGTTCTCCTTTTTTTCATCCATCTTTCAGTTTCTTTACCCTGGCCAGCACTGCAAAGCATCTAATCCACGTCTCCACATGCTCCAGATTGTTGAGCTTGGTCAGACATTCTATAAATTATGCCATCGCATTAGAAGTTACATGATTTCTCCCTCTCCCCAGTGTCTGAGTTTTGCTCTACTGATGTGTGTATCTCATTTGTATACCATGCTTTAATAACATTTGTCTTGGTTAAGGTTAACCTTGTAATTTTTAACAGCTGCCATGAATAATATATTATTTCTGACACGTTCTGCTAGATTTTTCCTGCAAATAGTTACATTATCAATGTAAGCATAGGTGCCTTGCAGGTTCTCTTTTGATATTACCTGGTCTATCACTCATTGGAAACATGCCAAACAGTATTTCGCAAAATTGATAGAGTTTGCTGCTGGCCTCAAAGGCTGTATAGGGTTTATCACTTTTTGGCTATTTTCTTTATTCTCTTGTCTATTCTTGGCAGAGGTTAAAAGTCCAGTAAAGTAAACCAGGGAACAGTCAATTACCATTCACTTTTTTCTGTTCTCAGAGGAGACTATGAAAGCTTGGGCTCTCCATGGCAAATTGCTTGGTATGATTATACCTTCTTGCAACATATGAATTATTTCAGTTTAGATGAGTAATTTATCCTCCTCTGTGTGTTGCCTAGATTTAGTAGTTACTCATTTATAATCTGGTGCTACATTGTTTTAGAGAGCTGGGTATGGCATTCTCTTGGCTGCTAGGTCACAGACTTTAAAGTGTGGCTTAAAGCCTCCGAAAGTTATTTCTACTAATAAATGTTGACACAAGAAAATGTACCTCTGAAAAAGTATTCCTACTAATTCTACTGACACAAGAAGTTGTGCTCTAAAATCAGACTGAAGTATAAATCTTTCATTAGCAGACATCTTACTACTTGGTATAAAATAGCCTTTACTCATAGATTAACTAAACAATATCCAGTTATTTGTATGGAAAAAGATAGGCTAGCCATTGCCACTTTGTTTAGGCATAAGTTCACAAGTTTACTTTTGCAATGCTTGCGTTAAGGAAGTTTTCTGCACTCCCCATATCAATCAGTGGATATTTCTTAGCTGTCTTACACAATATCAATAGCAGAAATTGCAAGTTTTGCTTAGAGGAAAAACTATCAATAATTAGTTTTAAAAATCAAAATAAACATTTAAACAAAAAAAACTAATATAATGGGTATATGTAGGCATATAAATAAATACTTTGCCATGTAAGCACTAATTAAAAGTAAACAAATAGCTAAAAAAATATAATATAAACTTTAAATAAATAAATAAATGAAATAAACATAAATGTGATAAAGATCCTGGGTATGACAGTAAACTGCATCTAGCAGCAAGGCTTCTGATTGGGAGGTTGTGAGAGGCATGGAAGCAGTTTTTAATTGCTGCTGTTCTCAGATAGCACGTGTTAGGGTCCAAGCTATGGGAAAATACTTAACTCCCAAACTGGTGTGAAAGCACTATGAAAGTATAAAAATAGACTTTTATAGAAAAAAAATACATTCTTGAAGGGAAAAATATTACCAACACTACATTTTTAAAAGAAAAAAAATTGTTACAATAACACATTTTTGAAGGAAAAAAGAAAATTACCTTTAATACATTTTTGAAGGAAAAAATATTATTACCAGCATTACATTTTGAATAGGGCTTACAGCCTATCATGTTGTATACACTGGTTCTTGCTCGATCACTGAAGTTAAGCAACGTTGAGCCTGGTCAGTACTTAGATGGGTGACCACTTGGGAATACCAGGTACTGTAAGCGTATAGTGACGGATGTGCATTGTGGTGCAGTGGATATCAGCACTGGTACCTTTGGGAAAGCTATTAATCCGTCCCTTCTCTCCAGTTATGGGTTAAATAACAAGGGTAGGACTTGGGGACCCTGCCCTTAAAAACAAATCCTAATGAATCTTGATACTCGAAAAGAAAAATGTATTACTAGACACAAAAACTTATATAAAAAAAACAACAATTAATTGTTGAAAGAAAAAGGTATTACCAGCAATAAATAAATAAGAAATCTGTTGTTTATTTAAACCCAAAATTTCTAGTGACATGGGAGCAACAACACTGATGGTGCACCTAGATTTAGCACTTAAAGGTGTATTTTAATAATAAAGTTTCTCCTAGGAGATTCAGGTTTGAATTCTGCTGGAGGATGCATATTTTCTGTTATTTAGGCCAGTATATGTAAATAAATAGACTGTTTAAATAATAAAAAACAGAATCTACTCAAATATGAGTACTCATTAAAAATAATGTTTAAACAAATAATTTAAAATATATTGGAGTTGATTCATTTTGTAACAGATTTTGTAAAAACTTTGTTAATAAATAAATATATATATATATATATATATATATATATATATATATTTTAGGGGAAATGGAAAATAAATGCTGACAATGTGAGATAAAAAATACATGAGAAACAGCAAAATATGGATTTATTGTATGATAGCCAACATTATAATGTTTTGGTTGTTATAACCATCATCAGGGCTTATATTATTATTAGTAGTGTGAAGTTTTTTGGTGTTATGGTCAGAGGGCACAATGACTAAAAGGTTGTGAATAATAACAACAAAAATGAGGATATTAGTCTGATTTGAAATAATGCATATAATGCTAATTCTTCATCCCAGAAATTCACACAAAATCCAGAAGGTATCAGAAAAGTGTCAAAATATGATAAATGCTATAAAGAATTAATTTAAAAGAATCAATGTATAATTGTAAAGTTTGAGTTTTGTTTAACGGCATATCAACACCTCTGTGGGTTATTTAATGCCAAAAAGGTGGTGTTTTAAGGTATTTTCGGTTATAGTGAAAAGGTTGATTTAGTTAGATTTTAATGAAAATATTTTGTTTTTATTCTTCTTTATTTTAGAAAACTGAAAATGTCTTCTAGTTTTGTATTCAAAAATGTTTTGCTGAGAATTTTTTTTTCCTTCAAAAATTTATGGTAATTTTTTTTTCTTAAAAAATGTATTTTTGGTAATATGTTTCTTTCAAAAATGTATATATTTCTATAAAAGTTTATTTTTATACTTTCATAGTGTTTTGACCACACTTTAGGGGTTAACTATTTGCCCATAGCTGGGACCCTAACAGGTGCTACCACTCTGGGTCAGAGTGGATCTAGGAACAACAGCAATTAAGAGGTGGTTCCATGCTCCTCACAACCTCCCAATCAAAGGCCTTGCTACTGAATGCAGTTTACTGTCATGCCCAGGATCAAGTTTCTCATGCAGATAGAAAGCAAAGCTTATCAGCTTTGATTGGCAGGCAAATTAGAGCCCCAGTAACCATGTTGCTCACCACAGAGGTGAAAGTCTGGTAGAAAAAAGACAAAGAGTCAGAGCCAGAAAGAGCAAGGTTCATCTTACAAAAAGGACAGAACATGGCTATACTAGAAAAAAAAGGGAAACCAATTAAGAGGTGGTTCCATGCTCCTCACAATCTCCCAATTGGAGGTCTTGTTGCCAGATGCAGTTTATCGTCATACCCAGGACGTATAATTGTAAAACCAAATTTTCTTATGAGGTAAAGATAATGACTTAAGTAAAAAGGAAGTAAAATTAGACTTTGCATTGGTTGGTTATTAGTTTCACTAATAACTTGATCACAGATAATAGTTTGGTAATTGACATAATTTAAAAGTAATAATTATTTTATGATATATACTTCTCATTATTTATGGGCTCCAAACAAAGGAGACTTTGGGGTAACAGCTTTCTTTTAGCTGTGAGTTGAACAATTATGGTGCTTACTCATTCTTCCCAGTCAACCATAGACAAAATATCTATTCTTGTTCATATCTATCTATTTCAGTCTGTTCACATCTATGTATGTATATATGTATAGTAATTTTATTATTACAATGGTTTATAAAAGCATAATATCACTACACAAAAATGTTCATGTTTCAGAACAATACTGTTCTTCAACAGGTGATATATAAAAAAAAATCCAACTTGCTGTTAAAAAGTTTTTACTTATTGTTAGTATTGTGTGGTCCCACTATGTACCTTACTCAGACAAAATAATTTTCTTTAGAATTTAATAAATTACAATGTTTCATTTATAACTTATGCTCCAACATAATTAAAAAAATAAAAATTATTTGACTAAAATAAATGACCCACACAATACTTAATTTTTTTTTTTTTTTTTTAATCATATCACCCGAGCAAGGCGGTAATGCCACTGATGTGCAGGGGGCTACGTGAGAGTGAAAAGATCTGGAAAAGAGAAAGCCGGAAACCACATCCTAAACAGGGAACAAGGGATGAGCCTCTACACCTGTACAATAGACGTGGGTGGAGTGTGAACTGGGCGATAGTTTAGTCTATCTACTCCAATTGAAAAAAAAATGAAAAAGAAGAGAAAAAAAAGAAGAAAAAGACAAGTGAAAAGATTGGAAAAGAGAAAGCCGGAAACCACATCCTGAACAGGGAACAAGGGATGAACCTCTACACCTGTACAATAGACGTGGGTGGAGTGTGAACCGGGCGATAGTTTAGTCTATGTACTCCAATTGAGAAAAAAAAAAATTAAAAAGAAAAAAAAAAGAAAAATGAAAAGATTGAAAAAGAGTCTTTTTGAAACATTTTTGTTTGTTAATGCCAGTGTTGAATCTCTTACAAACAGGTTACAATCCATTCATTAAAAACAGAAAAGAAAAGTTTTCTAACTTACCTTTTGCTCAGCACTTGCAGTCAGTTACTGAAGTCGGTTTGTCATATTTGACAAACTCTGCTCAAAAGCAGCGACCACATGGGCGAAGTAGTTTCCAAACTTGTTGTTCTTAATACAATATAACTAAATATACCATAATTATTTAATCCTAATTCTGACCTAAACATTCCAGCCCCTTTACTCATGAGATAGTAGTAAAAAAATCTATTGTTCAATAAAAAATATTTAAAATCTAACCTCCTGTTAAAAATTATAGTCTACCCATTTGAAAAATCTAAGGTCCCACTATGTATCTTATCCAGACAAAATTAAAAAGTGACATGTCTAGATCCAAGCCATTCTGCTCTCTTTCATAACCCAAATACTAAAACTCCACAGTTATATAATTCTCATTTTTGATTAAATATTGACACACCTAAAGCATTTTCTCCAACTACCACTCCCTAATTTTCTAAATAGCCATGAATTCTACTTATATTTTCAAAATAAATCATTTTTACCATTTATTTTAACATATCACATGAAGAAGAACAGTTTTGTTCTGAAACATGAAAATTTTGTGTAGTAATATAATGCTTTTATAAACCATTGTAATCACAAAATTACAATATTAACCTATACTTTGTATCAAGCACTCTTTATAAAAGTAAATGCTTGAACAGTGGGTTTTTAATCTACGGGTTCTTCCACTTTCTTGTAATATGTATATATGTATCTTTTTATCAATCTAAATCTGTTAAAATCTATCTATCTACATATAGATAGATAGATAGATAAAGATCTAACTAGCTAGCTATCTCAGTTTGTTTCTATCTATCTATCTATCTATCTATCTATCTATCTATCTATCTATCTATCACAGGTAGACAACATGTGGGCTATTTGGCAGATGGACTCAGTAGATGAATATTGGTAAAATAAAGAAATACACAGGGAACACATAGGAACAGTCTGGTCATATTTTTGTCTTAAAAATATTTCTTGTTTTCTACTTGCAGAAACTGACCATCTTCTGAAAGAAGTGTCCCCTGATGATGCAAGCAGACGTTGTCATTCCCAAGACAACCTTCCTGAAAAACTATACCTCCCCTGCACATCAAAGTCATCTTCTGTATTGTCAAAGGCCCCCAACAAATCCTTGACTCAAACACCAAGTAATCAATCTTTTTGATTCTCTACTATTATGGTTTTCATGAAATTTCCCTGTATTTGTTGTTAGTTTTTACCATGTTTTAGTTGCCTACATTCTGGCCTTCTTCAGGAGTCATGTTGCTTTAGAATGTTCTTGACCCTTATTTTAGGTTTACATGCACTTCCTTTCTCTTGTGATGAAAATGGATAAAAGGAGTGTGCATATTCTCCAAAGAATAATATTTGACGACATGTAAAGCTGATGTCTTGTATTTGAATATGCCATTAAATATGCCTGTATACTAAGGTGGCTAGCTAATCCCTACTGCAGACACTTTCTCAGGAACATCCAGCCTGTAATTTTTTATTACAAGTATGCTGAATATATGTTTCTCTGGTATGGTTTGCAGGCAATTTCTAACAGTGCCACACACTTGGATTGTCTCCCTAGCTAGATATTATCCAGAAGTCACTTCCCTGAGAGATCAACCATGGCGAGATTTGAACCCAGTGCTCAGGGTCAGAATGCTAACATTCTGACTATTACAGAATGCAAAGGTTGAGTCATGATGATAAATGATTGGGAAGAATACCTAATGTGCATGTAATTCTGACAGTGATGGTTTGATTTTTTCTAATTTTTGGAGTTGCAAAAATTTTGAAGTGTTGATATGCTTCCCACACAGATTCCTCAAAGATACTAGGCTGTATGTGGTAGAATACTAAGGTAACGAGTGGGAAAGTGTTCGTCTGAAGTTCATCCACTCACTACCTCCTAGGATCAATGCTACCATGTTTGTCCCTCTCATGTAATTAAAGTAATAAAAAAAAAGAAACCGTTTTTATTAAGACAGTCTGTAGAGTGGCACTGGAACCTGAGGAACTGAAGCAAGTGGTGATATGGTGATTTTCTAAGCATGGCTTAGATGTGGCACAAGATTGAAAGTACTTTCTATAGGCAACCAGGGAGGATCAAACTCACTATTCAGTTGTAACTGGAAGGGAGTTCCACAGGTAAGAAGTGCAAGAAAAGAAACTATTAGAATTTTTTTTTCTTGCACTTCTTACCTCTGTATTCTTTGGTACAATTGTCTAGTAATGGAACTAGCAATTGATTCAATATAATCCTTTCAATTTATGTTAGTAGAGAATATGAAACAAGAATGTGCAATGAGTTTCCCTCCTGGAGGTTAGCATCAGCCATACTGATGATAGGCAAAAATGGTTCTGTTGGATGACTAAAAGACAGCAGTATTTACATTGTTTGGACTATTGTCCTCATCTTTGTTGCCATTTCTATGACGTTTTGGCTGTTGTACACTCTGGCCTTCTTCATGTGCTAGGAACTTTGAACTGAACACTTTATTACAATCACTGAGGTATATCATCCTCATTCCTTGTGTAAAGCCTCAATTGAAAGTCATGAGTTATCTCCCTCTAACCCTGCAAGTTACTTGCTCACCACTACTGTAGCCTGCCTTGAACTCATAACTCTAAGAGTCAAGTCAGGAACTAACCAAAATCTATATCCACTGGGTCATGTGTATTAAGGACAAGAACAACTGAATTTCTGGGACTTATAAAACCAATGTCTAGTTACCCTTTTTTTATCAGAGTTCATATTGCAATTTTTGATGTTAATGTTTTTTTCTAGTATTTTTGATGTTAATGGTTTTCTCTAGTATTTTTACCAGAATTCATATTGCAATTTTTTGACACTAATGATTTTCTCTGGCACTCCGTATTACCAGTTTCCATATTGTATTCATCTCTATGCTTGATATACCCCAGTAAAGGTTTAGGTTTGAAATTCCTAGCACCTGAAATGTCATACAAATGGCAACAAAGATGAGGACAATAGTCCAAATAATATAAATATTGTAAATACTACTTCATCTCAGAAATATAGACAAATAAAAGACAGCAGTTTTGTTTGGGAGGCACCAAAATTTAAAACCCATTTCTTGCCCCAGTTAACAATTGATTAGAGATCATTTTTGAGATCAGTTGCCAATTTTATTTTATCAAACTTATTGGACTTACTATTAAGACAGGAGTAAATAGATGTGTCATCAGTATAAATACCTAGTTGGGAAAAGATGATATTGGGAAGGCAGTGGATGAAGATTAGCTATATAGGTCCAAAGACAGAGCATCAGGGCAGGGGAACACTTGCATTAATGTGAAATTAGTTAGAAACATTAAACATGATTGGATCAAATCAAAAATTTGAGCACAGATGCCATAAGCCTTAAGCTTGTGAACAAGACCAGGATCCCAAACTCTGTCAGACAACATTGAGATATCTAAAACCACAGCTTGAGTCTTGCCATTCTTATCTAATGCTTGAAAATGCTGTTTTAATTCAAAGAAAAATTAATTTCCTAGAGATAAATATATAGAAAGTTGTTATGGTGCCTTCCTACAAGGAATGAACTTTTCCTTTTGTTATATATGATTACCTGTGTGACTTCTGGAAGGCAGTTAAAGACACAGTTGACGACAGTTAAGTACGGTAGTTAACGACAGCTAGTACACAGTTAAAGTTAGATACGATTCAGTCAATAAGCAGCATAGCTGTACTGTTTGGACTTATTTATTTCTATTTACTTAATTATTAAATTGTTTTTTTTTTTTTAAATCGTTTCACCCCAAGCAACGCATTCCACTGCCACTATTGTGCAGGGGGTTACATAGGGGAAGGTGCTGAGAGAGTGATTAGATATAGGAAATATCAGAAGGAGAGTGATAGACAGGTAAGGAGGTACATAGGAAGAGTGTTCGAGAGAATGGGTGTGAGTTAGTGTGTTAGGTGTCTATTGACCTTACATTTAAACTCCTGGAGATTGTAGCTGTCAGGGAAGCAAGTATGTGGAAGGGAATTCCACAGGCAGGAAGTGCGAGAAAAGAAGCTTTTGTGCATATGTTCTTGTTATACTAATACACTGTTTTGAACCTACCTTCTCTGTTCCGTGTTTTACTTCCGGCCAAACCAGTCAATACTACTTTGCAGCAAAGTTTCACCACAACAACTCCACAACAAATTGGCGATGAAGATCCACAACAAAAGTGAACTAATTTTTGAGTATTCCATAATAAATTTGCTTCCCGGTTCTTATAACATTTAAAAAGATTTGTTGTCATAGCATTGGATATTTGAAAAGAACAGTGATATAATCAAAAACTCAGGTGTTGGGAAAGTGGATACTGAGCAGAATAATTGGATGCTACTTCTTGGCACATTTTTATAGAGAATGTAGTTCTTTTGTTCAAGATCATTCTTATCCCAACGGTGAATACCTATGTCATCAGCATAAGCCCACCGAACCTGTTAATCTTATCATCAGTACAGAGGCCTTAGAAGAAAGGAACTTCATTCGTTAAAGTTATTGAATGTTCCTACACAATCCTCAGGAGAAGTTACCGAAATCATAAGGTACTTTCACACTACAAATATATTTCTGTATATGTTAGGGCGCCGCTCCTATTTGACTACAAATGGACTGTTCCCATTGCTATATATAGCAATGGTGGATTCTCTACAACAGAGTCGTAGAGAGTCACTTGAGAGTCTCTAATAAGTTACTGAAGAGTCAGTGCGAGTTAGTCACACTTCCGGTGGCGTACCGGAAGTAATCACGTATACACACATCTTACGACGGATTGGACTCTTGTATCTTTCTATTGTAAATATTACTAATCACTTCTGTACATACTAACCATCTTTCCACGGAATACAACTTATATTCTGATTCTGTTGTTGAGTTATTCATTTATACTTGGCGGCCTAACAGTATATTCCAAGAGGTGAACTAATGTGTGTTATCTCTCTCAGGGTTGGCATAAAAGAGAGCACAACTTTCATAAAATGTGCTGCCTGAAATTTTAACCAAGTAAGGGTAATCCAACAGAATGAAGTATTTTTGTTTTGTTTTTAATCAACTTTATCCTAAGTAAGACACTAAAGCCACTAAGACACAATGGTTACTGAATGTAAAAGAATTAAAAAGCAGAAACTTTAAAAGAACAAGAACAGTAGAAGAGTTTGAGTTCAAGTTTTGTTTAATGGCATATCAACCTCTGTGGGTTATTTAATGTCAAAAAAGTTGGGGTTTTAAGATTTTTTTTAATGTTCAGTTATAATGAGAAGGTTGATTTAATCAGATTTTGATGAAAATTTTATTTTTTTGTATTTTAGAAAACTGAAGATATCTTCTAGTTTTGTATTAAAAAATGTAATGCTGGTAATAATTTTTTTTCCTCCAAAAATGTATTATGGCAATAATTTTTTTTTCCTTCATAAATGTATATTTTTCTATAAAGTCTTTTTTCACATATATATTTCTATAAAAGTCTATTTTTATACTTTCATAGTGTTTTCACCCCAGTTTTGGGGGGTTAACTATTTGCCCATAGCTGGGATCCTAACAGGTGCTACCACCCCGGGTTAGGGTGGACCTGGGAACAACAGCAACTAAGAGGTGGTTCCATGCTCCTTACAATCTCCTAATTAGAGGCCTTGCTGCCAGATGCCGTTGACCGCCGTACTCAGGACCGCAATAGAAGAATAATTAAGAAGACAGTAGATAACAATTGACTTAGCAGTTAAATTTAAAATTTTTCAATTTAAAAATTTTTTTAAAGATGAATAATTGGCTGGAAAGCAAGAAGTCAGAAGAAAGTTGAACAAGTGACAAACGCAGGAGAAGAAACAAAACTGTTAGAATAGAACTTAATAGTTATATCAAACAAATTCAGTTGCAAATTCATGACACCTTGTAACCAATCTAGTATTGCACTTAAATTCATAAAATCTAGATACTATAGTGAAGAACTCATCTAAACAATTACCATGAAAGTCTTTACAGAAAAGGCACAGGGAAGCAACTTTACAGTAGTGGGGAAGTGAAGCAAAAATGCCAGTCAGGACTAATAATATTGCTGATTCTGCTTTGGATTTTATCAAGAATCTCTAAATATATAGCAGGAGCACCAGACCATATGTGGCAGCAATATTCTAAGCAAAGGTGAATAATAGATTTATAGATATGTTAAATAGATTCTGGAGAGAAAAAATTGTCTAGCACAACACAGTCAACCAACTTTCTTAGCAGCTGACTTAGCAATGGATTCAATATAGGCATTCCACTTCATGTTAGCTGAGGTCGTTAGCTCAATAAGGTCACTCTCCTGGAGGTTAGCATCAGCCATGCTTGAAAGCAGAAAGGGGTTTTTGAGTTGACAGATTCTCAGTTGTGTATGTAATATGCCAATTGACAAAAAACATTGGCATACTGTTGTGGCGAATCTTCATCGCCAAGTTGTTGTGGCCTGTTTGGGCGATGAAAGAAAGACACGGCAACATGAAAGTAGGTTCAAACGGTGTATTAGAATAACAGAACATATATACAAGTAAATGTGTTAGTAGTTAGCAAATAGAAGTGTACATCTGAACTGTATGGTTATACTGCATCTTGACTATCTCTAGACTGCCTCTTGACTGCCTCATGATTGCCTCCCCAAAGTCATACAGGTTAGTATTTATAGAAGGAGAAAGTGTCTATTCCTATAGATAGGGTACCATAATGCATACTTTTCCAGAGGGGACTGAACTGATTCATTTTGATAGAATTTTCTAAAATATATTTGTGTTCTGTGTCTTGTAGAAGAAGCTCCATCTGACAAAGAACTCATGTCATTGATGATGGGAAGGATTTCTATCTTAGAAGCCAAAGTATATAGTCAGAATAAAGAACTTATTCAGAAGGTAAGTAAAGTTGTTTCGCTCTTGTCTTTCAATGTTAGAGACATAAGTAAAGTCAGCATGAATTGATTGATTCATTTTCTATTGCTTGTCAATGCAAGTTGTTTAAAGCCAGAATATTATTGTTTTTGGAGATAATAATTGTTTAGTAATACAAGTCTTACTAATTAACCCATAGCTGGTGGGAGAAGAGGTGGATTCATATTTAATCAGAATTTGATAAACAAACAAGAAATCAACCCATTGCAGGTTATTTAAAGCTAGAAAATATTTTTTGATTTTAAGAATATTTTCTTTTAAATAATAATGGTTTAGAGATACTAGTCTTGCTAATTAACCCATAACTGGGAGGAGAAGAGGTTGATTCATACTTTTTCCAAGAATGAATGACTATAACAAACCCAACTGGAATTGGAAATTGACCATCAGATTAACAATTCTGATCCATTATCAATTACTCCACCTACACATTTAATCTTACAGCACTTGGTGTTCTCAAGTGTTCACCTATCTATTTACTGACCAGGCTTGACCTTGCTTAACTTTGTTGGTCATGCAGGAAATGGTGTTTCAATGTGGCCGTAAGCTCTCAACTTTGATATTCATTGTGATAGGCTAAGGTGTGGATGAGAATTCTGGCCTCGTAAAAATATTAAACCTTTTCATAAAGACAAAAGAAAGGTGAAAAGAAAGCAGATGAAATGTATGTAAATCCTAAACCATTTTATGTTCTAGAAAATTGTTCAGGAGATTTTTGTAAAAATTGTTTTTTTTATGATTTTTTTAGTTCATTTTCATCTTATGAAGACAGTTTTCATACAACAGAAAATAACTAGACACAGAAAGATTTCTTGCTGACTTTGACTTGAGCTGTGTCTCCATCTGCTACTCAGACTATCATGCAGATCCACATCTTGATATGTTGTTCTTTTAATTACATCAGGCACATGGACATAGTGGTAGACACAAAATGTGTATGACTAACAGAAAAATGCAAGGCTCTGTTTCAAAATGTGTTACTTGAAGAGTATAGAATTTCTAAGGAAAGACTTGAAGCAACAGAAATGTGGTTCTACAGAAGGAAACTGAGGATACCATGGACTGAACATGTGAGCAATGACAAGGGGCTGGAGAGAATGGAAACAAAAAGAAAATTTATACTTAACATCAGCAAGAGACAACTGAAGTTTCTGGGGCACATAATGTGGAAGGAGGGCTTGGAAAATGTGATACTCACAGTGTGAATAGAGGTAAAGACAGACAGAAAAACAGTGCATGACATACTTGATGAGCTTAAACAAATAGATAGTAGAGCAGGATTTGGGTGAAATAGCTAAAAGATATATTAAAAGCAACAAGAGAAAGGAAGATGTGGAGGGTCATAATCGCTTACCTACTAAAAATATAAAAGAAGAAGAAGAATAATTTAATCGCTATATACATAAAAAGCTGAGATTTTTCAGATATATTTTAAATGATCTTTTGTCGTAATTTGTTATTAAATTCTATTTTAATTTGATATCTATTCAGTAGAGATATTCCTCTTCTTCTTCTATGTGCCTTGTCCTTTCAGCAACTCCCGTTCTGTCATCCACCTGTTCAAGCCCTTCAAATATGTTATCCACTGCTTTTCCCTGTCTCTTTTTCCCTCTATGTGTCCTGTTAGTATCATGTTTTCCAAGCCCTCCTTCCTCATTGCATGTCCCAGGAACTTTAGCTGTCTCTTCCTGATGCTCAGTATTAATTTCCTTATTGTTTTCATCTATTCCATCCTTTTCAAAACCTGTGGTGGACTCAGTTAAGAAATGGCTTGTGAATTTTAATGCTTCCAAAATGAAGCTACTCTCTGTTAACCCACGCAGAAAATCACTTCTACCCACCATTAGCTTGGATCAGGTTAGTCTCCCTGAAAGCAAAGTACTGCACCTCCTCAACCTCACTCTCTCAAGTGGAATAACTACATAGAATCCATAGCTAAATCTGCTGTTAGGAAGGTTAGTTTACTGTGTAGGGCCAGGAAGTTTTTCCTGTCTGAATACATCCTGCTCGTATATAAATCTACCATTGGCCTGTGTATTGTATGCTGTCACATCTGGTCGGGTGCCCCTACTATTCACCTTGGGGTTCTTGATAAAATCCAACAGAGAATCTGCAATATGATCGATCCCGACTTGGTAGCTCAGTTGCAGTCACTTTCTCTCTGGTGTAATTTCACTTCCTTCTGTCTCTTTTATAAATATTTTCACTGCTTCTGCTTTGATAAGCTTAGCTCCCTGGTGCCCTCTCTGCATGAATTTACTCACTCTACTAGACTAGAAACTAGGTTCCACCCTTTTACAGTAAAACCAATAAAATGTAACCGCAATTTTACTCTATCAGCTTCTATTCTCGCACTTCCCACCTGAGGAATTCCCTTCCGTAAACGCGTTTCCCTGACAGCTACAATCTCCAAGAATTTAAATGTAAGGTCAATTGTCATCTGCTATCTCTCTGACTCACATCCTTTTCCTCATGTTCTTTTCCCTGTCCACTCTACTCTCACCAGCTCTCTCATCCTTTTCTTACCCATTCACTGACACCCCTTATAAGTTGTTCCGCTTTCTCATCACTCTCCTCTTGTGTAACCCTCTGCACACCAGTCGCAGTTAAATTACCTTGCTTGGGGTGAAATGTTTATAAAAAAAGTTTACTCAAAGGCATTCAACAAAGTAAGCCAGAAAGAGTTGATAGAGATGCTTGGCAACCTTGACATCTTTAGGAAAGACATTAGAGTAATCAAGAACCTATACTGGTAGCAAACTGCCTGCATATGGACAGGAAGCCAGGTGCAGAGGAATGTGAACTCCTCTGAACAGTCAGCTTAATGAGCCACATAACAAAACTCATCATCTAGATTCTGATGAACAGAGTACGCAGCAGAATCGGACCAGAAAAAGGAAAAGACCAGTGCAGGTTTCTTAAAGACACCGGAACAAGGAACGTGATATTCATGCTCAGAGAGCTATCTGAAAGAACAATACAAATGCAGAAGGATCTGCATCTGTGCTTTATAGACTACATAAAAGCATTTGACAATGTATGCCAAAAAAACTTGTCAAGCTACTCGGCAACCTCAACATTTTTGGGAAAGATATTAAGATAATCAAGAACCTTTATTGGTAGCAAACAACTTGGATATGGACAGAAAATGAATTCAAAAGGTATACAAAAATAGAAAAGGGTGTAAGACAAGGATGTGTTTTCTAACCAGATCTATTCAATCTGTATAGCCAAACAATTCTGAGTGAAACAGAGTCATTGACAGGATTCGTCACTGGTGGCCAGAGTCTCAAAAGTATAAGATATATGGATGACACAGTGCTGATAGCTGACACTGAAAGGAAAATGCAGGACCTCTTATGGAAGGTAGCAAAAAAGTAAGAAGAAAGACTTGAGCATAAACTTGAAGAAAATTGAATGTATGGTCATCAGCAAAAAGAAAACACCAAAATGCCCACTACAGATCGAGGAAACTAAAATGAAACAAATAAAGAAATTTAAATACCTCAGAAGCATTCTGACAGAGAATGGAAAGTGCAGCACTGAGATCTGAAGATGCATTGGCATGGCCAAGAACACATTTCAAAAGCTAATTCAAGTACTGATAGAAAAGAAAAATCTCATTGGAAACAAAGGAAAGAGTGCTAGATTGCCTTGTGATATCTGTCCTTCTGTATGGCAGCATATGTTAGATGATCTATTCAAGGATGAAGGAGAAGCTCAAAGCAGCAGAAATATGGTTCTACAGAAGGATAGTGAGGATAACATAAACTGAGCACATGAGCTACGATGAGGTGTTGGAGAGGATGAAAATGAGAAGAAAACATGCTTAACATCAGGAAGAGACAGCTGAGGTTCCTTGAACACGTAATGAGGAAGGTGCATTTGGAGAATCTGATGCTCACAGGAAAATAGATGTGCGTTGTGGTGCAGTGGATATCGGCTCGGAACGAGAAATCGGGGAGCTGAGTTCAAATTCCAGTTGAATTCAATGCATTCACTTACATGCAAATACCCTTGGGAAAGGTATTAGTCTTTTCCTTCCAGTTATGGGTTAAATAACAGGACAGATTGGGTTCTATAGCCTTGGCTGGCGACCAATCTACTGCAGAAAGCAATGGCAATCTACTGCGGGATAAACTTCTGCCCAGTCGGTCATGTCTCAAAAGAGACATGATCGCCCAAGTGTTTTTCACGTATGGCACTTAACTGACTGACTGATCTTCACAGCAAGGATAGAGAGAAAGAGACAGATATATTTGATAAAATAAAAAATAAACATTTCCGTTACAGCCAATATGTAGGGCAGCGTTTTTGCTGTTTCCGTAACAAACTGTTTTTTATGGGGTAGGGTTTTGCGCATAACCCCCAAACCTGGAGGAAGGTGATTTTCTAAGCGTAAGACGTGACACACAGCCGAAAGTAAGGGACACCCAGTGAGGATTGAACTCACTACGCAATTGTAATGATTCAAGCAAGACAAGCTTGCTAACCATTACACCACTGCTAGATGCCCAGATATATTTGATAGGCTTGAGCAAATGGATGGCGGACAGGGATTTGGGAGAGATACCAAGAAGAAAAATACTAAGAGTGACAAGGAACAGAGGCAAGTGAAAGTTCATGATTGCCTATCTCCTGAAGGGTCATGGGGCATGAAGAAATGGACAGGAAATGAGCTCAACAGATATACAAACATAAAAGGTGGTTTAAGACAATGATGTGTCTCCTCACCGGATCTATTCAACTTATACAGTGAGATAATTCTGAGAGCTCTAGAAGTCCTGCCAGGATTTATCATTGGCAATTGCAATCTGAACATTGTAATAAATGCAGATGATACACTGCTGATAGCTGATATTGAAAGGAAACCAAAAGACTTTCTACAAAAAGTAGTTGAAGAAAGCAGAAAGAAAGGGCTGCATATAAATTACAAGAAAACTGAAAACATGGTCAACAGTAAAAAGAGGAGCACAAAATGCCAACTACAGGCTGAAAATACAAAAACAAAAGCTGGTATAGAAATTTAAATACCTGGGAAGTGTTCTAACAGAGGACAGTAAGTGCGACACTGAAATCTAAAGGTGTATTCGTATGGCCAATGATGTATTTTAGAAGCTAAGTAAAGTATTGAGAAACAGGAAAATTTTGCTGGTGTAAAGAAGAAAGTCTGTCCTTCAATATAGCAGAAAATACGGACAATTTTATCAAAGATGAGGGAAAGACTGGAAGCAACTGAAATGGGGTTCTACAGAAGGATGTTGAGGATAATATAGACTGAATATTTGAGCAATGATAAGATTTTGGAGAGGATCGAAACTAAAAGGAAACTTATACTTAACATCAGTAAAAGACAGCTGATGTTTTTAGGACATGTAATGAGGAAGCAAAGCTTGGAGAATTGGATACTCATGAGACGAATAGAGGGAAGGTGAGACAGGGGAGCATGGTTTAGGAGGGGTAATAGGACAAAGGGTCTTGAGAGCTACAAGGGATAGGGAGATCCTGAAGAGACACGAAGAAGTAGATTATATTTGATTATTGTGTTTTTGTTTAGTGCATATCTTTTGATATATACATTAGACTTTCTAATTAAGTGATTACTATATATATATTGTTTAATTACTTAGTTTTTGGTCATAATAAAATTAAACTAGTACACATTTGTATTAAAAAGTGTTCAATACAATTATATTGTAGAACTTTTGAATATTTTCCATTTGTAAACAAGTTATTATGCGACCTAGGTTTCTACCATGAGTGGTGTCTTCAGGCGATTTTCAATAACTGATTTTACCGTTTACAGTTTTTATTTTTTAAGACACCACTCATGGTAGAAACCTAAGTCACATAATAACTCGTTTACAAATGGAATATATATATATATATATATATATATATATATATATATATATATTACATAGCGACACTGAAATTTCTGTTTCGAAATTTTACCCCATTATCAGGGAATGTTAGATTATGTTTGTGAAAATTATTTACATTTGAATATAAGAAATGATATGTTATTTATTTATGGATGTGGGAATTTATGTGTGTGTTCAATTTAACTAATTAGGATAGAAAGCTACTTTAAAGTTGAAAATATAGTTTACATTTTTGGGGAATAAATGATTTCTTCTTTCAATCTAAAGGGGCAGAGTGTCAGTTGATGGGTTTTAAAATGGTGGAACACTGGATGTAAATGAATTTACTTTTTAAGCTTACCTTTTGCCATTTTTATTATTGTTAATCCAGTGAATCTTTCTGAAGAAGTCTTGGAAAAAAGGTTCCTTTAAAAGAATGCGCTCTGTCATTTTGAAAGCCATATATAAATTCTGTGATATAAAATTAAAATATATATATATATAATACAATACCTGTTAAGGTTTTATCTTGAGTTTTTTTTCTTTCAAACAAGCACTAGACGTATTGTTCTTGAGCGCTGTTTGTTTCTTTTTTTTCTCCCTCTTTATTTAACCCACGAGGTTGTCCTCACTGGGTTAAAAGATGGTTTATATTACTGTTAGTTAGCATTATTTTTGGATATTTAGTCTGGTATTATTAGTGTTGACTTACTGTGATTAAGTTCATTATATATATATATATATATATATATATATACCTTATAGCCATATAATGATGAAACATTGGTTCCTGGATGATCACCTAAATGAAGTAACACTGAGCCTGTCAGTACCTATATGTGTGGCCACTCATGAATACCAAGTGCTTGAATGTGCAGGTGGTGTAATAGATCATAGCGAGAAATTGATAATTGTAAAGCCAAGTTCTCCCCTCAGCTATGAATTAATTAGTAAGACATTAGTTTTAATGGCCAACCAGATTAGCCTCATGAAACATCACACTATTTTGAGGTACCCACAAGGTTCGATTGGTTGATTTTATGATATATCAACTCTTGTTGAGGTATTCACTGTTGAATTTCGAATAGTGAGAATTGAATTCACTGCTTAGTAATGATAATCAACTAGACTAGCTTTGCTAACCATTAACTGATACTGATATTTAGTAATATGAGGTTGCAATTCTGTTATGTTATGTGAACTTATAATAATAATAACAAACAGTGTTTTAACTCATATAAAATGAAGTCTGTGTATGATATGAAACTAGTCCCTCGTGGTTGAATATACTATAGCGAAGGCAATGAGAAACAACCCTTTTATCCATCCCAGGAAGTCATGGAAATTCTCAAAAGAAAGAAGCTTACTCTGAATTCAGAAACCATGGAGAAGGAAATAGAAAACAACCCTATTATACATCTCAGGAACTTGGGGCAATTCCAAAATGAAAGAGAATGACTTGTCTCAATTCAGAGTCTATGGAGGAGGCAATAGGAAACCACCTTATGATCTGTCCCAGGAACTAAGGGCCATTCCAAAACGAAAGAAAATGACTACTCTGAATTCAGAGTCCATGGAGGAGGCAATGGAAATTCACCATATTATCCAACTCTCGAATATAGGGCCATTCAGAAATAAAAGAGAATAACTAGTCTGAATTCAGAATACATGATGAAGACAATGAGAAACCACTATATTTTCCATCCCTGGACCTCAGGGTCATTCAAGAATAAAAGAGAATAACTTGTCTGTATTCAGAATTCACGAAAGAGGCAATGGGAGACCATCTTATTATCCATCCCAGGAACTCAGGGCTATTCCAAAATGAAAGAGAATGACTCGTCTGAATTCAGAATGCATGGAAGAGGCAATTGGAAACCATCCTATTATCCGTCACAGGAAGTCATGGCAATTACCAAGAGAATGATTAAGATGACACACATTTTCCAACCATGATGATGACAACAGGTAAACCGCCATACTGTCCTTCCCAGGAAGTCATGGCAATTTCTAAAAGAAAGAGAGGGACTATTCTGAATTTAAAAACCAGCAAGAAGACAACAAAGAAACCATTCCACTATCTTTTGCTTGTTTTCTCCTTCTTCTATGTAATGTGTACTTTCCTGACATGGGCAATCTTACATCTTCACAACTTTTTTATCTTTTTTCCTCTGTGTAAGGTTTGTCTTTTAATGGCAGTTCACAAACATTAACAAAAAGGTAAGTATGGAGAGCTATGATCTTAAATTGTGCTTTACTCCTCTTCTCAAATATTTACCTGTTCAGCACCTCATCTTTCAAACCAAAGGTGACACAGCATTGATCTTTTTGAACGACTTCTCTCAATCCCTGATTTCTCTACTGAACTACCGAACTTGTGAAAACCCAGCAGTTCAGTGAGAAGAATCACCTGGTCATCGTCACAGCAACAGAGGATCAATACATAATCCATTGTTGCAATTAAATGTGGGAAAACAGTTCTTGCTTTGCTGTTGATGACTAAGTGACTTGCTTTATTCATTAGACTTAAGCACATCTGTGTCCTATCCTACCCCAAGGAGAGCCTCCCGCCACCACTATGAAAAAGAAACATTAAAAGCAAATAAAAAAAATGCTTGTGGGCGTGGAGGAGTAAAAGGAGAAGAGAAAATGACTTTTTACTCTGATGAGTCATACTGAACTAAAGCTGTTGTTCCTGCAGTAACAAGATTACTGGTAGGACAGATTGGTTGATAAAGTTCATTTACTGCTTTTATCAGTTAATGAATTTTAATTTACATTGGGGTAAATGCATACATCAGGGAAATAGAAAAAGAAAAATCGAATGATTCAAATGCTGAGAATATAAATTTAATGTGCAAAAACATATTCTGATATATGAGAATGAAACAAGCCTTGATTTTCCAATATACATTTTCTCTTAAAAATAAATTTATTTCAAAGAATAAAAATTCAGAGATTCTTTAAATAAAATGAAAAAAAAATATTAGTAATGAATCCCCTGTTTTATAAATGTAGAATAGAACTACTTATATTTATCAGGGTGTTCTGAAAGTATTTTCACCACTATGGATTATCGGTCAACTAACCAAGGCAGGACTAAACTTGAATAGTAGAAAACATCATTTAGAATTAGTTTATCATCACTTTTATTAGTTCATGGATGTGTGGGTGACATAATGGATAGTGATTCGGAATGTGAGATCGGAGAGCCAATTTCAAATGACAGTTGGCCTTGTTACGTTCTTTAGGAAAGATATGAATCCATCTCTTCCCCATGCTATGAGTTAAATAGTAGGAATCAGGAAAAAAAAAATCAATATTTTTTTCTAATCACTTTACCTCAAGGTGATAATGTCACTAGGATGCAAACAGCTCCTGGGAGGGAAAGAGAGTGAGAAAACTTTAGAATGAACTGGAAACCCAGTCCTAAACAGAAAACAAGGGATAAACTTCTACTCAAAAAATTGTTAATACAATATTCATTCTAAAAAAAGAATTATTGTTACAATCCAAAGTATTTTTCAGCATATAATAATACACAAAGGGTTGATAAACAGTAAATAAACATATCAACCAATCAATCTATTAGGGTGTTTGGAAAGTAATTGTGTATTTCACCACTATGTATTATAAGTCAACCAACCAAGGAAGAACTAAAGTTGACTGGTAGGAAACTATGTATAGAATTATTTTATCCTCATTACTATTAGTTTGTAATTTATAGTGCATTTTAGACTTTAATTGCAAAAACTTTCAAAGAGAGACTCTTTCACTTGAGAACGGAACACAATGTTCTACCATCTGCAATGTTCTTTTAACCACGAATGGCAAGCTTTAAGTTTTACCTGACATTTTTTTTAAGTATTGCAGAAAATCAAAAAGATAGTGATTTTCACAAAAAGAGAAACCAATGCTAATACAAAAATCAGGTCTCTATTGCTTGCTTTGTGTCTGGTGAAATAGGAATGGTGTTATCCATTACAGGTAACAGAAACATGGCGTTTGTTACCTGAAACTTGATCCACTGAATGAAGCATGATATTAAGGGCATCTTGCCTTGGTAAAGAGAAAACAACTTACTCTCCAGCATGACAATGCAAGAGCACATCATGCAAAACAAACCCCCCAAAATTGGAAAGTTCTTCCACTTCCTTCATACCCATCAAATTTAGCCCCTACAAAATTTTGTTTGTTTTGTTCACTATAATGTTTTGACAGTAGTGGAATATTCAGAAACAAAGCAGTCTTTTAAAAAACAGTCTTTTAAAATTTTTTACAGGACAAACTTAGCTTTCTTTATATATGTAAATCAAAAATTTGCTTTTTTTAACTTATGTTTGCTTTCATTTTCTTTCTGGTGGAATGTAGTTTTCTAAACATACATCTGTATTATCATGATTGAGCAAAATGTATGAAGATTTAGGAGCAAAAGGTTGTCAAGCAACCCTCAAGATTTATGTGGAAGTCCAGGCTTCTCCTCAGAGTTGTAGGAGAAAGTCTGGCAGGCAGAAAGAAGCTACTAACTTGCATCACCAACTCTTATCTTCTCTGCCTTTCATTTTGTAAGACAAATCAGCCTTGTATCCCCATGTTTTCTTGCTGTCTGCTTCTGTTACCCCCTCATAAACAAAGTTGAGAAACAGTTGCAAGATTAACTTGCATGCTGTTACTTTATTTTTATATATTAAATTTCATGCAATATAAAGCTTGAAAGCCACTCAAGGTAGAGGGTTATTGATGTAATGAATAGATAATGAATATGTATGCACCTTGGTTCCCCCTCACTGGAATGTGATTGGCTGGTGTCAGCCATAAATACAGACGAAGACGAAGATGTCCAGAGTAAGTGAGAAAGTTGTAGAGATCTTTCCACCAGAGGTCTATTGACTATGCCTACATCTCAAGATACTGCATACGATGTTTACATCTACATACTAGATTGACCGACCTGGTTACATTTGCCTTAACTACTTAACAACCTCGTATTGATATATATCCCTTTCCAGGACATATCAGTTATAGTTGCAATAGTAATGATAAATGAGGTGTGTGATATGAAGGAAACAGAACGTAACAAAAAGTGAAGAATATGTGAATAAAAAAGATATATAATGATTAACCCATGACTTGAACATGTTATGATTGAAGCATTCAAGAAAGCATCCATGCAGGAGCCTGTTCCACAAAATAGCAATTTCTGTGAATTAATAGAGAGCAGTTTAGTTTTGGAAGCATTAAAATTAACAAGTCATCTTTTGCCCCAGTTAACAACAGACTGAAGGTTGTTTTGGATATCAGCTGCCATTTTGACCTTATCAAACTGGTCAGACTTATTACTGAGACAGGAGTAAATGGTTGTGTCATCAGCATAGATACCAAGTTGACAGCTAGTGTCAATAGGAAGGTCATTAATGAAAATTATAAACAAAGTAGAACCAAGGATGTAACCGTGGAGGATACCTGCATTAGTACGAAAGGAACCAGAATGGAGATGTCTAAAGTTATAGCCCAGGTTTCCCCATTTTTATCTAGAATTTGATAAACTCTTTCTACAATTATCATCAGTACATCAACAGTTGACCTGGAGAAACAAAACCTCTATTGTTTGTCTGAAAAAAAAGACCTATGATGAGATGTTTTACCCAATTCAGCATTGATTAGGGCCTCTAGGAATTTCCCCAAAAGTGGTAAAATTCTAATATGGTGGTCATAATAAATGATCTCTATACCCAGCACCCCTACCTCCACTGTAATGTAAAGTCCCGCATACAACCATAAAAGCTAGGCAAGAATTATCCTTTTGTTTTTGCATGTTCAATTAAAGAAGAATAAAGCTTATTACAAGTTGAATCTGAGCCTCTGTTCTCATTACTATGCTATTACCATGTGTTTCACATCTTGAAACCAAGAGGAGAAAGAGAAAGATTCTGTCCTTTCCAGAAGTGAGGTTATAAAATTGATTTCCAGTTTCTTTATAATTTACATCATGGGAAAATGAATTTTTTTTTATTCCTTATTATAATTTTAATAAAATGAAGTGACAAAAGGCTAATATGGTAATAGTTAGAAAGGCCAGACAGTTCATCAAAGTTCTTGAAAACTTGATGAGGACTTCCAGCAAGAGGCAGCAAGGCACTTATTATACAGTTTAGAGAGAACAGGAGCCAGTTTGAGGGTACACTTTTTGGCAACTATTACAGAGATACCATCAGATCCACATACTTTGTGCAAGTCCAGGTTAGCCGAAAGCATAGAATGGATTATCTGCATATCACTCAAATGAGACTCAGGCAGAGATGGGTTGAGAGGAGAATTTAAGGCGAATTTGCAGGTGAAACAGTCAGTTTTATCATCAGAGGATGCTAACACCTCAAATTGGTTGAAGAGAGATGGAGTAGAGAACTTAGACTTATTTAATACATTATTACAGAGCTGGTACCCTCATAATGGAATAGTCAGATTGCCATAATGTAAAGACAGTTAAATCATTAAGGCCCTGAAAGAACCAGTAAACCATACACTGAACAGGGAACAAGGAATGATCTTCTACTTCTGCTCAATAGACATGGAGAGAGTGCTGACTAGATGATAGGTGAGCCTATCTACTCCTATTTACCTGTTCACAGCACAGGAAGCTGGTCGATTTTATTGAGCTGTCAATTCTAGGTTGCTAAATAAGGCTGTAGACCCCAACTGAGCCAAATGCGGATTACCAGATTAAATCATTCTGGTAGAATTGAGAGAATATCAGGAAACAATTTATGGGCAAGGAAATTTGTTATGGCTAAACTATGAGACGGTAGAGCATATTCACTTTTAACTTATACCAAGTTCTAATGTCTCCTTCTCCAAAAAAAAAAAAAAAAAAAAATTAAAACATATCAGGCAAGAAATTAATTCAGTGTAATCTAACTTAGACATGCAAAGTTAGTTCCTGGCAGTCTTGACCAAACATTCAGAAGATGTTAAGAATATTTAGCTTGATGCTTACAGAGTTATGTTTAAATCTTTTAGGCCAGATTGAATTAAGGGTAGCAGAGCAGCATTTGGGCTTGATCAACAGTACCAGCCAGAGATGTAAGGTACCAAGACAGGTTTACTCTTATATATGAGGACTAAAAGACCCATTGGTCACTAATGAGAGGAAATAAGTTTGATGTTGTAGTGGTGAAGTTAGGTATACTATTGTTATATATTCTGGGGATGAACAGAATATAACTGAACTTGAAAAGAATTCATTCCTGTCGAAGGCAAAAAAAATGATTTCAGTTAAAGCTGGAATGCAAAAACAAAAATTAACAGTGTATTGTGGAAACAACACAAATTTTCAAGGTCACGAAATATAAACAATAGAAATAATTAAATTAAATTATTTGGTCAAAAGCAAATATAATTGACAGTTTATTATTTCAGGTTTTAAAACAATGAATTAGATATTACAGTCAATGAGAAATATGTTTTGGTTGTCAGAAACAATAATATAAACATGCGTATAAGACCATGTTACCCAGGTCAAGACAGAGACAGAGGACAGAATAGACAAGCTCAGGACATGAAGAGAACTCAAGGAAAGACAACTCCAACCATCACTCCCTCGTATGTGCCTGTTCCTCACATTGTAAAGAATAAACTAAGTGAATATATATTTTTTATACGTATGTTGTTTAATATTTCTAACTGATCATCAACATTGGTTTGTAAGTTATACACTATATGTCGCTTTGCTATACCATGCTATACAACTCTATACTCGTCACAGTCACTAGGTAAAGATTGAAAGTTGGTTAACAAGTTAGAATCAGTTAATTGAGGATTAAGGTTTGGAGTGAGGACAGAGATATAGTTTGTAAAATAAGAACATAAGAAAACTATAAGGTTGTAACTTAGTATACTTGCGAATACCAACATTTTTTAAAAACATCCGGATAACTCATAGTTTACCATGCAAGAAAACTTCCTTTAAATGTAGCAACATGAAGAATTAATATTAAATGAATGGACAAATAATTAAAGCAGTCATATATATATTCCAATTTTTTCACTTACAACTCTATCTAAAAGTTAAATTGTCCAAAATCTAAAAATAGACGTTGCTTACTAACTGATTTTTTTGTGATGTAAATTTTTTAATTCTTAACCTTCATTTTTTATTTCATTTTGAAATGTGGTAGTTGCCGATGAGATGTGAAATCTCTCTGAGGGATTTCATGTTGAAATGATCATTCAACAGTTTTGAACATTGAAATTTATTTTATTTTATAATTAGCTATATAATTTTAATTGCATTGAGCTCTCCACCTGAATCATTTTTTAATATTAAAATATTAATATTAATTAGGATTGGGTCTTTGGGATTTACCTTCCTACCTTTTCTTTTGGATTAAAGTTTAAAATATATATATATATATATATATATATATATATATATATATATAGATATATGACTACTTTAATTATTTGCCCATTCATTTAACCATACTGATGAGCTGTGATACAGTGAAACAGATGCTCTCATACCCTGATTGAGCACTCTGGAAGAATGGTAGACTTTGAAAAAACAGTAGCTACTCTAGCATCTATGCATCGTTCATTCAGTAATGAATTAGAACACTCTCACTACTGCCGTATGAATACATGGTATATCACACCTGAAAAATCTGCCTCCTTTTACTGAGTGCCCATAGCTTGGAGGTAGAATTGCTGACTGATGCCAATTCAGATGGGTTTCAATCCTGGGTAAAAATCAATCGGATATCTAACCGTACTGATGAGCTGTGATACAGCAAAACAGATCTGTCTGCAGATGACTATATATATATATATATATATATATATATATATATATTTTTAATTTATTTCTTGGAACATTATTTTTGATAAATACTAGTATTTGAGTAGATACTCAGTTTTATATTATAAACAGTATATTTTTATGTATATATTCTCTGCCAGAATATTCAAGAAATCTTGTTATGCCAGAGGACGCATATTTTTCTAGCAAAATTTCTGAAATATTCAGGACAGTAGATAAATATAAAAATATACTGTTTAATTATAAAAAAACAGCATATCTACTCAAATATGAGTAGCAATTAAAAATAATGTTCACACAAATAAATTAAATATGTCAGTTGTTAAATCCATTTCATTAATCTTTGGGTCTTTTCATAACATTGTCTGTTTACATTTGTTGACATTACAATATGCTTTCAGAGCAGAGATGATTATTTGAGAAAAATCGAAAATTGTGTGTATAAGGCTTGATTTAACTTCAATTAGACTGTGAAATTATTTATGGTTGAATGGTCTAAGATGCACCAGATCAATTGGTAGCTTCCCCTATGTTGTTAGTGGTCTTGCCAAATGACACATTTTTGTAACAAAATTTCTTGGAAATAATCAGGCTGGTAGAAATAAATATATAAATATACTGTTTGATTAAAAACAGAATATCTACTCAAATATGAGTATTGATTAAAATAATGTTCAAGCAAATAAATATGTCAGTTGTCAAATTTATTTCGTTAATCTTTGGAACTTTCTGCAATATATATATATATTTTGCAAACATGAAAATATACCTATTATCACAATTTATACCAAATGGGTAACCCCCCCCCCCCCCAAAAAAAAAAAAAAAAACAGAACCGCTGATACCCTAATCCTATCAATTATTCTCTAGTTCAAACTACCACCATAATAATTGCATTTATTGTTATTATCATCACACCACCATTACTAATCACTACTACCGCTTTACAATAACTATTTGCTACCACAACTGCTATTATCATCAAATATTACTATCACCGTATTAGTCCGCAATCATCATTAACATAAATTACTTCTCTCTTACACAGTAAAATTAATACCTCCACATAAAAATTAACAAGCATTACAAACTAGAATTTCTACCATTTAAAAATATGCAACCACAAAAAACAAGCTAATAACTGACTTTAAAAATAAAAAAATAACAATACAGCCTTAAATGATTAAAAATAATAGCAATTTTTACCTATCATAGTTTCACACAGACCCCATCATATGTACATATATACGTACGAGAAATCGACAACTGTCCACGCATTGACATTGCTACACTATTTGAATACACCAGCCAAATGCGTATGTATGTGCACAATGGCACACAGATACATATATATGCCAAGCCCCATACGGTTCACATATAGTTATGTTTATGGGGCGGGTGCTTGTGTGTGTGTCTTTGCGCACGTCAGTGGGTGTATATATGTCTGCGTCTGTCACAACAACAAATTTTTCTCACACTTCTACAAAAATGCACCAATATATGCAGCCCTACATATAGCCAATTTAAAAAAAAAAATTAATCAGTTTGTCTGACGATCACAAGAGCATGAAACCCAGGGTTACAAACTCACACCTATGTATAAACACATGTTGGAGCAAGGAATAAAAGGAAAAAAATTAGTGGTGAAAAAAGAAAAAGAAAGTTTGAGTTAGGGTTTGAGTTTTGTTTAATGGCATATCAACCTCTGTGGGTTATTTAATGCCAAAAATGTGGGCTTTTAAGGTATTTGTTTTTAATGTTTGGTTATATTGAGAAGGTTGATCTAGTCAGAGTTTGATGAAGAGGTTTTTTTTTCATCTTTTTTTTTAACTTTAAAAAACTGAAGATGTCTTCTAGTTGAAAAATGTATTGCTGGTAATAATTTTTTCTTTCAAAAATGTATTGTTGGTAATATTTGTTTTTTTCAAAAATGTATATTTTTCTATAAAAGTCTATTTTTATACTTTTATATTTTTTCATCTTTTTTTTAACTTTAGAAAACTGAAGATGTCTTCTAGTTGAAAAATGTATTGCTAGTAATATTTTTTTTTCAAAAATGTATATTTTTCTATAAAAGCCTATTTTTATACTTTTATAATATTGTGATCCCAGTTTGGGGATAAACTATTTGCCCATAGTTGGGACCCTAACAGGTACTACCACTCCAGGTCAGGTTGGACCTGGGGACAACAGCAATTAAGAGGGGCTTCCATGCTCCTCACAACCTCCCAATCAGAGGCCTTACTGCCGGATACACTTTACCATCATACCCAGGACTGAAAAAGAAAGAAAAATGGTGGGGTGTGGGCATGGGTTAAAGTCACCATTGGGATCTTTCTGTCATTTCTGTTTTTTAGGGCTTGGTATTATATTTTTTTTTTTTTTTTATAAGCGTTTCACCCCGAGCATGGCATGTCACTGCTACTACTGCGCAGGGGGCTACATAGAGTGGAGAAAGGATGATTAAATATAGGAAATGTCAGAGGGTGGGTGATAGGTGGGTAAGGATACCGAGAATGAGGGTTTGGTAGATGAGAGTGTTCTGAGAATGATTGGGAGTTAGTGTGATAGAAGGTGTCTATTGACCCTACATTTAAACACCTGGAGATTGTAGCTGTCGGGAAAGCAGACTTGTGGAAGGGAGTTCCACAGGCGGGAAGCGCGAGAAAAGAAGCTGTTGGAGTAGAATTTATGGTTACATCTTATTTGTTTAACTGTAAAAGGGTGGGACCTAGTTGCTAATCTAGTATCTCGTGTAAATTCGTGCTTAGGCGGCACCAGTGATCTAAGCTCATCAGAGCAGAAGCCATGAAAGTACTTGTAGAAGAGGCACAGGGAAGCCACATCACGCCGGTGAGAGAGTGGTTGCAGCCGGTCTGCCAAGTCAGTATCAACCACGTTACAGATCCTCCTTTGTATTTTGTCAAGGAGAGCAGCAGGGGCACCCGACCAGATATGGCAGCAATATTCAATACATGGGCGGATGGTAGATTTGTATATGTGCAGAATAGATTCAGGTGGGAAAAATTTCCGGGCCCTGCACAGGGAGCCGACTTTCATAGCAGCAGATTATTTTTGCAATTGAAAATGTGTCTGATTATCTTATCTGGATAACTTGCAGTCAGTTTACCATGCAGGAAAAACTTCTACTAAATGTCGGGACATCAAAAATTAAGATGAAATTAATGTGCAACTCTCTTTTATCCACCGTCAGTAAACTTTCCTACCAGCCATCAGAATGGATGATACTAATCTTCTGGAGAGTAACATACAGTGCTCACTGGCCTCACTTTTTCAGTGGACCTGAAGTGGATTGACAATGTTGAATCTTTAACTGCATCTCCTGCGAGGAAAGTTAGGTCACTGTGTTAAGCCAGAAAGTTTTTCTCATCGGAATCCATCTTAGAGTTTTATAAATCTTCCATTTGTCTATGAACTGAATACAGTTGCCATATTTGGTTGAGTGGTCCTGCTATTCATCTCGAGGTTCTCGACAAAATCCAAAGGAGGATCTGCAATGTTGTTGGTTGTTTTGTTTTTATGGCATATCAACCTCAACGGGTCATTTATTGTCAACTAAATTTTATTTATTTATTGCTGGTAATACCTTTTTCTTTCAACAATTTATTGTTGTTTTTTTTATGTAAGTTTTGTGTCTAGTAATACTTTTTTCTTTTTGAGTATCAAGATTCATTGGGATTTGTTTTTAAGGGCAGGGTCCCCAAGTCCTACCCTTTTTATTTAATCCATAACTGGAGGGAAGAGACGGATTAATACCTTACCCAAGGGTACCAGTGCTTAAGTGAATGTAGGGTATTCAACTGGAATTCGAACTCGGCTCACCGATTTTTCTTTCCGAGCTGATATCCACTGCACTGCAACGCACATCCGTCACTATACGCTTACAGCACCTGGTATTCCCAAGCGGTCACCCATCTAAGTACTGACCAGTTGCTAGAAATTTTGAACTGAACTCTTTATTTTGATCTCTGGGGTATATCATTCTCATTTGCCAATCTCAAGGACACATGGTTCAGTGGATATAAGCATTGGTTAGTTACAGTGACTTAACCCCAAGAGTTTGAGTTCAGCACTTTGCTACAGCAGCTGTGAACAAATAACTTAGAGAGTTAAAGGGAGGTAATTACATGGCACCCAGAAGTGGCATTGCATGTGGAATGAGAATAGTATACCCCGGTGATTGAAATAAAGGATTTGTTTCAAAATTTCTAGCACCTGAAGAAGGCCGAAACATACAACAGCCAAAACATCATAAACATGGCAATAAAAATGAGGTTAACATTTCGAACAATGTAAATAATGTAAATACTACCTCATCTCAGAAGTATAAACAAATAGTCAATTGCCATCTTCTATCTTCTTGAATCCCATTCATCTTTTATTCTTTTTTCAATACAGTTAAAACCAGACATGAAAACCAGAAATAAGTAAAGCCATTATCTATAATAGTTCTTTAATTAAAGACTACCATATTTATCACAGAAAGTTATAAAATTTGACCCAGGATGACATATACTGGTATTAAATGCCAGCTATTAATTACAATGCTATTAATATTGTCTAAAATAAGTCATTATTTTTATTTCATAAATTGCTTGAATATCCTTTTTGGTCGGGCTTATCTCTACTTTATGGAGGTGTGGGCAGAGTAATGGATATTGTTGAACATGGAGTCAGTGTGCCGAGTTAGTCTGTTATGTTTGCTTCAAACAATTTTTTTTCATTTCAACCCAAGATGCACAATAAAGTCACTAAGACGCAAATGTTTACTGAATATGAAACAATATGAGACAATGTAAAACATTAAAAAAATTGAATGTAAAAACTGTGAAAGAAAAGTATTTACACTATTTACATTTGGACTGTAATCCACATCTTTGTTGTTATTATCACTACGTTTCAACTGTTGCGCCCTCTGGCTCTTATCAGATGTATATTGATCTAGATAACCTACAGGGAATTCTGACTCTTTATCTAATCTGCATAGTTCATTTCACAATTCCTTACACATTACCCAGATTGATATACACCTGATGAAGTCTGAGGGGCACAATGGCTGAAATGTACTGATAACAACAACAAAAACGAGGACAATACTCCAAATATAAATTGTGTAAATAATAATAAATCTTCATCCCAGAAATTCAGACAGAAAACAACATGGATTAAGAAGATAATAAATTAAGAAGATAGTAAGAATGATTGACATTGCATTTAAATTTTTGAAGATCAAAGTTGACTGGAAAGCAAAAAGCCAGAAGAGAGTTCCATAAGCGAGAGAAGAAGCTGTTAACATAGGACTTATAATAATATGAGAAGAAGAAAACATAATCAAGGAGAGAGGACAATAAAAGAAGAGGAATTAAGAAGACAGTAAATAATGATTGACATTGCATTTAAATTTTTGAAGATCAAAGTTGACTGGAATGCATGAGTTTGGAAGAGAGTTCCATGAGAAGGAAGTACAAGATGAGAAATGTTCTGGAAAAAATCATGAATTTTTTCTCCTTCCAGCTATGGGTTAAATAGCTTGACAAACCGTGTTCCTTAGCCTTGGTAGGACAAGCAGCCTAGGAGAAGAAGAACTGTGAATTCGAAACCATCATTAAGAAGGATCAGCTCTGTCAAGTTATTTTGCCCTAGAAATCCCACAATTGCTATGACTTCATTATGGTACATCTTTGACCATAATGGGCTGAGAGGAGGGTGAATGGGATCCCATATCCTTAAACTGAGTTTAAGCATTCTTTGGCTTTTATCATTAATTTTGGAATATCCTGCCCTAAAATATTATTTACTTTCTTAGACAGGAATTTGTTTTTGTAGTTTCAAGCTCAATGCTATCAAACCTTCTTCTTAGTATATAGAAAGGAATGCAAAATGATTAGAAAACTGTAATTCTATACAACCATTTTTGTTTGTCACCATTTCATTGTTATCGTCTAAATGATGCAAAAATGAAAATAACACAGATATCTCGTTCCGACAGATATATTTACCAAAACTGCACAAAACATCTTGAAATACTTTAGAAAAATTTATTCAATAAAATCACCATTGGCTTCAACCACAGCCTCCAGATGACTTCAAAATCTCCTGCATCTCTTCTGGAAGGAGTTTCCTTGTTTACGTTTGCGAACGCTGCCATAATCCTTGCCTTCAGTTCCTCATTGGTGTTACAAGGAGTTTTGTTGGTCTCTTGCTCAACTGTGCCCCTCACATAATAATCAAGGGAGTTGCAGTCTGGGGAGATACGTGTCCAGATGTAAAGGGTGATGTGGTCGCAGAAAATTGTCTGTCTGTCATAACTAGTTTTTCTGCTTATGTGGCAGGGTCCAGAGTTACTGTTACAAGATTTAAGGCATTCGAGCAAGCCAGCCTCTAGAGCCAGAAAAGCACCCTCTCCTCAAGGATAATTGATGTAAGCCTCTGTGTTGAGTTTGTGGCCCTGTGGGAAGGTGAATGAAAGCATAATGTTGAAATCACTAGTGATCATTCTAAACACCTTTGTAATCACCAACAGACTCATCCAACTCTTTCTAAATCCTCTGCACTGTTCTCAGAGTGACACTCTGAAATGTTTTTAATCGAGCTTCTTGCATGCATGTCAAACAGTACAGCATTCCATTTCCAAATTTCTGGTGGAATGAATTGCATTGTGGTGTTCTTTTTCTCACAGGTGGTACCCAGCTGACCCTACTATATTATGCAGTTGACAAAATCAAAAACAAACAACACACATGGATGAAATTAAAAATACAATTTACCCATCATACCATGTACAATAGAAGAGCAGGTTAAATTACTTGGCTTGTTGGGTTATTTAAAGTTAAATTTTGTATGGAGCACATGTTGAGGATCGAACTCATTACTGAATAGTCAACCAGACTATCCTTGTTAATCACTACTCCATGCCAAGGTAACTATTTAGTTAAGTTTGATGATTTTACTTGTTTGACTTTCCTGGGTTATTTTATTGTGAATTTTTGTATGAGATACCCAGTGATAATCAATGTCACTATTCAAAATAATGGTCAACTAGTTTAACCTTATTAACTATTACCACATGCCAAGGTGCATATTAAGTTAGGTTAGTTGGTTTTATGAGTGTTATATATTTTGGGGACCATCAGAATATAGTTGAACTTTAAAAGAATTTATTCCTGTCAAAGGTGAAAAAAACACATAATGATTACCATCAACGCTGGAATGCAAAAACAAGAATAAACTGTATTGTGCAAAACAACACATGTTTTCAAGGTTACGAAATATAAACAATAGAAATAGTTTAATTAAATTATTCGGTCAAAAGTGAATATAATTTACATTAAATTATTTCAGGTTGCAAAGCAATGAATTGAAGTTTAAAGTTGATGAGAAAATATTGTTTGTGTCAGTGTTTCAAAATTGGAAAAATTTGGACAATGAAATAACAATAATGTGTTTATGTCAAAATACAACTGGCAATTGGAGAATTAGCCCAGCCCAGGAATGATGCAATTAGGTGAAGCCTGACAGAGTGTGAGCTTATATATAAGACCTTGTTTTCCCGGGTCAAGAGAGACAGACAGACAGAGACAGAAAAAAGCAGACAAGTTCAAACGTGAACTCATGAAAGACGATTCTCGCTGTCATTCCTTTGAATGTGTGTGTCCCTCTGACCACTCCTCGACACACAATTGTCATGTTGATTGCAGAGAATAAACTAGTCAATATATTTTTATACACACGCTGTTTGTCATTGTATTTCAAAGTGATCATCAACATTGGATTGCAGTTTATACAGCCTACATCACTTCAGCCTACATCCCATCGGTATACGACAAATGAGTATACAACATGAGATGACAACCTTTGTAGGGTTATTTTATATCAAATTATTGTGTCTGGCACTTAATAAGGATTGAACTCACAAAATTTAAACAAGGAAACCCCCTCCCCCCCAGAAGAGATGCAGGTGATTCCAGATTCCTTTGGAGCCTGTGATTGGAGTCTGTGGTTGGAGCCTGTGGTTGGAGCCTGTGGTTGGAGCCAGTGGTGATTTTATTGAATAAATTTTTGTATCTGACACTCCATGAGGATTGAACTCACTTTTCAGAAGCAATGATCAACTAGATTAGCCTCATTAACCATTACACCGTACCAAGTTACCTATTTTGTTAGCTTGGATGAGTTTATATATAAGTCTTTCTTGGGTTATTAATGTTTCATTCGATTGGATTCACTATTTAGTCCTAATATGAACTTGCCTAGACTCATTAACCATTACTCCAAGCCTAGATGCCTTATTAGGAGATGACTAAAACCTGATACATGACAGAACTGAAGCTGACCATTCAGTTCCGGAATAAAATATTTTAAAAGAGAAATAAGAATTATTTAACTGTTAAAAAAAGAAAACTGAGAAAAAAAAGGAATCAAAACAGAAAATGCATTAATAAGATTTATTTTTCTTTGATTTTTATTGAAACTGAAAAATCAGATCAGTCAGTTAAGTGCCATACGTGATATACTCTTGGGTGATCATGTCTTGAAAGAGACATGACTGACTGGGCAGAAGATTATCCCGCAGTAGGTTGCCATTGCTTTCTGCGGTAGACTGGTTGCCGACCAAGGCTATAAAACTCAATCTGTCCTGCTATTTAACCCATAACTGGAAGGAAGAGACGGATTAATACCTTTCCCAAGGGTATTTGCGCGTAAGTGAATACAATGGATTCAACTGGAATTCGAACTCGGCTCCCCGGCTTCTCGTTCCGAGCCGATATCCACTGTACAACAACGCACATCTGATCAGATAAAAAACTCAGAAAAATCAGATAAAAAACCCAAAAACAAACCTTTTTTGTCTTAGTTTCTAGGATGAAGTGTTATCATTATTTACATTGTTTATATGTAGACTATTTTCTTTATCTTTGTTTTTTGTTATTACGTCATATCAGCTATGGTGTTCTCTGACCTTCATCAGGTGAATGTGACATGCTGTAATCATTGCCAGAATTAAATTGTCACATCTTGTATCTCTAACTGCTAAAAATTTTTAAAAAAGTAGATGCACTGTTGAGGTAAACCAAATAAACATAAACAAGAAACTTAAATTTTTTGTTCAGAGTTACTAAATAGAGATCTGAAGGTGAATTGGCATGGCAAGAGACACGTTCAAGAAGCTGAGTAAAGTATTAAGAGACAGGAAAATTTTGCTAGAAACAAAGAAAAGAGTACTGGATTGCTATGTGATGTCAGCTCTTCAATATGGCAGTGAATGCTGAACCATATCATCAAAGATGAAGGAAAAACTTGAAGCAACTGAAATGTGGTTCTACAGAAGGATGCTGTGGATATCATGGATCGAGCATGTGAGCAATGATGAAGTTTTGGAAAGGATGGAAATGAAGAGGAAATTAATACTGAGCATCAGGAAGAGACAGCTGAAGTTCCTGGGACATGCAATGAGGAAGGAGGGCTTGGAGAACCTGATACTAACAGGCCACATAAAAGGAAAAAGAGACAGAAGAAAGCAGTGGATAACATATTTGAAGGGCCTGAGCAGGTAGATGACAGAACGGGGGTTGCGTGGTGTAACAAGAGAAAGCGTGCTAAGAGCCACCAGGAATAGGGAGACGTGGAAAGTCATGATTGCCTATGTTTTGAAAGGACAAGGCACATAGAAGAAGAAGAGGAGAAGAACTAAATATTTTACTTTACTAATAGACAAAAGGAATGATTAAAAGTAAACAACCGCTGCTCAGCAGAAACATGCTGGATGAAGTAATTATCAATAATTACACAAAATATTAATATCGGTTACCCTTTATTTAATCTATTGAGTACAGATTGTTCTTGTTTCATTACACATGTTGGTAAACTGCATCCGGTAGCAAGGCCTCTGATTGGGAGGTTGTAAGGAGCATGGAACCACCTCTTAATTGCTGTTGTTCCGAGGTCCACCCTGACTCGGAGTGGTAGCATCTGTTAGGATCCCAGCTATGGGCTGTTAACCCCCCAAACTGGGGTCAAAACACTATGAAAGTATAAAAATGCTTTTATAGAAATATACATACATAAAAATAGACTTTTATAGAAAAATATACATTTTTGAAGAAAAAATTATTTCCACAACACATTTTTGAAGGAGAAAATTCTCAGTAAAACGTTTTTGAATACAAAACTAGAATACATTTTCAGTTTTCTAAAATAAAAAGAGTAAAAACAAAATTTTCGTTAAAATCTAACTAAATTAACCTTCTCACTATAACCAAACATTAAAAAAAAATACCTTCAAACCCCACCTTTTTGGCATTAAATAACCTACAGAGGTTGATATGCCGTTAAGCAAAACTCACTCACTCACTAATTACACATCTCTAGCGATAGCTCATCTTGTTATTATTTAGTACTGCTAGACTCAGTGAAAATGGGGTGAGCAATAACTGAGCAGTACTATATTAAGAACCAGATGAAATATTCCTGGACATGGACAGTGGAATGAAAGCAATCTACCCCGATAGATTAAATAAAGGGCTCAGTTCAAAATTCACCTAAAAAAGACTGGAAAGCATAATGGCTGAAGTGTTACGAGAACAAAAATGATGATGAAGTCAATAGTCTTTATATAAATAATGTGAATAATAAAAAAATTGTTTCAGAGCTGCTATACACTCTTTAGTCTTCCTCAAGCTGGCATCTCATTCACAATTATCAAATAGTTCCTTTTATTTGATTCCGCACAGGGAAATATTTGAACAGATGTAAAAGAATGGTCAGAAGGTGGTGGTCAACTGAGCCTCTGGACTTACAAAATTGCTTTTTTCTTCTTTTTCTACAGTTTAATTTGGCAACAAAGGTTTCTTCATAGACCAAATACATCCATGTTGATCTATCAGATGCTTCCGTTTCTTCAAGTAATAAAGGTCCCTTTCTAGGAGTGCTTGTATCCTATCAGTTGGTCACCTATCCTCTGTTGACTAGAGGCTAATTCACCAAATAGGAGAATCTTTGTATGATAACAGTACAGTCAGGGGGTCACCCTACATCAGTTGTGGCTTTCAGCATAGTTTTAACACTATAACCGGAATTCCCTACCTCCTGGTCAAGTGACACATGATCCTGAAAATTTTGTTTATTTATTTGTGATCCTTCTTGTATCCAAAACCTCAACATTTGTAATCAAATCGTTCCAGTTCACCTTTAGAATGGTGGGGAAGCAATACTGATGAAAGTGCTTGATTATGCTGAGATCTACAACCCAGGATTCAGCACCATGTAGATTTAGAGCAGGATGTCTTTGCAGACTTATTTGAACAAAGAGTTAGATATAAATAGAAACTTACATGAATAGAGAAGGAGTTGAATAGAGAGAGAGGTGTGAACTGAGAAAGTGACATGGACAAAGAGAGAGAGAGAGAGATAGTAAGATGTAAACAGGTTGAGAGATATGAAGAAAGTTAAACAGATAAATACTTTGCAAACATGGATATTTGTACCTGCAAAAAATGAAGTGTCAAAAGGGCAGTTTTTCCCAAGACACTGTTTTTATTTCAACTTCCTTTATTCCTTGGCAATTTTTTTTTTTTTTTGCTTTAAAAAACGATGATTAGAATATGATTTTTAATAAAAACTAAACTTATAAAAGTGAATTTATGCATTTTCTTTGTTCTCCTCCATATCTTGGATAGACTAAAACATGGGCAATTTTTGTGAATATGTTTTTCTTTGGCAAAATTGCATCTTTATGCTCATATAAAAAAGAAAAAGACAGCATCAAAAGGATGGTTTTTCCTTTGACACTGCTATTATTTTAACTACCTTCACTTATTTGCAATGCTTACTGCTTTAAAAACAATGATTAAAATTGTAATAAAACCCATAAACTTATGAAAGTGAATTTATGCATTTTCTTTATTCTTGTGAATTTACAACAAAAATAATAAATACATTTTAGATTATTTATTCATGTTATTTATTAATGAGATTGTTTATTAGAATGGTTGGCAAACATTGACTAATAAAATGGTAATTAAGGATTTCCTTATAGTTGGGTCAAATATTCTAACGATTCAGTAAATGCTTATCAATTTATGAATAAAAGACTTTAATATTCATTTCTTTATAAATTGATGACAAATATTGCATTGCATTAGTTTTAATTGTATTAGGTTTTAGAATGTTGTCAATATTAAAAATATTGTAAATAATCTAATCGTGTTTATTATTTTTGTTATAAATTCTCAAGAACAAATATATTCGCTTACAGCATATTTTCATAAAAACCTAAAAGGTTTTTATGAAAATTCTAATCCACACTTTTTAAATCAGCAAAAGGAGTGGATGTGGTTAAAATAAGTGGCGTCAAGGGAAAACTAGAATTGTAATAAAACCTAACCATATGAAAGTGAACTTATACATTGTCTTTGTTCTTGAGAATTTACAACAAAAATAATAAACACTCTCGGCATGGTATAATAGTTAGCAAGCTCGTCTCGCTAGAATCATTATAACTGACTAGTGAGTTCGATCCTCACTGGTTGTCCCCTACTTTTGGCCATGTGTCACGTCTAAGCTATGCTTAGAAAATCACCTTCCTCCAGGTTTGGGGGTTGGGTGCAGGGCTAACAACCCTGCCCCATAAAAAACAGTTTGCTAAGGAAACAGTAAAAATGCTGCCCTACACACCATTTGGTGTAATGGAGAAGTTTATATTTTTATTTATTTATTTATTTATTGGATTTTTTATTGGAATGGTTGACAAAATATCACATAATTGCCAATTGATTTAAACTTTATAAAATGTTGAATTTCTCATATTTATTTCTTTACTAGCAGTATAGCCCGGAATTGCTCGGGTGTAATGAAAGCTTTAAAATTAATCCATGGACCTGGAGCTCAGACTCAGCTTAAAGAATATTTGTGTGAAGTTTGGTGAGAATCAGATAAAAATTGTGGATTTGTATAAAGGACATACAGACAGATAAACAGACACACACACAAACATCTTGCCTTTTATATATATATATATTATCGATTTTCTGCACTATTGTAAGAACTGCAACCTTGAAACTTCTGAATATCGTTTCTTATGTCTTTGTTTATGAGTGTATCAAATTTTATTAAAATCGGACCACTCCTTCTATAAACCGATTTTTTCGATTATCGATATTCTATATTTATTGGGGGTACCTTGACACAAAACCTAGCTAAGAACACTCGCAGATGCTTATAGTACAACTGTGTAAATTTTCAAGAAAATCAGTTCAGCTATTTCTGAGTCTATAGGTAATGGACACACACATACAAAGTTCCATTTATAAATAAATTTAGATTAGATTTAGATAAATTGGTCAATGATAAATATTACATTGCATTTTATTTGTATTAGTTTTTAGAATGTTGTAAATGTAAAATTATTCTTATAAATAGTCTTATAAATAAATAGAAGAGTAAAAGGTAGCTAAATTGAAAGGGAAAAGTCATCCTTTTGACATTGTAGGCATGAATGTCCATGTTTGTCACAAATTTAGTATGGAAAATACTGAAATTGAACATGAACATGAACCTTTTATTTTAACTACATTCAATCCTCAGCAATGTTTATTGTTTTAAAAAGTATTCTTGACAAAATACAAAGGAGGATCTGTAACGTAGTTGATACTGACTTGGCAGACCGGCTGCAGCCTCTCTCTCACCAGCGTGATGTGGCTTCCCTGTGCCTCTTCTACAAGTACTTTCATGGCTTCTGCTCCGATGAGCTTAGATCACTGGTGCCGCCTAAGCACGAATTTGCACGAGATACTAGATTAGCAACTAGGTCCCACCCTTTTACAGTTAAACAAATAAGATGTAACCGTAAATTCTACTCCAACAGCTTCTTTTCTCATGCTTCCCACCTGTGGAAGTCCCTTCCACAAGTCTGCTTTCCCGACAGTTACAATCTCCAGGTGTTTAAATGTAGGGTCAATAGACACTTCCTATCACACTAACTCCCAACTATTCTCAGAACACTCTCATCTACCCAACCCTCATTCTCGGTATCCTTACCTGCCTATCACCCACTCTCTGACATTTCCTATATTTAATCATCCTTTCTCCACTCTATGTAGCCCCCTGCGCAGTAGTGGCAGTGACATGCCTTGCTCGGGGTGAAACGCTTATAAAAAAAAAAAAAAATGATTAGAATTATAAGAAAACATAACCATATGATGAAAGTGAATGTTCACATTTCTTTTTGTTCTTGAGAATTGACGACAAAAATAATAAACATGCTCCACTGATTAGACTGTCAATACCTTCCTATTCTCAGCTAGGAGAAGCCATGCCATGTATACAGTTGACTCATCCACATTCCTTTTTGTATCCAGTTAGTAAGGAAGAAGTTTCAATTAGAAAGATTTTTCCCAGAACTGTTACATTGCCAAAACAGATTCATGAGAAGAAGCTTCCCAACCTCCTCATCTACAGGGTCAACCAAGTTATCTATCCTATTTATTCTCATAATATTCACCTCTTATACTTTACTTCTACACCCTTATAACAACTGCATTCAGTAATTTCTACCTTGAGTGGCTCTTTAGCTTTATTTTTTGGGCAGACAATAGTATTAAAAAATAAACTAATAAGACTGATTAAGATAATAATAATGGACTCGAGTATTGGGATTATTATGACTGTTTTTGGGAAACATAATGGAGTAGTTTCTCATAGCCCTCTCGATCAGATTGATAGTTAAAAAAAAAGGGACAATAGAGATAAGTATACATACATTGGGATTGATGTAACATTGGCTATTGATGTAACAATAGAAATGAACTACCTTGACAAGGATGTAACAGAAAGCTTGGTATACATGAAGTAAAAGTGTGTTTTTTTTAAATATAAGTGACTTTTAAAAATAAAAGTGGCCTTATGAAATAAAAGTAGCTTTTTAAAGTCCTGGAATTCCTATGTCATTTAGTTCGTCTGTTTGACTCACATTTCATTTTTGATATTACAATGCGGCAGCAGGTGTCTACTAATTATCATGCAAGTACCGACAATTCCATTGTTGCAGACATGTTCGAATAAATAGCAAATCAATTTGAGTTTTATGAGGCAAAAAGTACACGGAACACAATGATGATTTTTCCAGAAGTTACCTTATTTCTTTTTATTAATGCTCATCCAATACAAGGCCCAAAAGCCACTCAAGGTAGGAGGCTACTGTGTGGTGTTGTATGAGCATAAGAAAGAGCAAAAAGTAAAGTTCTTATGGCTATTCAGGAAAGATACTGGCTAATTCCAGACTTGAAGAGGTTAAGATTATTGTAATTGAGAAAACAGGCAAATGAACAGATTTTAGAATGAACTGGAGACAGAAACTAAGGGATAAACTTTTACTCCTGTTCAAAAGACCAAGAAGAATTGTGAATTGGATGATAGCTGTTCCTATCTTCTCCTATTGAGTTGGATCTAAACTCTGCATATCTCTTTCAAATCACACTGTTCAAACTTTAATCTATAATCTTAGGAGGTAGAGAGTAGGTAACATCGTTTCCTGACTTTAAACATTCCCTGAATTGAACATTGCTGCTGCGTCTGGTCTCGTGTTCCTGCTATGTAGATTGAGACTTTCAGCAAATTTTGGAGAAGAGTCTGTAATGTTATCAGTCCTGACCTGGCATCTCAACTTTCCAGTCACTTTCTACTTTAGTAGGTAGACTAAACTATCGCCCGGTTCACACTCCACCCACGTCTATTGAACAGGTAAAGAGGCTCATCCCTTGTTCCCTGGTTAGGATGTGGTTTCCGGCTTTCTCTTTTCCAATCTTTTTACTCTTACGTAGCCCCCTGCACATCAGTGGCGTTACTGCCTTGCTCGGGGTGATATGATAAAAAAAAAATAAAAATAAAAAGAATAATGGGGCTTGCTTCTTTTTTTCCATCAGTAGTTTCATGGCAAGTTTTCTAATGAGTTCTCCTTCCAGGTACCTTAACCACATGAATATAAATGTACTACTAGATTGGCAACTATGTCTCATTATTTTACTTTTGAAATAGCTAGATGCATCTGTAAATTCTATTCTGATAGTTTCTTCTCTTGAACTATTAGTTTCTTGCTTCCCAGTCAGCTATGATCTTCAAAAACAAATTTAATATCAATCATCATCTTCCGTCTTTCTGAATCCTGTTCTTTTATTGTCTTTTCTTATTATTAATGTTTTCTCGTTATCTTTCTCTTTCAGCCACCATTTGCATGTTAGTGGCATTATTGCCTTAAATTAAATTATTAAACAACAAAAAAAAAGACTAGAGATTAGGTCAAAAGGTCAAGTGCCATTGTTGGTTGTATCATCCTGTCAGATACTTGGTCTGTTAATGTCTATCTAAGCCCCCCTTGGATATGCCAGCCTGACAGACACTGTCTTCTGTTGCTGGTTTGGCAGTTGAAATTGTATAGATCTTTGTTGTTGGGTCTTCAAGGGTAGCTCTGGCTCTACAGCAGTTGATCTTGGGATCATTGAACAAATAAACCCTCACTATCAAGATCAAAATTCAAAAGCATATTCTTACTACACTACCTACAAATCATATCATAAATAAAAAGACTAAATAAAATTCTATACCTATAAGACAAATATAACTTTATTTCAAACATCAAAACTTAGATCCAAAGAAAATTATTTTAAAAAATAAATAAGTAGAATAAAAAAAAATAAGTAGAATAAAAAAATAAAAAATAAAAAAATAAAAAAATAAGTAGAATAAAAAAAAATTAAAGGTAACAATTCTAAACAAAGCAAAATAGAAGTTCTTAAGAAAAAAAGTGGGAAGAACAGATTCCTTAATTTTCCAATTTCTCTTAATCCCCCAGTGGCCTATATATATACTAGCAGTATTGCCTGGCATTGCTCAGGTGTAATGAAAGCTTTAAAACTAATCCATGGTCCTGGAGCTCAGACTCTTTGACATGAAAGACTAAAAAGTAATAGTTGTTTCCAGTTAAAGTGAAACCGTAGACTGAAAGAAAAATGAATGAATGTAAGTCAAATTTTGATTTCCTGGTATTGATATCAAATATGCTTTTTTCGTCGTAAACTGAATTTTGAAGGCTAAATAAGTCCTCTGAGTAAATGGTATCATGGCTGAGACTAAGAACTACAATTATACCTATTTAGAGCCAAACCCGAAGCAAAAACTAAAATAAAAGGGCTGAAAAAAATACAGATATACAGGCAGATAAACAGACACACACACAAACATCTTGCTTTTATATATATATATATTATCGATTTTCTGCACTATTGTAAGAACTGCAACCTTGAAACTTCTGAATATTGTTTCTTATGTCTTTGTCTATAAGTGTATCAAATTTGATTCAAATCGGGCCATTCCTTCTATAACCCGATTTTTTATATTTATCCGGGGTACCTCGACACAAACCCTAACTAAGAACACTCACAGACACTTATAGTACAACTGTGTAAATTTTCAAGAAAATCAGTTCAGCTGTTTCTGAGTCTATAGGTAACGGACACACAAACACACAGGCACACGCACACACACATACACACACACAGACAAAGTTCCATTTATAAAATAAGTTTAGATATACACACAGATATATATATATATATATATATATATATATATTAGTCATCCACAGCTCATCAGTGTGGCTAGACACATCCACTTGCTTCCAGCCAGGATTGAAACTTGACCGATTTGGTGTCAGTCAGAGTCCCTACTTCCTAAGCCATAGGAGCATGGAATAAAAGAGAGGAAGAAATTTTAGCATGTTATATATATGTAGTGTATACACACACCAGTCACTGAGAGAACACAATTCATTATTGAAGAGTAATATATTTATTCTTATTACATTAGAACATGTACAAACTACAATCTACTACAAAATTGTACATCTTGTTTTGACATTGAAAGAAAAATGTCCAAAAATAAAGGAAAGTGTTGTTTTTAAAATAATTTCTTTTTGTAAATAAAACATTTATTACCATCATTGTTAACTACCTGATGAGCCATTGTTCTTTCAATGTCAAAACAAAATGTACAATTTTGTAGTAGTTTGTAGTTTGCACATGTTCTAACATAATACATAATAATAAGGATTCATTGCTCTATTTTTATTTTGAGCACAATTTTAAATTAATGTTTTGAATGTTGCAATTATTTTCTTCGTTCTTATTCATTTGGATATATATATATATATATATATATATATATTTATGATAGAATATAATTTTATGGCATGCTATATGTATGGCTTAAAAGGCTCAACATCAGGCATACATAGATATAAAATGCACATTGTAGTCAACACCCACTGGCAACAGTGTGTTTCAAGCTTATAAGTAATTGTCAGGTTATTAAATATATACATATTCAGCTCTTCCAAAAAGTGTGGTTGGTTTTGAAAAGTCTTCACAGCTATAATCAAGACATATGTGGGAGTAGCTATTGTCTACTTATATTTAAAAAAAAACAAGTGGAGAGTCCAGTTAGTGGGGAAATTATAATTTTACATCAAAAGCAATAAAGATACAAGGACGCAGTTATAAATGTTTAAATATCTGACACGCTAATTTTCTTTTTTATAACTGTCATTTTTAAATATTTGCTCATTGTGTCAGGCTTAGTTTTGTGAGAAACATGCAACTTATGACAAAATTATGGTTGATACAATGTGGCACATTTACAAACAGTAGCAATAAAACATGAAAAATAAATTTAATGAATCCATATAGGTTATGCATTAAGATATACTAAATGTCAAAAAGTTTAAAATTGAAATTTAAAGACAAGTATATCATTAACATTTGCCATGTAAAATTGTAATTGGCATTTTTGGTATTTCTTCACTCCACCTTTAAAATGACTAAAAGCATTGAATAAATTCTTTATTGAGATCTATCTATCTATCTATCTATCTATCGAACTGTGGAAGTCTTCATATCTATCTATCTATCTATCTATCTATCTATCTATATGTCCCAGTATCTATCTATCTATCTATCTATCTATCTATCTATCTATCTATCTATGTGTCCCAGTATCTATCTATCTATCTATCTATCTATCTATCTATCTATCTATCTAACTGTGGAAGTCTTCATATCTATCTATCTATCTATCTATCTATCTATCTATCTATCTGTCCCAGTATCTATCTATCTATCTATCTATCTATCTATCTATCTCTGTGTCCCAGTATCTATCTATCTATCTATCTATCTATCTATCTATCTATCACAGTCTTCTCCTTTCTATCTATCTATAACAGTAAGTTCCTGTCTATATATTTATTAAATTATTTATTTAGACAACAAAATAATAAACACTATTTCTTAGATTGTTTATTGGAATGGTTCATTGCATTCACTTACGCGCAAATACCCTTGGGAAAGGTATTACTCTGTCTCTTCCTTCCAGTTATGGGTTAAATAACAGGACAGATTGGGTTCTATAGCCTTGGCTGGCAACCAGTCTACTGCAGAAAGCAATGGCAACCTACTACAGGATAATCTTCTGCCCAGTCAGTCATGTCTCTTTCGAGACATGATTGCCCAAGCGTGTTTCATGTATGGCACTTTACTGACTGATTGGAATGGTTAAAAAAAACATCAGCCAATTTCCTTATAGTTTGTTCACATATTTTAATAATTTAGTAAATTTTTATAAACTTCTGAATAAAAAATTGTTTTCCCATTTATTTCTTTATAAATTAGTAAGCGATAAATATTGCATTGCATTAGTTTTAATGATATTAGTTTTTAGAATATTGTAAATATAAAAATTATTCTAAGCAATCTAATAAATAAAAAGTGTTTAATATTTTTGTTATAAATTTTTATGAACAAAAGGACAAAATGTACAAATTAACTTTCATCATAATTTTAGGTTTAATTACAATTCTGATCATCATTTTCTAAAACAATGAATATTGCCAAAGAGTAGGCAGTTAAAAAAAGCTGTATTATGGGAAAAAAAGTAAAAAAACATCTTTTTGATACTATGTCTTATTGCAGGCACGTTTCTCCCTGTTTGACAAATTTTCTTTTCTTTACAGAGCAGAACAGTTTCCCAGCTGGAAGAAAAACTAAGAATTCTACAACAGCAAAATGGTAAAGTTACCTTTTTGTCTTTTTCATTTTTTTAATCTCACATCAAGAAGGAAACCAACTAAAATTTAACTGCTCCAACTGCATTGCCCCCTAATTTTTTTTTATTCACATTATCCTATGTGGTATGAAAAAATAGGAAAAAAGAAAATATTGTGTATGATGTGGGTTCATTGAAATGAATTTGGGTAGAATGGTGATCAAGTGACAAAAAAAGAACATAATAAAAACAATGACTAGAGGTACACAGTGAAATATAAAACCAAAACACTATTTACATTGTTAGTCCTATTCTCTTCATCTTTACTGCCACCTTTACGACATGGCCCACTAAATATAGACATTGGTTAGCTCCAGTTGTGAGTTCAGTACCAGGCTACAGCAATGATGAACTGTTGTATCATGGCTTGTACTATGTGATATCTAGTTGCCCGGATGTATAAAAGACAATGTGCACTTAGCATGGGGGTGTTGTCATTATTATGGACTTGGGAAAGTAACACCTACTACTGCGAGAGACTGTAAATATTGTATATACATCTTGGCTGTACCACTCTGTTAATAAAGTAGTTTATCTACTTTCTCTGTGTATCTCTTCATTCCATGATGCAACATGAACAAATAACAGAGTTAAGTGAAAGGGAAATAACTACATGGCTACCAGAAGTGACGTCGTACATGGAATGAGAATGATATACCCCAGTGTTCATAAAAAAAGTTTTGGGGTGAAATTTCTAACACTTGAAGATGGCCAGAGAATACAACAGTCGAAACATCATAAACACGGCAGTAAAGATGACAATAGTCCGAACAATGTAAATAGTGTAAATACTACCCCATCTCCCATACCAAATGCCAAAACCAAAACAATTTTATTAATATAAATTAAAAGCAAATCTTTTAATAAATATTATGGATGCATAAATTTGGTGGTTTGTGTGCCTAGAAAAAAGGGTAATAATTTCCTGGACTAGTCACTTATTTTTTCTAAAAAATGCTCAATGGTAGTTACTCGAAAAAGATCACGTTTACAATCAAAATCAATCAAATAACATGAGATATTTAAAGAAAAAAAGGCCACGTATACAAAATAATGCAAATTACAAGAAGATACAATAAAAAGATTTCAGCAAGGTAGAATCCATTTAAAGGGCTATTTTTATGTTGAAGGTATAAAATATAAATGGTCTTAATAGTACTTGTGATTTGAGATGAGTTATCAAAGATTGTAGCAGAATCTATTTGTGTCTTCAGAGTCTTCAATACACAGTAATTATTCTCTGCCATGGAAATAACTATTTTGTTACAATAGTCGGGGCTTATGGCCTATCACGTTGAATACACCGGTTCTCACTTGATCACCAAAGTTAAGCAATGTTGAGCCTGGTCAGTACTTGGAAGGGTGACCGCTTGGGAATACCAGGTGCTGTAAGCGTATAGTGATGAATATGTGTTGTGGTGCAGTGGATATCAGCTCGGAAAGAGAAATTAGTGAGCCGAGTTCGAATTCCAATTGAATACTCTGCATTCACTTAAGCACTGGTCCCCTTGGGAAAGGTATTAATCCGTCCCTTCCCTCTAGTTATGGGTTAAATAACAAGGGTAGGACTTGGGGACCCTGCCCTTAAAAACAAATCCCAATGAATATTGATACTCAAAAAGAAAAAAGTATTACTAGACACAAAAACTTATATAAAAAACAACAATAAATTGTTGAAAGATAAAGGTATTACCAGCAATAAATAAATAAAATTTAGTTGGCAATAAATGACCCGCCGAGGTTGGTATGCCATAAAAACAAAACAACCAACCAACAATAGTCAGGGTGAAAATAAAGATTAATTCTGAAAATGACAATTTTGTTGTCAAGACTTTGTTGAGGAGTGGGTTTCTTTGAGTCTATGCTTGGTCAGGTTTTCAGTTGTTTTGGAAGACATTGTCTCCCTCACTGCCTGGAGACTGTCTGTCTCCCACTTCTCATGATAGCTTCTTTTACTGTTCCTGGCATTCCTGTGTATTACTTCCCAGAATTGTGTCTACTACTCTTATTGATGGTTGTATTGCAATGTACTTTTATAGCCAAAGTTCTGCTCCAATTTACCTGACTGCCAACACAAGCATTTCAGATTTCAACCAGCCCAAGTAGTCATTGGTAAAAAAATCACGTTTATCAAAACAATTCATTGTAGTAGAAAAAACACTTCTGTTTTTCTTTTCCTTTCCTTCACCTTATGTGCGTTGCGGTGCAGTGGATATCAGCTCAGAATGAGAAATCAGTCGAGTTCAAATTCCAGTCAAATTCATTGCATTCACTTACGTGCAAATGTCCTTGGGAAAGGTATTAATCTGTCTCTTCCCTCCAGCTGTGGGTTAAATAGCAGGACGGATTGGTTTCTATAGTCTTGGTTGGCAACCAGTCTACCGCAGAAAGTAATGGCAACCTACTGTGAGAAAATCTTCTTCCCAGTCAGTCATGTCTCTTTTTTCTTACATTTGAATTTAAATGAAGTACTTGATTGATGGCATGGTCTCATCACTTCAAAGTTGAATTGGCTAAATGTAATCATAAGTTCTATGCTAACAGTTTCTTTTTCCACCCAACTTTAATCTACTGTCTTCCTGATTACTCTTGTATTTTTCTCGCTTTTTAGTAAAGTTTTTCTTTTTTGTTATTCTTTAACACTCAGTAACCCCTTGTGACTTGTATAAGGTGATATGAAAAAATTGTATTTTAAACAGACATAAGAACAGGGGGGAATAACAAAAAATTATATTATAATAGTAAATGACTGCCTAATTAGCATAGCTGATTGGAAACAAAGAAAAGAGTGCTGGATTTCTATGTGATATCTGTCCTTCAGTATGGAAGTGAATGTTGGATGATCTCATCAAGGATGAAGGAGAGGCTTGAGGCAGCAGAAATGTGGTTTTACAAAAGGATACTGAGGATACCATGGATGGAGCATGAGAGAAAACAATGAGATTTTGGAGAGGATGCAAATGAGAAGAAAGCTCATATTTAACACCAGGAAGGGACAGATCAGGTTTCTGGGACATGTAATGAGGAAAGAGGGCTTGGAGAATTTAATACTCACAGCATAGATTGAAGGAAAGAAAGACAGGGGAAAGCAGTACAAGACCTACTTGATTGGTCTGAGGAAATGGATGGCAGAGTGGCATTTGGAAGAGATGCCAAGAGAAAATATATTGAGAGCGACAAGAGACAGAGCCAAGTGGAAGTCCATGAACACTTACGTCCTGAAGGGATATAGCACATGAAGAAGAAGAAGAAGAAGAAGAAGAGGCATAGAGACTATATAAATACCCAAACAGTAAGGGTAGAGCAGCTCTCCATATGCAAGATAAGCAATTGTGCCTGTCTAAACAAAATTAGCAATTATTTTAGAGTAATGATTAACTCTGCCTTTCCTATTAATACTGTCATGGTAGATTTTTCTTGTTTAATTTTGTTCAAAATATTTATTAACAAAAATGTGTTAAAGTGTTTGTCAGTGTTTAGCAACAACTTGTTTCTCACTAGAACTGATAAAGTTGAAAATCTATCAAGAAGATTGTAGTGATATGTCAAGGACTGTCTAATTAGCATAGCTGAGGCACAGACTATATTAATACCCAAGAAGTAATAGTAGAAAAGCTCTTGGTATGCAAGATAAATGGCTACCACTGGACTAATAAAATACAAAGAGAAGCACACTTCATAACAATTACCCTAAAGGGATAATACCAAAAAGCAAATAAATTAACGGAAACTAAAAATGGCTGAACCAGTAAGTCAGTCCTGTTTCATCAGTGCTTAATTGAGGATGAGAAATGAGCACAGCTACTAAAATCAACAAGACCAAATGTTATGTAATAAAGATATAAATATCAAAGGCTAAAAATCACTCTTATATCTATAAAAAGGGATGTCTGGAAGGACTTAATATATATCTTAGGATGAAAATAAGTGTAATCCTTCCTAAGTACAGAGAACATGCCTTGTTTATATTATTTATATTGATAATTGTTTAATAGAGGGTCAGTTATCAATGACCCAGACATATTAATGCATTCACCTATGTCTAGATATGTTTCTCATGTAAGATAAAGGTCATACCTTGATACTGAGATTGGAGTGCTCTATCCAGGGCACAGACCTGGACAGTAGTATATGGAGGCCATGCACTGACCAGACTACGAGCACCCCCACTCTGCCACCTATCTCTAGGGCTCTACTCTGCATTTTCTATTTGGATTTATTTCTATCTCTGTGCTTACAAGACAGCAAATATTTAAAATCAGGGTTTTTCTTCCCCTAGATCAGTAGTTCTCAACCTTATTTGTCTCATTCGCGTTTTTCCAGTCGCTTATTCACTTGTGGATCCCTACAACAGAATAAGTTAAACCAGCAAAAATAAAAGATTTTTCTGTAAAATAATATATTCATGTAAAATGCCCTGCGTTATTATGCTGATTAAGCTTTAAACTTACTCATATAAAATCAAAAAACATTTCATTCAGCCCTCCTTTATTTAAGTAAAACATCTAGTGAAAATGTTATGTTAGTTGTAGGTATAGTACACAAAAACTATCTTTATAAAACTGGCTTTATTTTTGAGCTTACAAGTAAATGTATGAATACAAGAATCATGAAACCTGTATAAATGAAACAAACGTATGAAAAAAAAACATTAAAAAATCCCAAAAGTGAATGAAACTTTTTATTTATTGAAAAAGAAGTATTTTACTCTATATTTCTCAATGGGACGTTTGTGGTTGTTTTTGAGCAATCAGCTCATGAATTATGAGTATACACCAGTATGAATTAGAATCTTTTGGATCCCTTGAAATTCTTTCATGGACCCCTAGGGGTCCATGGATCCCTGGTTGGGAACCAAGGCCCTAGATGGACTAGCCTCTTGATTTATCCAGCTTTATCTACCTGAAGCAGCTGGTTACGAAGTGTCAGTGGTCCATCTTTGCTCATAGTTTATTTTAGATGAAGAAGCATTTTGTAGACAGTGGGAGCTTATCCCCACTATCATTCCAGGCTATGACAACCTTTTGAACATATATAATGTATGTCATATGTGATACACACTTGGGTGATCATATCCCGAAAGAGACATGACTGACTGGGCAGAAGTTTATCCCATAGTAGGTTGCCATTACATTCTGTGGTAGACTGGTTGCCAACCAATTCTACAGAACCCAATCTGTCCTGTTATTTAACCCATAACTGGAGGGAAGAGATGGATTAATACCTTTCTAAATGGTATTTATGCATAAGTGAATTCAATGAATTCAATTGGAATTCAAACTCGGCTCCCCGATTTCTTGTTCCGAGCCGATATCTACTGCACCACAACGCACATTGTATAGTAATGGTTTTTAAAATATACAAAATGTTAGGCAAACAAAAACACAAGAAAGCAAGACAAATTATGAAATAGCCATATATAGATAAACAAGCACAAATATTAAAAAGTTATTAATTTTAAAACAACATAGCAGAAGGAAAAATGGAAAATATAAATTGGGACTTAAGCCTAAAATATTCAAAACTTAGGAACTCGTTATACAATAAAATGATTTGTGCTTCCTTTTTGAACATGCAAACTATCAATTGATAAAAAATGAATGAGAGTGGAAAATGAAAGGTTAATAAATTTAACTTTAGATAAGCAAAGAGAGAAAATAAAAATGTTGCTTACCAGTCAACTTTGACTCTCAAAACCACACATCAAGCATCAGGTATAATGAAAAACATTTTAAAAATAGTTTTTGGGAGTTTTTTGTTATACAAATTTGATTATTTTTCATTTTAATTGAGTAAATTTCTTAAGCAGGAAACAAGTGATAAACCTCTACCCCAGTTCAAAAGAGCAATGAGGTGTGTGAACCAAAGGATAAGCCAAATTATCTACTTCTATTGTAAAAAAAATAAATAGTAAATAAAATTTCAGTTTAGGCATAGACATTAGATGTATAAAGTTGAAGTAGACTTTAGAAAGAACTGGAAACCCAATCCTAAAGAGGAAACCAAAAATAAACCTCTACTCCTGTTCAAAAGACCAGGGAGAAATGTGACCCAGATGATAATTGAACCTATTGAGAAAAAATAAATATTAATTAAAATTTCAGAGTTTAGGTGAATACCTTAGAAGTACAGAGTTGAGGTAGACTTTAGATGGAACCAGAAACCCAATCTTAAACAGGAAACAAGGGTTAGACCTCTACTCTTATTTAAAAGACTGGGTAGGAGTTTGAACAGGATTATATGCTGACCTATCTACTCCTATTGAGGGAATAAAATGTCAGAGTTTAGGCATAGACATAAGAAATATATAACTTAAGTAAACATGAAAAGGAACCGGATACCCAATCCTAAATAAGAAACAAGGGATAATCCTCTACTCCTCTTTAAAAGACTGGGGATATTTTGGAAATATCTATATTGAAGAATATCTTTATTGTTTTGATCCAGTAACATCTGCCATCTTTCAGTTAATTTCATAATTCTATTTTCCCAGAATTTATTTTTTCTCTCAACAAATATCTATCCTAGATTAGGTTTGAAGATTTCAATGGATTTGGACATCTTTTCTTCTAAAGGGAATTCTTAAAAAACTTGCAGAAAACTGTGCAAATTAATCCATATCAAAATTTTGGAGAAAAGGAAAAAAGAAAGAACTCTTACCATCTGTGAAATTGAACAGAAAGAATTTATTTAAAATAAATTTTAGAGAAAGGGAAAAAGGGTAAAAAGACTTGCACAGAATATACTTTTGTGTGCTTTGCAAAAATTAAGCTGGGTAGAGAGTTTGAGTTTGAGTTTTGTTTAACGGTATATCAACCTCTGTGGGTTATTTAATGCCAAGAAGCTCTGATTTTGAGGTACTTTTTTTTAATGTTTGGTTATAGTGAGAAGGTTGATTTAGTCAGATTTTAATGAAAATTTTTTGTTTTTATTCTTTTTATATTTTAGAAAACTGAAAATATCTTATAGTTTTGTATTCAAAAATGTTTTGCTGAGAATAAGTTTTTCCTTCAAAAATGTGTTATAGTAATAATTTTTGCTTCAAAAATGTATTGTTGGTAATATTTTTCCTTCAAAAATATATATTTTTCTATAAAAGTCTACTTTTATGTATATATTTCTATAAAAGTGTATTTTTATACTTTCATAGTGTTTTGACCCCAGTTTGGGGGTTAACTATTTTCCCATAACTGGGACCCTAACAGGTGTTACCACTCTGGGTCTGGGAGACCTGGGAACAACAGCAATTAAGAGATGGTTCCATGCTCCTCACAACCTCCCAATCAGAGGCCTTGCTGTAGGATTCAGTTTACTGTCATGCCCAGGACCCTTAAAATAGTAATCTTGACTAGCATCACTTGCCCTGCCAATAAAGCTTAGAATAGGCTGAAAATATCCTCTCTAGAAGACAAGACCTCCTTCTGCTAATTAATTACAGACCCAAATATAAGTGATCAATATTTACTTATCCTTGAACCAAGTAAATGCTGAGAGACACAAATATAACTAACCAATTTACCGAATCCCCCAAAAAGTAAATGCTTATAGACTCAGATCAAAATGACCAATATTTCCCTATCCCTGAACCAAGTAAATGATTACAGACTCAAATATAAATGACCAATATTTCCCTCTCCACAAACCAAATAAATGCTTATAGACTCAAATATAAATGGCCAATATTTATTTTGGCAGCAAATGACCTGCAATGAACAGGTAACGAATTCAGCAGATATATAAAGATAGAAAGTGGTGTAAGACAAGAATATGTCTTTTCACCGAATCTATTCGACTTGTACAGCAAGACTATTCTGAGGACCCTAGAAATTATGCCAGGATTTGTCATCAGAGGCCACAATTTAAAAAGCTTAAGATACACAGATGATACAGTGCTGATAGCAGACATGGAAAGGAAACTAGAAGACCTCCTACAGAAGGTAGCTGAAGAGAGTGTCAAGAAAGGACTAAAAATAAACTGCAAGAAAACCGAATACATGGTCATCAGCAAAAAGAGCAGCCCAAAATGCCAAATACAGGTGGGAGATACTAAAATCAAGCAGGTACAAAACTTTAATTACCTGGGAAGTGTTCAAAACTTTAAATATCTGGGAGGTGTTATAACATAAGACGGAAAGTGCAACACAGAGATCCGAAGGGGAATTAGCATAGTGAAGAAAGCATTCCAGAAGTTGAGTAGAGTACTAAAAGACAGGAAAATTTTGTTAGAAACAAAGAAAAGAGTACTGGATTGCTATGTGATGTTAGTTCTTCAATATGGCAGTGAATGCTGGACAATCTCATCAAAGATGAAGGAAAAATTTGAAGCAATTGAAATGTGGTTTTACAGAAGGATGCTGCCGATATCATGGATTGAGCATGTGAGTAATGATGAGGTTTTGGAAAGGATAGAAACAAAAAGGAAATACTGAGCATCAGGAAGAGACAGCTGAAGTTCCTGGGACATGCAATGAGTCAAGAGGGCTTGGAGAACCTGATACTAGCAGGCCAGATAGAGGGAAAAAGAGACAGGGGAAAGCAGTGGATAACATATTTGAACGACCTGATCAGGTGGATGACAGAATGAGGAGTGCATGGTACAACAGGAGAAAGCATGCTAAGAGCCACCAGAAATAGGGAGATGTGGAAAGCCATGATTGCTTACGTCCTGAAAGGACAGGGCACATAGAAGAAGAAGAATAATATTTACTTATCCCTGAACCAAATAAATTCTTATAGACTCAAATATAAATGACCAATATTTACCAAATGAAGTAAATGATTATGGCGCCAAATATAAACAACCAATATTAACCTCTAGCCATACCGAGTAAATGCAAATATTTATTAATTTCTTAAACAAGCAAATGCTTATAATTTCAAATATAATATTTTTATTTTGCTAATTAGGAAATCATATATAAAAACACGGTGGGATTTTATTTCACTTTTGTGGAAGCCCCACATCAGCACACCTAACATAATTAAACTGCTGCAAAGAATTTGAATATGTTCAGTATGTTGTCTATCTTCTTCCTGCATCGCAAAACATTGGTATGGGACTGATGATGATGATGATTTTATAAACTGCACGATTTTGTTTTTTATGCTTTAATTAAGTCTTTAGAGATGGCTTAAGAATTAAGTGTTTGAAAAATGCAATCAGTGAAGTCAAGTTCAAATTTGGAAAGCTGTGAAACCATTCTTTCTCCCCCCACACCCCTCAATCTATGGTTCAAATAAGCAGAGAAGACTTAACTCTCTAGTTTTGACTGAAAAATAGTCAGGAAGGAAAATGCTGAAATCAAAATTATTGATAAGGCAGTGAGAAACCACTCTCCTATCTTTTCTTTAAACAATCATGGAGAAGTACAGACATTAAAGAAAAAGAAGCTGAGGAGGACCATTTACACCAGTACATTTAAATGACATTTTTTCAAATCTTCTATGTACCATAACTCTTCATGATCATGAGCGATCATGGCTCTCCACAACTTTATATTCTTTGTAGCTTTGAGTGATATAAGTTTTTTTTACTCTCATCCCCCTTCCTGTTCTGATATCCATTTACATAATCTTGTTAGGTAAGTTACTCGATGTTTCCCTCTGCTATCTCTCTCCTTAAATATGTCTTTTGAATGTCAAATGTCTCTATCTACTGTTTTTTTTTACAAATTTTTGCCCAATACAAAGTTCAAGAGGCACTCAAGGTAGAGGATTACTGCATGAAATTGTTGTAAAAACATAAGAAAAGATAAGGAGTGTAAGATATGTATGACAGATAATAGTTAATGCTATATTAAAATTGTAGAGATAGGGAAAATATTCTTTGATGGAATTTGTTTCGCAAAGTATCAGTTCATTAGAAGAAACTGTCTAAGAGGATCTTCCTTCTTACTAATGGAATACAAAGAAAATAGGAATGGTTTGTCCCAGTACACATGGCAGGGTGGGTCTTAATTGTGATAGTCCGAACTGGTGAAACTAATAAATGTTGTATTTGTCTATACTTCTGAGATGAGGTAGTATTTACATTATTTACACTGATCCAGGTCCTAGGTATGACGGTAAATTGCATCTAGTAGTAATATATCTATATAAATGCATCCTTGTAACAGAGACGTTCTTAAAAATTAAATGCTTCTAGTGCTATCTAGTTACGAAAACAAGTAAATAAACTTTTCAGGCTACCCAGTAGATAATAAGGTGATCAAAATGTCTTTTTTATTATCACTGAGTCTCAGTCAGTCTTTTTTTTTTTTTAACTAATTATTTAGATGAGGCGTCATCACCTGCTGAAACGGTTAAGTTACTGAAGACCCAGTGTACCATGCTGCAGAAACAAGTGCAGGAAATGGAGGTGAGTTGTCAATTTGACTTACATTGCGATCATGTAGCACTCTATTAAATGACATTGCCAAGAACCACAATACATTAGAGAGGAATGAAAATGAAATAATTTTTTTTCTTTCTTGGAGAGTTGAGAATTTAGAAGATGTTGTGTGTTTGGTTATTACAACGACTAAAAGAAAACCAGTTAGTGTATTTAGGGATTAGGATTTAGAACTGGCATTTGTGTCAAATTTATTTGATTTATCTCGACCTTAAAGTATGGCTGTCTTTTTATCTATCCCAATTTTTTCATCAGTCCATTGATTATCTATCTATATCTGTCCATCCCAATATGTTCATATCTATCTATCTATCTATCTATCTATCTATCTATCTATCTATCTATCTATCTATTCCAGTCTGTTCATATCTATCTATCTATCTATCTATCTATCTATCTGTTGTGGATTCTAGATGAGGAACCGCACAAAATAATGAACAACAAAAAAAGATATGGAGATAGAAAAGTAGGTTATATTGAATGTAATATACAAACTTGAATTCAGGTTAGTAAATCCAGGAATACTATTAATAGAAATAAATATATACAAGTCTTGAAGTGAAGTCATTGGAAATAATATGTCTGGGTATATTATCCTAGCTGAGTGGGGCTCAGAGCTAGTCTGGTGTCTGGATAGCTTCAGTATCTCTTGGAACTCTTCGATAACTGTAACGGATCTCTATGCTTACTCTCCACTGCAAACTACAACTGCGACTAAAACTACTGTTTTCTTTATGGCAGGATTATATGTACACTCAGTCAAGTCCATTATCGTATACAAAAAGAAGGAGATCCCACAACACTATCTATCTATCACAATCTGTTTATATCTATCTATCTACTAGCAGTATAGCCCGGCGTTGCTTGGGTGTAATGAAAGCTTTAAAATAATCTATGGTCTTGGAGCACAGACTCTTTGGATGTTGGCACGAAAGACTAAAAAGCAATAGTTGTTTCCAGCTAAAGCGAAACCGTAGACTGAAAGAAAAATGAATGGATGTAAGTCAAATTTTGATTTCCTGGTATCGATATCAAATACATTTTTTCCGTTGTAAACTGAATTTTGAAGGCTAAATAAGTTCTCTGAGTAAATGGTATCATGGCTGAGACTAAGAACTACAATTATACCTACTTAGAGCCAAACCTGAAGCAAAAACTAAAATAAAAGGGCTGAAAAAATACAGACATACAGGCAGATAAACAGACACACACACAAACATCTTACTTTTACATATATATATATATATATATATATATATATATATTATCGATTTTCTGCACTATTGTAAGAACTGCAACCTTGAAACTTGTGAATATTGTTTCTTATGTCTTTGTCTATGAGTGTATCAAATTTGATTAAAATCGGACCATTCCTTCTATAACCCGATTTTTTCGATTATCGATTTTTGATATTTATCCGGGGTACCTCGACACAAAACCTAGCTAAAAACACTCGCAGACACTTATAGTACAACTGTGTAAATTTTCAAGAAAATTGGTTCAGCCGTTTTGGAGTCTATAGGTAACGGACACACACACAGACAAAGTTCCTTTTATAAATAAGTTTAGATCTATCTATCTATCTATCTATCTATCTCTATATTTTTCCACTTCAATCTATGTTTTTTTATATTTATCTTTCACACACACACACATGCACACATACACACAATTACGCACATGCACACACACATCTTCTGGAAATTCATAGCCTGACTAAAATATACATGTAACTAAAGACATCATTCGATAGACCAAAAAACATACAAGTGTACCAAATTGTGTGTCTACTTAAATTTATATTTTGGTCAGCTTATGACCTTTCTAGCTAACCCTCGTACATATTTAAAAAATTAAAGAAATTAAAAAAATATGGTTGGCCAGTTACCAAATTTGGGTCAAATATATATGTGGAAGTTTATGTCACATGAACGTCTCTGTCACATAATGAAATCATCATGAACATGTAAAAAAATATTTATAAAGTCTGTGAACATGGCAGCTGCACAATAGGCCCGTTATTTTGAAACCCTATTTTACCACAGTATTCATTAGTTGCACTAGCAGTGTCATTTTCTGGAGTGTTGCCTTGCATGAAAATGATTTGTCTATTGTTCTGAAATGTGGTACTATTTACACTATTTACATTGTTTGAACTATTGTCTTCATCTTTACTGCCATGTTTATGATGTTTTGCCTGCTTGTACACTCCAGCCTTCTTCAAGGACACCTAGCTCAATGGATATAGACGTAGATTAGTTCCAATGACCCAAAGAGTTGTGAGTTCAGTACCAGGCTACAGCAGCGGTGAACAAATAACTTAAAGAGTTAAGTGAAAGAGAGATAACTACATGGCTACCAGAAGTGGCATCACACATGGAATGAGAAGGATATATCCCAGTAATTGTAATAAAGGGTTTGGTTTGAAATTCCTAGCACATGAAGAAGGCTGGATTGTACAATGGCCAAAATGTTGTAGATATGGCAGTAAAGATGAGGAGAGTAGTCCAAACAATGTAAATTATGGAAATGATTTCTTTTTGAATACCACAATTCTGTTGTTGAGACATGTCTGAAGATTGACCTTTAAGAACTTTCCTGGGTATGATGACAAACTACATCCATCAGCTAGGCCTCTGATTGAGAGATTGGAGGTTTTAAGAAGTATGGAACCACATCTTAGCTGTTTTTTCCCCCAGGTCTATCCTGACCTGGGTTAGTAGCATCTGCTAGGGTCTCGACTATGGACAAATGGTGAACCCCCACTCAAAAACAAAAATCAGCAGGTCATTTTTATAGTAAAATGACAATTAATACAGCACTCAGTCAGTTAAGTGCCATATGTGGTACACGTTTTGGCAATCATGTCTTGAAAGAGACATGAGACATGAGAGACTGGACAGATTTTCTAGTGGTAGGTTGTGATTACTTTCTGTGGTATACTGGTTGCCAACCAAGGCTGTAGAACTTAATCTGCTCTGTATTTACATTATTCAGACTATTGTCCTCATCTTTGTTGTCATTTGTACGACGTTATTTGTACTACGTTTTGGCTGTTATATGCTCCTGCTTACTTCAGGTGCTAGGAGTTGTGAACCGAACCCTTTATTTCAATCACTGGGGTATATGAACTCTATTCCTTGAAGGGAAGCCTTGATTGAAAGTCATGAGTTTTCTCTCTAACCCTGCAAGTTACTTGTTCACCACTGACTTGATTCTTAGAGTTGTGAGTTCAATACCAGGCTACAGCAGTGGTGAACAAGTAACATGCAGGGTTAGAGGAAGATAACTCATGACTTCCAATTGAGGATTCCTGCAAGGAATGGAGTTCATATGCCCCAGTGATTGTAATAAAGAGTTCGGTTTGAAATTCCTAGCACCTGAGGAAGACCATAGTGTACAACGGCCAAAACGTCGTACAAATGGCAACAAAAATGAGGACAATAGTCCGAATAATGTAAATACTGTAAATACTACCTTGTCTCAGAAATATAGACAATTACTAATCTGTTCTGCTTTTTAACCCATAGCTGGAGGGAGAAGAGATGGATTAATACCTTTCCTAAGGCTATTTGCCAGTAAGTGAATGCAATGAATTAAACTGGAATTCGAACTTGGCTCTCTGACTTCTTGTTCCAAGCTGATATCCACTGCACCACAACACATATCCAATATAACACTAAAAATGTATAAAAATACAATACATTTTTTTATAAAAACATTACCAGTGATATATTTTATGATCTAAAAACTATATATCTAAAAAAAAAACTACTTTTTACCCTAAAAGTATGAAATTGTGAACAAAATATTTAGATTTCAGCATTACATAACCTGTAGAGCTTGATATGTTGCTAAACAAAATCAACCAACCAACAAACATGTATATACACAAAAACTGAGTATCATTTACCATGGACTCAACTGTGAAAGCAGAATAAAATATATCATACTTTTATTACTTCAAAGCTCATAAGAAAATTAAATTTCAGCATTAAATGACCCATAAGGAGTTGATATGACATAAAACAAACAAATCAATCAATCAACCTTTAAGAATCTAATATAATCAGAACATCAGTCAGTCAGTTAAGTGCCATACATGATGCACTTTTGTGCGATTATGTCTCTTCATGGCTTCCCCACCTAAATCACTATTAACTCTTTCAGTTCAGTGTCATACATGTTACATGCTTGAACAATCATGTCTCAAAAAAGACATGACTGACTAAGCAGAGGATTTTCCCGCTGTAGATTGTCATTACTTTTTGCGGAAGAATGGTTGCCAATCAAGGCTATAGAACTCAATCTGTCCTATTTAGCTATTTAACCCATAACTTTATGGAGCAGTAACAAATTAATACCTTTCCCAAGGGTGTTTGCATGTAAATGAATGCAACAAATTCAACTGCAATTTGAACTCGGTTCTCTTTTTTCTTGTTCTGAACCAATATCCACTGCACTACAATACACATCCTAATCAGAAGATAGGTCATCTTAATGCCATCATCAAGCACTTAGAGGTCACTGTAATTATATCTGATGATTCTCCATTGAAATATAACCTCTACACATTCTTCCTGACACCACAGCTAAAAAAGCTTAAGGCACCAGACATTTTGCCAATTGTCAGGTACATTCAACATCATCCTATACTTGTCCATTGTTCTGTGTCCAAGAGGTAGGTTATCATGACCTTCCACATCTCCCTATCCCTTGTAGCTATTAATACTTTTTCTACTGCTCCCAAACCCTACTCCACACTTTCCTGAAATCCAATTTCATAAACTCTTTGGTCCAGTTGGCATGATTAATGAGGTAACTTGATTTCAAAGGACAATAAACAATTTGTTTGGTACTCAATTCTTCAGTCTGTGGTATTCTGATGTTTTAGGACCATTTGCAGTTTTCATGGCTTCAAATTTGTTTGTGCATCAAATATTGCTGCCACATCTAGTCTGGTGCTTCTGCTTTCTGTCTAAAGATTCTTGATAACATCTGAAGAAGAATCAGCAATGTTTCCAGTCCTAACCTGTCATCTCAACTTCACTCACTCTCCTATAAATATTTTCACAGTAATTGATTGTTCTGGTGAGCTTTACACATTAATACCTCAACTTCAACAAATTTAAGTTGTAACCATAAATTATGTGATAATATTTCTCTCACCTAAAATGTTCCTTAAAACTATTTCATCTGTCTATATGTATATATATTTATATTTCTAAACATTTAAATATATATATTTCTAAACATATACTGTTAAATATAAGAGACAATGAGCCATTCTAAACATCGTATTTTGGCTTTAATTTCAGTAGAAAATAAAGACAAATATTCTCCAACATTTGGATAATTTTATATATATATATATATATATATATATATATATTATGCAATGTTCTCTTACAAGATTGAACACTTTCAACTGCTGGCATATTTATATTTCTGTAAAACATTACACCCTATGAAATCTACCTTTCTCAAACGTGCGCCGATAGCTTGGTGGGTGAATCTCTGGCTGCTGATAAATCAGTTGGGCTTTGGTCCTGGCTTGAGGTGAGTGTTTAATCTAGCTGCATTGTGGAGCTGTGATACAGCAAAACAGGCCTGTATGCATATGATTTATATATATATATATATATATATATATATATATATATATATATTGCTCTAAAAAGAAAAGACGTCATACTTATCCCAAACCCGAGGAACCTTTTGGCCAACATTTTTCAAGGGCTTCGTTGGCAAAATTATAAATAGGGCTAGAACGAAGACAATATCAAAAGGGGAATTACTCACAGTACTGGGAGAAAGTGGAATTCATTTAAAAATAAACTTTAATGAAAAACATTAAAATGTGATGGAGGTTGTAAATTTAATTCCACAGGAGTGATTTAAAAAAGAAAAAGGTTACACTCACAGACTCTCCAGTAACTGCAAGGAGCGAAAGAAATGCTCTTTTTGTCTGCAAATAGCCTCCAAGACCCGTAGATGATATGATGAGCGAGCACTGTGCAAGACAGAAAACCAACTGTCCTCGTACGCGGAGGCACACGCTTAATTGTCCAACAATTGTTGACCGATCACTGAATCCAGGACAGCTTGGGTTGTTCTTATAGTATTGACAGGGCTGCCAGAACGTATATTCGTACTCGGGTTTGGGATAAGTATGATGTCTTTTCTTTTTAGAGCAATTTGTGGTTTCTGTAGGTACCGATTGTTATTTATATATATATATATATATATATATATATATATATATATCATCTGTATACAGACCTGTATAAATAAATCATACACGAAACAGGCCTGTATGAAAATGATTTATGCATATATATGATACTTACAACTTTTTTTTTTTTTTGCAATGAAACTGGTTAAATTTTAAGAATGTTAGAAATGTTTGCAAATATTATTTATGATGACATCTGCTGTTTTTTTTTTTTAGGACATCTTATATTAAATTATAATGAATTGAGTATATAATTATTTTGATAATTTTAAAAAATCTTTTCCTCTGGTTTTTATCATTTATATCTGATACAATTTCTGTCATAGGATCTGTTGTTCCAACATCTTTTGCTGGTTGTCTCTTGATTTACTTTTAAGTCTAATATTAAATGAACATTGCTAAAAAGAAAATTTTTATAATATTGAAATGATTTTTTTTCCCTGATTTTTATCATTTATATCTGAGACCATTTCTACCATAGGATCTATTACCTGGACATCTTAATCTGACTTGCTTGAGTGGCTCTTGGGTCTTGCATTGAGTGAACATTAATAAATAAAAAAAATTTTGATAATATTGAAAACTTTTTTTCCATGATTTTCACCATGTCTGTCTGATACCATTTCTCTGATAGAATCTGTTGTTCCAACGTCTTAACCTGATTTTATTGGAAAGATGGAAATATTTACTGAGGCAACCTTTTGTGTTTTATGATGTTTTATCTCATCAAAGTCTTATTTCTAATTTCTTAATTTTTAATTTATTCAACAAATATCTTGAAAGTAGTTTCCAAGTTACACTGTTTCAATATGAAAAGAGAGAACAGAATTCTATTATCAAATATACTTTCAAGAACGATTGTTTCATGTGTGGGTAGCTTAGCAAGCTAAGTTCAAATTTTTATTTAGCCTGTTATGTTTACTGCTGCATTAATGCCGTATGAAAAAGTTTGAATCTATCACTTCTCCCTCTATCTATGGATTAAATAACAGGGTAGATTTGACTCTCTAATTTTGTGCAGCGGCCAGTCTAGGAGAAAGATAACTGAATTCAAAACTGTGGAGAAGGCATTGAGAAACTACTCCACTATATTTCCTTAGAGGTAATTTAAAGTTAGAGATAATAAAGAATAGAAGCTTATGGAGAGCCATGATAGTCTAGGTTCTTAAGGGACTGTCAGTCAGTCAGTTAAGTGCCATACGTGATACATGCTTGAGCGATCATGTCTCAAAAGAGACATGGCTGACTGGGCAGAAGATTATCCTGCAGTAGGTTACCATTACTTTCTGCTGTAGACTGATTGCTACCCAAGGCTATAGAACCCAATCTGTCCTGTTATTTAACCCATAACTGGAGGGAAGAGAGGGATTAATACCTTTCCTAAGGGTAATTGCATGTAAGTGAATGCAATGAATTCAACTGGAATTTGAACTCGGCTCCCCGATTTCTCGTTCTGAGCTGATATCCACTGCACCACAACACACATCTGCATAAGGTACAGAGTTGATCAAAATGTTTATTTGACCATTAAGTTGGGCAAAATATGAGACACGTGCTGTAGTTTTATATGTTAAAATGATGTTGATCTGAGACCTTTAATAATATTTGTGCATACAGAAAAAGAAGCATTATATATATTTAGTTAAATTTCAGTGTTTTGAGTAGATACACACAGACTAAGCTTCAGGCATTAAGATATACATATATTAATATAAAAAATGAATACTAAGTTGATGGAAATTTTTTTAACAAAACAGATCATGCCATTTAAAAATTCTGGTTAGTACAGTCTGGTTGGTGTTTTCTATTTTCTTATATGCACGTAGAGTGATGATTATAGATAAAGAAAGTGGGGTAGGGACACAGAATTTGATTATCTCGTTCTGGTAGAGATAAGTCACATGGATTATATAACAGCCACTTAGTTAAGACAGTTTATACACTGACGAGAGTGGCCAGTCATTCGGTTTTGTTTACAGCAATCTAATATATATTTCACATGTATAGAAAGAAAATCCATCTCATAATCCTCAATTTGGAAAATTCAAGACTATTTGTGGAATATGTCCTTGTCTTCAACATAGTAGATGAATCCATCTCATTTGAATCTGGTGTCCTAAACATGACTTCTCCAGGCACAGAAAATATTTCTTGCTTTAACCTGTAGATATATATGATATGTTTTTTTTTTCTACGTGGGGCACTTATATACATGTATATATAGTTTTGTCTATGTCTTAGTGGTATAAATGTCTCTCTGAGAAAAAATCAGATTTGTCATTCCTTTTCATTTCAGCTATTCTGTTCCATCTATGAACTATGGCGTTCTTATATCATGGATGTAATAATGCCCATAATGAGGGAAATAATGGAAAAATAAATCATTCTATTATAGCTGTAACATGTTACAGGGGAATCGGTAAACTGAGTTCAAATTTCAGCCTAGTCTGTTTCATTCACTTTCACAATAATGTCATTGTGAAAAGATAGCTTTGTGTGGAATCTAGTCTAAGAGAAGATCAACTCTGAATTCAAAACTGAAGTAGACAATGGAAAGCCACTCCACTATCTTTTCTTAAGAGATCATGGCAATTCTTAGAAAATATAAAACAGAAGCTTATGGATTGACATGATAGTCTAAGGTATGGTGTTGTCCAAAATGTTTTTCTGTAATTAAATTTACTTAAACTATACAAACATTTCAACCAACACAGTAGATGTTTTTTTTTTTTTAAATCATGACAAATTAAAGGTTTGTAGAAATTCTTTACCATCTATTTTATATGTTAGTTTCTGAAATACATGATTTGATATGAAAAGAGAGGATGAAATCTTATTGTCCAGTACATATTTTAAAGAATTATTGCCAATTTGAGTCTCTGAATTAAGCAAAGAATTGTTGCTGAATGTATTAAGTTGTCTCATAATTACTTTCTTCATATTCCAAGAAATATGGTGTCTACAATGGAAAGCCACACCAACATTTTTTTCTGAGAGGTCATGGCAATTCAGTGTTAATAAAGAAAAGAAGCTTATGGAGAGACATAATAGTCTAGGCCCCATAAGTAATGGTTTGCTTATTTTGTAGAAAATTTACTTAAGCTGAACAAACTTTTTGGCCAACTCAATTAATGATTTTTTTTTTAAAATCATGACAAAACTTTACAAAAAATTTTACTATCTATCTTATATGTTAGTTTCTGAAATGCATGATTTTAATATGAAAAGAGAGAATGAAATTCTATTGTCAGATTTATATTTTAAAGGATTTTAAAGAATTATTGTTAGCTTGAGTCTCCAAGATGAGCAAAGAATTGATGCTGAAGGTTTGAGTGGTGTCTTAAAATCTCAGCATAATCCCACAAGTATTTTCTTAATATTCCAAAAAATGACAGTCAAATGTGTGAGAGAATTTAAGATTATCTATTTAATAATATCATGGAATATCTAAATGTTATAAATATTTTCCAAATTCTTGTTTCTTCATGTCTCATTATTAATACTTATTTTTTCCTAAAGTGTTTTTGTTTTGCTTTGTTGATGAGTATTTCTGTAAAGTTTGAAGTTGCTTTCTGATTGACTCCTGCAGGTACATTATCTTTGCTTTCCAATCAACAAGAAATGATCTTAATTGATTATTTATATTAGATTTAGTTGTTAATTAGTTAATTATTGGTTATTATTAACAAGTTTCTGGCTGAAAGGTTTCTAAAAATATTCTAGGTTACTAGTTGCTTAGGATGAACCAACTTTCTTCTAGTCAGAGACACAACTGACATAGTTGCTAGGATGTTATTTGGGATTGTCTTCTTTCCTTTTTTGTCACTGTTTTTTTTTCATCTTGGAATACAAGCAAGCATACATCAGAAGCCATCATAAATATTAGCTTATTATTTCTGAGTCTATAGGCAAATTGTCGTCTTTATTCTTGATTCTTTAGGTATATATTGGTTGAGTCCATTGGTAAATATTGCTCCAATATTGGTCTATAGGTAAATATTGGTTGACTCCAATGCTTGTTTGATTTTATAATTAAATATTTTGAGTCCATCAGTAAATATTGGTCATTTTGTACATGAGTCTATATCTAAATATTGGACATGTTTATACTTAAGTTTATATGTAAATAGTGTTTCTTAATACTTGAGTCTAAAGGATGTGCATTGTGTTGCAGTAGATATCAATTTGGAATGACAAATTCGGGAGCTGAATTCAAATTCCAGTTGAATTCATTGCATTCACTTGTGTACAAATAAATACCCTTGGGAAAGGTATTAATCTGTCTCTTCCCTCCAGTTATAGGTTAAATAACAGAATAGATTGGGTTCTATAGCCTTGGCTGGCAACCAGTCTATCGCAGAAAGCAATGGCAACTTACTGCAGGATAATCTTCTGCCCAGTCAGTCATGTCTCTTTCAAGACATGATCACCCAAAACATGTATCACGTATGGCACTTAACTGACTGACTATAGATAAATACTAGGCCTTTACTTGGGATAGCCTTAATGCATATAGATATACGTGTGAGTATGTGCAGCTGTCTATGGGTGGATGTATGAGCATGTGGATGAATTAGTGATCTGTGTGCATGCATTTGTGTGTGTCAAAGTGTTAACAATATTGTTTCTTAAATTTCAGCAGTTCTGTTTCATAGCTTATCATTTTGTTCTGAACTTGAGATGGGGTTGGTTGGACAGACATTTGGGTGTGGGAAAGCAGTGAGTGAATCACCCCAGCAGGACTTGGCCTTGTTTTGTCATAAGCTGAGCTGGGTGTGCTAGGGTGGAGGACTGGGTAACCATTGTTGTTCCTCTGAGACCAATTGATCCTCTGGGTGCAGGTGGGAATTAAACAGACATGATGAAATCATTGGCAATGAAGCTGAATATCATTTTTCTAGAGAGAGCCAGAGGGAGAGAGAGAGAGAGAAATAAAGAGAGAGCAAAAGAAAGTGCAAGAAAGAGAGAGAGAGAGAGGGCAAGAGAAAGAGAGCAAAACAGAGAGAGAGAGAGAGAGAGAGAGAGAGAGATCGAGAGTTTCCTATGTTAGCATCATGTCTGTCTGCTCTTTGATCTCTCCCTTGCAATGTATAAATATACAGCTTCTCCGTTTCAAGTATGTTTTTATTGATTTTCTATTTAAGTCTAGAAAGTCTCCCTCTCTTTATTTCTCTCTCTCTCTCTCTCTGTCACTATTTCCCTCTCATATTTCTTTCACTCATGCTTTTTTCTCTCTATTTCTCTCTTACTCTTTCTTTCCATTTCACTCATTCTGTCTCTCACCTTTTCTCTTGCAGTGCCTGGGAAGAAAAAAATTTAAAATCTATATAATTAAGATTTAGTAAAACAAATGAATTAAACAGATTCAACGTATAGCAAACACATTATGAGAACATATGTTGTTAATCAGTTTCATACAAAATAAAATTGTCTTTTTAATGAAAATTATTTATGAGATACAATATACCAACTGAGCGGATACCAATTTAAAATAGAATTTAATTGATTTATAATTTATGGGGAAAGATACAGTGTTTAAAACATATAGCAAATTATTCACAAAGTTTAAGCTTTTGAGAATATATCTTTAAGTTACTAGCAGTATAGCCCGGTGTTGCTTGGGTCTAATGAAAGCTTTAAAACTAATCCATGGTCCTAGAGCTCAGACTCTTTGGATGTTGGCACAAAAGACTAAAAAGCAATAGTTGTTTCCAGTTAAAGCAAAACCGTAGACTGAAAGAAAAATGAATGGATGTAAGTCAAATTTTGATTTCCTGGTATCGATATCAAATAAGTTTTTTTTTTTCATTGTAAACTGAATTTTGAAGGCTAAATAAGTTCTCTGAGTAAATGGTATCATGGCTGAGACTAAGAACTACAATTATACCTACTTAGAGCCAATCCTCGAAGCAAAAACTAAAATAAAAGGGCTGAAAAAAATACAGACATACAGGCAGATAAACAGACACACACACAAACATCTTGCCTTTTATATATATATATTATCGATTTTCTGCACTACTGTAAGAACTGCAACCTTGAAACTTCTGAATATTGTTTCTTATCTCTTTGTCTATGAGTGAATCAAATTGGGTTAAAATCGGACCACTCCTTCTATAACCCGACTTTTTTGAGTATCGATTTTTGATATTTAACGGGGGTACCTCAACACAAAACCTAGCTAAGAACACTTGCAGGCGCTTATAGTACAACTATGTAAATTTTCAAGAAAATCAGTTCAGCCATTTCTGAGTCTATAGGTAATGGACACACACAGACAAAGTTCCGTTTATAAAAAAAGTTTAGATTAAGAATTCGATACTCTTCTATTAATACAATTTAAAAGTAAGCCAAACAGTTTTTGTTAAGTATTCAAGCATATTTTGTGCATCAGCTATGACATAGGATATGCATTGTGGTGCAATAGATATCAGTTTGTAATTAGAAACTGGAGAACCGAGTTTGAATTCTAGTTGAATTCATTGTATTCACTAACATACAAATACCTCTTGGAAAGATATGAATCCATTTCTTCTTCTAGCTATGGGTTGAATAGCAGGACAGACTGGGTTCTTTAGCCTTGGTTGGCAACCAGTCTTCTGCAGAAAGAAACAGCAACTTAATACGAGAAAACCTTCTGCTTAGTCAGTCGTAGATCAAAAGAGACATTGTTGCACAAACGTGTATCATGTATGACATTTAACTGACTTAAATAGCAAGACAAATTAGGTTCTTTAGCCTTTGTTGGTAACCAGTCTACCACATGAAGAAATGATAATCTACTGTGGGGAAATCTTCTGCCTAGTCAGTCATGGATCATAATAGACATGATTAACTAAACATGTATTATGTATGTTACTTAACTGACTGACTTAAATGGACATATTAGTTTCTTTAGCCTTGGCTGGCAACCAGTCTACTCTAAAAATAAATGGCATTCTACTGTGGGAAAATCTACTTAGTCAGTCATGGATCAAAATATACGTGATTACTCATGTGTGTATCACGTATAAAATTTAACTGACTGACTTGAATAACAGAGCAGATTGGATTCTTTAGCCTTGGTTGGCAACCAGTCTTTCGCAGAATGAAATGGCAACCTACTGTGGGAAAAGCTGCTGCATAGAGTCAGTCATATATTGAAAGACATATGATTACATAAGTATGGCACTTAACTGACTGACAGCTACATGTGAGGTATGAATAAGAGAACAATATATTAAATATGAAGTAACACTTTACTCAATAAGTCCTAGGCCTGACATATAGATGGTGCTATTAATAAAAATCCGTATGATTTTTATGAAGTACTAATCTTCAAATGGCATGTGACAAAATTTGGGCCTAATCGGATTATTAGTTTACAAATTACAGTTATTTAAGTGAAGCTATTGTTGCAAATTTTCAAATTAATGGAAAAATTTAAATTTTATCTGTTGTTAAAGAAGTGCTTTCTGATAAAAAAATACTGTTCAAGCAAAGCAATGTCTTGATAAGTGTTATTCAGACTCTACTTTGTTGGAAACAACAGTTAAGAGGTAGTATGTTGACTTTAAACTTGGTCGTACAGACACAAATGTTGCTGAACACTCAGGTCACGTAAATATGGCAGCTGTCCCAAAAAACACCATAAAAATCCTCTAACTCATTTTGGCTGATTGTATATTGAAGTTGTGTGAAATAGCAGAGGAGTTGTGCCACGTTTGCACACAGTCAATCAAAAACAATACATCAGCAATGCAGAGCGCTGATTGTAACTGTTTTAACGCAACAAGAAGGAGTTTTTGCATAAATATGTGACAATGGATGAAACATGAATCCACCACTTCACTTCAGAGTCAAATCAGCAGTCAGCTGAGTGAAAAGCTGTCTAAAGCAACCAGCCAATGAAAACTGTCCAAAGCAACCAAAGGCGCAAACATCAGCAGACAAGGTGTTGGCTTTTGTATTTTGGGATGTGCAAGGTATTTTGTTCATTGATTACCTTGATAAAGGAAGAACTAAATGAAGAAGAAAAAGTGAGCTTTCACCAAAACAATGCACCGTGTCACAAGACGATTGTTATGATGGCCAAACTACATGAATTGCACTTCGAATTGCTTCTGCATCCACCCTATTCTTCATATCTGGCCCCCAGTCACTACTGGCTGTTTGCAGACCTCAAAAGAATGTTCCAGGGAAGGAGATTAGGCTCCAATGAAGAAGTGATATCGGAAAATGAGGCGTATTTTGAGGCCAAAGACAAATGTTTCTACAAAAACAGCATCAAATTGTTAGAGAAGTGTTGAAATCAGTGTATCACCCTAGAAGGAGACTATGTTGATGAATAAAGTTGAGTTTTGCCTAAAAGTTGTTGTTTTATTAGTTAAGCCTGGGATTTATTGAGTGATGTGCTAATCAGTCAATCCAAGTAGCAGTCAGTGAGATTGTCCCAGTAGTTTGAGTTGAAGTCAGTAAGAGATCTTTCTGAAGTAAAAAATATGATCATCTGCAAAAACAAAAAAAAGTCCAAAATGCCAAGTACAGGTTAGGGATACTAAAATCAAGCAGGTACAGAAATTTAAATGACTGGAAAGTGTTCTAACAGAGGACAGAAAGTGTGACACTGAGATCCGAATGCGTATTGGCATAGCCAAGGATGCATAAGACAAAAGAAACAAAGAAAAGAATTCTTGACTGTTATGTGATATCTGTCCTCCTATATGGCAACGAATGCTAGACAATCTCCTCAAAGATGATTGTTGGTTGGTTCTTTCTGTTTTATGGCATATCAACCTCAGTGGGTCATTTATTGCCAACTAAATTTTATTTATTTATTGCTGGTAATACCTTTTTCTTTCAACAATTTATTGTTGTCTTTATATAAGTTTTGTGTCTAGTAATTCATTTTCTTTTCGAGTACCAAGATTCATTGGGGATTTATTTTTAAGGGCAGGGTCCCCAAGTCCTACCCTCTTATTTAACCCATAACTGGAGGGAAGGGATGGATTAATACCTTTCCCAAGGGTACCAGTGCTTAAGTGAATGCAGGGTATTCAACTGGAATTCGAACTCGTCTCACCGATTTCTCTTTCTGAGCCGATATCCACTGCACCACAAAGCACATCCATCACAAAACGCTTACAGCACCTGGTATTCCCAAGTGGTCACCCATCTAAGTACTGACCAGGCTTAATGTTGCTTAACTTTGGTGATCGAGCGAGAACCGGTGTATTTAATGTGATATGGCTGTAAGCCCTCAAAGATGAAGGAGAGACGCGAAGCAACAGAAACAAAGAAAAGAGTTCTGGACTTTTATGTGATATCTGTCGTCCTATATGGCAGCAAATGCTGGACAATCTCCTCGAAGATGAAGGAGAGACTCAAAGCAACAGAAACAAAGAAAAGTGTCCTGGACTCTTATGTGATCTCTGTCCTTCTATATGGCAGGAAGTGCAGGACAATCTCTTCAAAGATGAAAGAGAGACTCAAAGCAACACAAACAAAGAAAAGAGTTCTGGACTTTTATGTGATATCTGTCATCCTACATGGCAGCAAATGCTGGACAATCTCCACAAAGATGAGGGAAAAATTCGAAGCAACAGAAATATGGTTCTGCAGAAGAATGCTGAGCATACTATGGGTCGAACATGTGAGCAATGATGAGGTTTTGAAGAGAATAGAAACAAAAAGGAATCTTCTATTTAACATTATGGAGTGACAGCTGAAGTTTCTGGGACATGCAATGAGGAAGGAGTGCTTAGAAATGGGATACTCTCAGGATAGATAGTGAGAAAGAGAGACAAGGGAAAACAGTGTGACATATTTAATATGATATGATATGTGACATAAAGCAAACAGATGGCAGAGCAGGGTATAGGAGAAAGAACAAGACAAAAGGTATTAAGAGCTTCAAGGTATAGGAAAATGTGGAGGGCCATTATCGTCTATTTCTTGAAGTGTCATGGCACATAAACGAAGTAGAAGACTTTATCTACTTTTTTCTTTTCCTTTTCTTGTTCACTGGGAATATTTATGTAAATATCTAAATATTTATGTATTGCCAAATTTTCGCCCCCACTCAAAATTCCACACTTTAAGACACTTTGTTATTCTCTATCTCTTTTTCTCAGGAGTTCTCTATCTCTTTTTCTCAGACTTTCTCTTTCTCTTTTTATTTCTCTTTTTCTTCCACTGTCTGTCCCTCAGTCACTCCCATGCTCTCTCTCTCTCTCTTTATCTGTCACTATTTCTCTCTCTTGACCACTCTCATTCAATCTCCTTTACTTACCATTCTCTCACTGATTCACACTCTCTCACTCAATATTTCTCTATTTCTAACTCTTACTTTTTGTCTCTCTCATTCTATCTCACTCACTCTTTTTTTCCTTTTACTCTTTCTTTATTTTCTGCTGGTTTCTATTTTGTGAAGTCTTATCAGCTTACCTATCTTTCTATTAAGCCTAGCTTAGCAAGATCACTTTTTTAGGGCATCAACTCATTATTTTAGCAAATGGACTCCAAAACTATCCATAATGAGTATGACTGTATCTTTCCATTAATCTATATAAGAATTTTTTAAAGTAAATATATACATAGATATATGTAATGTACAGTCGAAAGATGTATGACAAAGTGGAAAAACTTTTGTGCAATATCTTTCATCCCTTAGGATTTCATCTAAATTTTTTTACATTGTTGTGATTGCACATACGTACAGCTAAGGGATGCTGGGAATTCTAATTTTGAATTATTTTCCTTTTCTTTGTTTTTTATACAGTACTGTGCAAAAGTATTAGGACAAGAACTATTTTATCTTTTATGAGGCATCAAAATAAAGTTTTTAAAGGGGTAATTTTTTTAAAAACCTCACTGAAATTCAAATACAGGGTGAAAAGCCAAACCTTTGTAAGAATTATTTAACTAAAAAGGGAGAGGAAGGAACGCTTCAGAATTTGAATTAGCCCCCACAAAGCCCTGATCTCAATCTTATTGAAATAAAATTGATAAATCTAATGTTACTTTGCAAGACACACTCTGGGAACAAATACAAGCTGCTTTGCAGGAGATACCATTAGATACATTGAAGAAGCTTGTGATGTCAGTGCCTGACAGAATGAAGACTGTGATCAAAGCAAAAGGCTATCATACTAAATGTTAAATTTATTTTGTAACAAGTATTTTTTTCTTGTTAAAGCATTTGTTGTGTAAATCAAAGAAAATTATTTTAATTAAATTTTTTTATTTTCTGTCAATATGCCTCATAAAAGATAAAATAGTTCTCGTCCTAATACTCTTGCACAGTACTGTATATATACCTTTGTGCAAATTAATTGCAACAACTTCTTTAGTTTCCTTTCTTTCACTATACGTTCATTTTTAGACCCACTGGAGTGACAGGGTGTAATCGATTTCTATTTTATCCTCAGATTAGGTCATTTACAGTGGTATGCAGTAACATGAATCTATTTTTAGAGTGTATGATGGAATTTGTTTGGCCTTGAAAAATATTGCATCTTTTGTGATTGCATCAAATTTTTATCACACCCAGACACTATTGTTTCGACTGTTGATTAGTTGTCCTACAGCCATTGTCTGCAATGGACATTACTCAAAGGAAGCGTATGAAAATTGTAACGCTGCATGAACTAACTGGAAAGCCTTACAGAGAGATTGTGGATATTGTTGGTGTCAGCCTTTCAACTGTCAGTCGTGTCATCAAGGCAAAGAAACAAACTGGATTCATCAGTCCAAAACGTAAAGGAAAATGCGGTCGGAAGAAATAAACAACGCCAAATGATGATTTATACATGATCAGGGAAAGTGTGAAAGATCCTAGGAAGACATTATTCATTTTATTTCAGTTAATTTGCACAAGGGTCTATTTGTGTGTGTGTGTGTGTGTGTGTGTGTGTGTGTGGGTATGTGTGTGCGCATGTTTTGGATATATAGTCTAGCCAATTTTATTTAGTTTCTTTTTCTTTGTCTTTGTCTTTGAATCACTTATGTTATGAGATATCCCATACTATGATAACAGATCTATCAGGAAAGAGGAATCTGAATACAAATTTGCTGTGGATGATCTAGCGATCAGGGTACTTTCCACCATTCTTGGCATACTTTCTGTTATCACAGTGTAGGAGATCCAATAACAAAAGTGATGCAATGATAAAGAGAGAAAATCTTAATTAAATAGTAAGATCATATACCCAACACACACACACACACACACACACACACACACACTGTTGTGGTCTGTTAGGGCCAGGAAGAAAGACATGAAAAGAAGAAGGTAGGTTAAACCATTGTATTAGAATAACAGAACATTTATACAAAATAAGAGTGGTATTTGTTGGCAGATAGAAGTGTGTGTCCGAACTGTCAAGTTACACTTTGTCTTGACTGACTCCCAGGATGTCTCGCAGGTTAGTATTTATGAAGGAGGAAGAATTCGTTCCAATGTAGATAGGGCACCATAACATACACACTAACACAAGCACACACAAGCATACGCACAAACACACACACATACACACACATGCACACACAAGCACATATACACACACACACACACACACACACACACACACACACACACACACATGCACAAAAATATATATAAAAAAATGGAAAATAATTAAAAAAATAGAATTCCCAGCACTTCTTGATTTTGTGCAGGTGCAATTCCACAAACAAACAAATTCAGTGCGATGAATTCCTAAAGGATGAAATGTGTCACACAAAAACTTTTTTTCACATTGTCATACGTCTTTTCCTCAATATTGTTCTTGATATTAAAAAATTTATATATCACTATCCCATATATAATACAGGGTGCAATGGATGAATTGTCTAAATTACGCAAAACTGAAAATAACGCTGACATCTCATTTTAACAGAAACATTTTCCAAAATTTCACCCAAATATCTTGAAATACTAAAGAGTAAAGTTATTCAATAAAAGTGCTATTGACTTTAACCATGACCTTTAGACAGCTTTGGAATCTCCTCCATCTCTTCTGGATGGTTTCCTTGTTTAAGTTGGTGAATGCTACCATGATCCTTGCCTTCAGTACATTTTTGGTCTTACAAAGAGTTTTGTTGGTTTCTTAATTGAATTCTATACATAAAAATCAAGGGAGTTGTAATTTGGGGGGTTAGATGCCCAAATGTAAGGGGTAATGTGGTCGCAGAAATTGTCATGACAGCCATGACTGTGTTCTCTCACTTATGTGGCTTGGTGCAGAGTTCTGTTACCAGATATTGGGTCTTGCAGCAGGCAGCCTCTTGATACAGGGCAGTATTACCTTTTCAAGGCAAATGATGTAGGCCTTCATGTTGAGTGTAAGGCCCTGTGGGAAAATGAACAGAGTCATAATGTTGGCATTTCTAGTGATCACCCCAAACACTTTTGTAGTCACCATTAGACTCATCCAACTCTTTCTGAATCCTCTGTCTTGTCCTCAGATTGACACCCAAACACTCTGAAATGTTTGTATTAGAGCTTCTGGCACAAATGCCAAGCAATACATTGTGCTGTTTCCAAATTTCTGTCAGATTGAATTGTGGCAGCGCTCTTTTTCTCAAAGGTGGTGTCCAACTGACCCTACCTGTGCAGTCAACAAAAATTAAAAACAAACAACACACATGCAGAAAATTAAAAATATAAAATGGCGACAATTTACTCATCGCACCTTATTTCTAACCCTATAAATATGTGTATATATATATACATACATACATACATACATACATATATATATATATATATATATATATATATATATATATGAAATGATTTGTTTGAACATTATTTTTGGTTGATACTCACATTTAAGTAGATATTCTGTTTATAATCAAACACTATTATATATTTATTTCTACCGGCCTGATTATTTACGATAAATTTTTATGAAAATGTGTGTCATTCAGCAGGATATATATATATATATATATATATATGTACACACACACACCTACAAATAATAATAATAATAATGGAAGATTTAATGATAATTATAATTATAATAAAATATAAAAATAATAAAAGACAACAGATAAAATTTACCAACCGTGCAACCCTTAAAGCACATATGGATAGGTACGTACGCAAACTGTAAACTTCTTGCCTTGGGAGAAATGAACATTAGAGCTTCAAAAATGTTTTACTAAGCTGTTTGTATTGCTTCCTGTTAGTAACTGATGGAAAATTCCAAGATGAACATGTTCTCTATCATATCAAATGTGTTTCATTTTAAAGCATTTATGCTGGTAGTGTTTCATACATTTTGCCACATTCATTAACAAGACAGCCATTTTTTTCATTACAAGACAAGCAACGATTGTACAAAGACCTAAAATTATTTTGTAAATATTTGTACTTTTTTCAATGGAAAAAATTGTTTTTCAAATATAACTTGAAAAATGCAAACATTCTGTAGAAATATTGTTTAATATTTTCAAACACTGTTTTTTTTTCTTAAACTGTGTTATGTGTTAATACTAATAATAATAATAATAATAATAATAATAATAATAATAATAATAATAATACAACATTTCGAGAAGAGCACAATTTAAGAAAAGAAAAGAAAAGAAAAGACAGTGTTTGACAATATTTCAACAGTATCTCTGTCTTCTTCAAGTTATGTTTAAAAATTGCATCTAAGTATAACAATTTTTGCTTCTCTTAAGATTAGCTGTACTGATAATCAACGTGTCAAAACTAATGAAATTCAGCCAGTATGAATGTCATGCAACTGAAATGTGTGTCATATGATGATGATCATCATCATCATGCTCATCTTGGAATTTTCTGTTAGTTGATTAGTAACCCCCATTAGCATGGATCAGGCTAGTCTCCCTGAAAGCAAAATACTATGCCTCCCCGGCTTAACTCTCACAACAGACCTCAAGTGGAATGACTATATAAAATCCATAACTAAATCCACTGCTAAGAAGGTCATTTCTCTATGTAGGGCCAGGAAGTTTTTTTCTGCCTGAAACAATCCTGCACATATCCTGCACATTCCGCCTGAAACAATCCTGCACATCTACCATCCGCCCGTGCATTGAATACTGCTGCCATATCTGGTTGGGTGCTTCTGCTATCCACCTAGGTGTCCTTGATGAAATCCAATGGAGAATTTGTAATGTGATAGATCCCTACTTGGCAGCTCGGATACAGTCACTTTCTCACCAGCGCAATGTGGCTTCACTGTGTCTCTTTTACAAATACTTTCACGGCTTCTGCTCTGATGAACTTAGCTCACTGGTAAATTTACTCGAGCCACAAGATTAGCAACTAGGTCCTACACTTTTACTGTGAAACCAATAAATTGTAAACGCAAATTCTACTCCAGCAGCTTCTTTTTTTGCACTTCCCGACTGTGGAATTCCCTTCCATTTACTTGCTTTCTCGACTGCGATAATCTCCAAGAATTTAAATGTAAAGTCAATAGTCATTTCCTGACTCACTAACCTGCATCCTCTCTCTCATGTTCCTTTCTCTGTCCACTTCACTCTCACCAGTATTCTCATCCTTCTCTTACCCACTTCCTGGTACCCCCTATAATCTGTCACTCTTTCTCATAACTTTCCTCCTATGTAACCCCCTGCAAAACAGTAGCAATAAAATGCCTTGCTTGGGGCGATATGATTATAAGAAAAACGAAAGTTACTAAAAGCTATTGATCAAATAATTTAGTATAATTATTTACATTATTTATATTAGCACATTTGTTCTCAAGTTTGTTGTTGTTACCGCAACATTTTGGCCGTTATGCTGTCCGGCCTTCCTCAGGTGTATATTTAAATGGTTAACTTACTGGGAATTCTGAACAGAAACTTTTATTTAATCTCCAGGTGTATTCTGTTCTCATTCCACTGTTCATGCCTAGGGATATCTCGTTTAGTACTTATTTTATTTCGTACTGTTCAGTTATTGCTCACCTATCTCCAATCAGGGCAAGTACCCACTGCCTGACCTAAGGATTGAACTCACAACCACTGTATTACTAAATTCACAAAGCAATATTTTTACTCACAAGACCCTAGGACACAACAGCTGAAATGTTGTCATAACAACAACAAAGATGAGGATAATATTTGTATTATAAATAGAGTAAATAATAATAACATACCAGGAATGCAGACAAAGACCTAAATGGCATGTTACTTTCTTTTCATTCTGTTCATTCAATACTAAGCTCTTTGATTAATTCAATAAAGTGTTTGATTGAGAAGAAGAAGAAGAAGAAGAAGGAGCAGGAGGTAGGAAAGAGGTATGGACACCACCTATCCCCGATTACAGACAATTTTTAATCATTTCACACCAAGCAAGATGGAATCACCACTAGTATGCTGGGTGTTACAGTGAGTGAAAGTGAGAGCAAAGACTGAGTATAGGGACGATTGAGGAGAGGACAAAAGATTAATAGGGTTCAAGAAGACATTTTGAATGTTGTAGTGAGCAGGGAAGCAAGTAAACAGAAGGGGGTTCCACATGTGGGGAGTGTGAGAAAAGAAACTGTTCAAGTAGAAGAGACAGTTGCTTCAACAGTTAAAGACATGGCTTTACTTATTTTTGGTTCTCATATCTGCTTTTTACTGCTTTAACTTTATTGAAGAAAGGATAAAGGATAAATGAGATTCAAGAAGATAAAAGATGGCAATTGATGTTGCATTTAAAGTTTTGGAGATCATATCTATCAGGGAAGTAAGAAGTAAGTAAAGGGAAGGCAGGAAGTGCGAGAAAAGAAACTGTTAGAATAGAAGTGGCAGTTAATTTTAACTATTTCAATGGTAAATGGGTGGGACCTAGAGACCAATCTAGTAGCATGCTTAAATTCATGTAATCAGGACAGCAAGGAAAAAATATATTTGTAGAAAAGATAGAGGGAAGCCATGCCATGTTGGTGTGAAAGTGATTGCTTACATTACAGATCTTTCTTTGTATTTTGTTAAGAACATCGAGGTCAATAGCAGGAGCACCAGACCAGATATGGCAATAGTATTCAATGCACGGATGAATATGCAAGATAAATTCTGACATGAAAAATTTTCTGGCACGATACAGTGACCTAACTTTCCTTGCCGTAAATGAAGCTATTGATTCGGCATAGTCACTCTACTTCAAGTCATGCCAAAGAGATATAGTATCTTGCTCTGCAGAAGTCTAGCATCAGGCATACTGTCGTTAGGCAGAAAAGATTCTCTCTGGTGGTTAAATGAAAGCAGCTTTGTTTTACATGGGACCTGGAACAATTCTATGGGGCTTTACAATACACACAGACAGAACAACCAATGCTAATTGCCCAGACATTGGAATTAAAGACCCCTAAAACAGAATGTGCTTTCTTACTGACATGACAGCCATTGCAGATTGTAATGTATCTTTAAAGATCTTCCAAAAAAACTATCAAAATACAAGGATCTTGAATTGGAAATCGAAGAGATTGAGTTTTGTTTAACAGTATATCAACCTCTGTGGGTTATTTAATGCCAAAAAGGTGGGGTTTTAAGGTATTTTTTTAATGTTTGGTTATAGTGAGAAGGTTGATTTAGTCAGATTTTAATGATTTTTTTTTGCTTTTATTCTTTTTTATTTTAGAAAACTGAAAATATATTCTAGTTTTGTATTCAAAAATGTTTTGCTGAGAATAATTTTTTACTTCAAAAATGTGTTATGGTAATAATTTTTTCTCAAAAATGTATTGTTGGTAATATTTTTCCTTCAAAAATGTATATTTTTCTATAAAAGTTTGTTTTTATGTATATATTTCTATATAAGTGCATTTTTATACTTTCATAGTGTTTTGACCCCAGTTTAGGAGTTAACTATTTGCCCATAGCTAGGACCCCAACAGGTGCTACCACTCCGGGTTAGGGTGGCTGCAATTAAGTGATGGTTCCATGCTCTTAACAACTTCCCAATCAGAAGCCTTGTTGCCAGATGCAGTTTAGTGGCACATGAGGACACCAATAACTCTGGTTGCAGTTGGAGCCCTAGGTTTGATTGCAAAAAGGTTTTGATCAATTCATTGAATGAATTCCTGGTAGCGTAAATCTTAAAGAAATGCTAAACATTGTTCTCCCAAGTACAACTCACACCTTACAAATGGTTTTATCAATGTAAAATGTGTGTGATCTTTGGTTACTTTATTTTTGTTTTTTTTTACAAAAATGTTTAGTAGAAAATGTCATGATGCCATTTCTGATGTTAGGTCTCTGGTTGGGACCCTTGAGAAAAATGTGTATACAACAGGAATCAAAGAAAATAATAACAATAAAAATTTCTTAATATGGCAGCCCTTGCAGATTGTAATATATCTTTGAAGATCTTCAGAAATCTATCAAAATATAAAGATCTTGTATGGAAATCTCAAAATTGTGGTGCATGGGGACATCAATATTTCTGGCTGTAGTTAGAGTCCACGGATTGATTGGAAAAGGTTCCAAAAGACACACTGAAGGGATTCCTAGTACCCCATACATTAAAGTACATTAAAGTAAAACTAAAAATTGTACTTGCCTTTTGATTGGCTTCATCAATTTAAAATGTGTGTAATCTTAATTTTTTTGTTTTCACTTTTTTTTTTTTTTTTTTTTTTTTTTTTTTTTTTTTTTTTTTTTTTTTTTACAAAAATGTTTAGTAGAAAATGTCATGATGCCATTTCTGACCTTGGGACTCCTGATAGAAATGAGTATACAACAGGAATCAAAGGAAATAATAATAATAATAATAATAATAATAATAATAATAATAATAATTATGAGTTGTCTTTTGACATGTATATGAAATAAGCTTTGGAGTAAATATCGATAAAAATAAATATATTTTTGTTACATTTTAATATACAGTAATATAGTTCTGTCATAGTTGTTACATGTGTTTACAAAATGTTTTCAAATAAAGATTTGTAAAAAAAAATTAAATACTTTTCATACCCCCGTATATATTTATTTACCATATTTCCTAAATATAATACACCTTCATCTATAATCAGTCAGTCAAGTTTCATACGTGATAAATGCTTGGGCAATCATGTCTCAAAAGAGACATGAGTGACTGGACAGAAGGTTTTCCTGCAGTAGGTTACCATTACTTTCTGCAGTAAACTGGTTTCTAACCAAGGCTATAGAACCTAATCTGCCTGGTTATTTAATTCATTGCAGGAGGGAGAAGTGATGGATTATTACTTTTCTCAAGGGTATTTGTGTGTAAGTAAATGCAGCAAATTCAACTAGAATTTGAACTTAGTTCTATGATTTCTCATTCTGAGCTGATATCCACTGCATACACATCCATAATACACACCTCTAAAATTTTGCTGAAAGTGTGGAAAAATACTTCTACTCAAACAAACATAATACACACCCTTTATTTTGTAATCAAGCCCTATAAATTGTACCCGTCTAATTTCATTATGGCAAACATTTCCTACTCTTATTCAAGCTGTAATTGAAGATGTTTATCAAAATTTCTGGTCATCACAATTCTAAAAGGAAACGAAAATATCTATATTGTGTCTGCTATGCAGACTCAGTAACCTGTTTTTGTTCAATAAAATGTGCAATCTACAAGACCTGCATGTAGTTTGAGTTCGTTATGCATAACTTGAGTTTGCTTAATAGTTCGAGTTAGATATATATATATAACATGAGCTAAACTTAAAAAGTATACAGAATAAGAATTGGTCTGAGAAATAATTAACAAAGAATAAAATGAATAAAAAAAAAAAGAAATCAATTTAATGAAGTTTATTATCACTATATTTGTAAGTATTGTTAGATATATATGATTGTATTTGACATCCTTATGAGGTTGCATTCGCAAATCAAATTGTCGTATATTTGTGGTGAGTGCTTATTTTGCAACTGTGATTGACCTATTAAATAGCAGTTTTTTAAAGATTCTTTTGTAGCTGTGTATAATATGCACTTCTAATTTTGCTTATTTTAGAAAAAATGGGTATTATACATTGGGAAATTGTGGTATTCATTCATCATGTTTTTGGATAGTACATATGAATAAAATGCACTATCTTACAAGTAACTTAACAAACGAGATCTAAACTTATTTATAAATGGAACTTTGGTGTGTGTGTATATGTGTGTGGGAGTGTGTCTCTGTGTTTGTGTGTGTGTGTCCGTTACCTATAGACTCCGAAATGATGAAACTGATTTTCTTGAAAATTTACACAGTTGTACTATAAGCGTCTGTGAGTGTTCTTAGCTAAGTTTTGTGTCGAGGTACCCCCAATAAATATCGAAAATCGAAAAAATCGGGTTATAGAAGGAGTGGTCCGATTTTAATCAAATTTGATACACTCATAGACAAAGACATAAAAAATGATATTCAGAAGTTTTAAGGTTACAGTTCTATCCTTGGATGATTTATCTGACTCCAATATTGGAAATCGATACCCCAATATCCTACTGGGTTTGATCAAAATCAATTTTTCAGCCCTTTTATTTTAGTTTTTGCTTCGGGTTTGGCTCTAAGTAGGTATAATTGTAGTTCTTATACCATTTACTCAGAGGACTTATTTAGCCTTCAAAATTCAGTTTACAACGAAAAAATATATTTGATATTGCTACCTGGAAATCAAAATTTGACTTACATCCATTCATTTTTCTTTCAGTCTATGGTTTCGCTTTAATTGGAAACAACTATTGCTTTTTAGTCTTTTGTGCCAACATCCAAAGAGTCTGAGCTCCAGGACCATGGATTAGTTTTAAAGCTTTTATTACACCCAAGCAACACCGGGCTATACTGCTAGTATACTGATAAAGAAAAAAAAATTAAAAACAAATCATTAGAATCATTTATTATAAAAGATAATTTATTTTGATAGCAGTCTCATAGACTTAACTCAACACAATTCAGAAAGCAAAGAGACATGTCTATGTATACTTTTGTCCATATACAGACAAGTGTTTTTGCCAGTAGCACCAAAGTATCCACTGGCCATTTTAAGGTGTCCACTCATGCAAAGTAAAATAACATTGCAAATCTTTGGAGCCTGGGAAAGGACAACAGCAGGCAGACATTTTTCTAGTTTATGAGAATTTTCATTGATCATTTATTGAAATACAGTTGATCAAATCTCACTCACATATTGATTAGGCTTTGAGAGGATCAATAATATTTCTTGATATAAAGAAAGGCAAATCAGAGATAAAAAAAATAAACAGATTAATTATTGTCACTGGCATTTAGTCATAGAATAAAACTAGGAATCAGTTGATTAGAACTAAGAATCAATTAACAACAATATTTTGACTTACTGGGCTCTTTTTTTTTATTATTCCTATCAGTATTTTTTATCCACGTAGTAATTAAATCTTCAAGGAATGAAGTACAGTTTTTTAAATCTTCAAGGAATGAAGTACAGTTTTATATTTGGTAAATACACTTGCATGCACACACACACACACACACACACACACACACACACACACACACACACACATCATATTAACAATCTATCTATTTATCAAGGCCTGTTTGTCATCTCTTTCATTTTATTCATATGTATCTATTCCAATTTCTTTACATTTATCTATCTCATTTAACTCATATCTATCTATCACATCACAATCAATCTATCTCACTTTTTTCACATCTATCTATCTATCTATCTATCTATCTATTTCAACAAATATCCAACTGTTTAAGTTGTTCACTATCTATCCCAATCTGTTCATATCTATCTCTCTGTGTATATCCAAATCTATCTATCTATCTATCTATCTATCTATCTATCTATCTATCTATCTATCTATCTATCTCATTTAACTCATATCTATCTATCTATAGTAATTGAATACATGTTCGTCAACAAAAAAACAACCCAAGGAGCTACATATTGGGGATGTCACGATTAAGCACATACAGAAATTCAACTATCTAGTTGCAATGCATTAACAGATGATGGGAAATATTAGGCAGAAGTCCAAAGATATATAGGTGCCTTCCAGAAACTAAACAATGTATTAAGAGAGAAAAATATTTTTTAAAAATAGAAGTGCTAAAATGCTCTCTAATATCTTATCTCCTGTACAGCAGTGAATGCTGAACAATTTCACAGATGGAGAAAAAACTTGAAGTAACAAAGATGTGATTATAATGAATAATACTCAGAATATCATGGACAAAAAATATGAAGAATATGGAAGTATTAAGGAATACTGGAATAACAAAGAAATTTATACATTAATTAAAAGTGGCAGGTGAAACATTTTAGAACATATAAAGAAGAAAGAAGGCTGAGAGAGTTCACATTGATGTTAAGGAAGGCAAGAGGAAACAGTATACAATTTTCTCAGTAATTTTGTCTGAATTAATTGCTGATCAGGGGCACCGAGGAATGATGAAGGATAAAACATTACTTAAAGTAACAATAGACAGGAAGTTGTGGAGAGCCATGATTGCCTATATCCTAAAAAACTTTGACACAAAAAAGGAGAATGGAAAAGATTATCTGTATTTAGTCAAGGCTCAAGGAAATTGTTTATAATATATTGCTGGGAAATGTACAAATCGTTACTGTACAACACTACAGTGAGCAACTGGCTTGTTTAAATTACATATTAGAAGAGAAAAAAACTTTTTGTGTGAAAAGAACTTAACAGTAACCTTTTCATTTTCATCTTGAAGATATAATCTGATACAATCTTGCATAAATGATAATATATTATGGAGCCGGGTTGGGAAGTTCTACTACACATGACATTATCTCAAGACCTTCAAACTGTCATCCTAAAGCTTTTTTGTTGTATATTGGTCATTCAGTTTAGTGAACATCTGTGTTGACTAATATTCAACAAAAGGGAAGGCTCAACAAGACTAATATTTGAACAGATATGTCATGTAGGTGTGTCTCTTTTATTATTGATTTTATTGTTTGCTCTTCAGCTCAATCCTTCTTTTCTTAAGAAGTTAAGAAAAATTATTGTTATAGATTAATATTTCTTGGAATCTGAAAGGTTTTTATGTTGAAATCAGATAAATTTCTTAAATTAAAAAAAAATGAATCATTTTAAAATACTAATACTAGTTAATTATTTTTTTCTTTTTAATGCCATGTCTGTTCAGGACGTAGGTGATTATGACTCTCCCCAACTTCTTTTTCTCTATTATCTGTGAATTGCCATGCTTTATTGGAAAAGATGGTGGAATGGCTTCCCATTAATTTTTCCATTATTTGAAATTACTTCTCTTGGGCTGGTTGCTACACAAGTCTAGAGAGTCATATTTACAGTATTATTTGATCCATAGCTTGGGAAAACAAACCAATTCATGCCTTCTCCCAGGGCATTACTACCTGTGTACACAACAGGTTAGACCAGAATTTGATCTTGGATTGCAAATTTTACTTCCATGGCAGTATTTGATCCACTACCCACATATTCGATAATAAATCAGAAAATAATTTCAGACGTTATCAGATTGTAGTCATGATATCTCTTCTTAGTTTTATAGCCACATGAATATATAATAAAAATAGTTCATCACCTCCACAGTTCCTTATCTAGAATCATGCATGTTCTGATTTTATTAGACAGGAAGATAAAGAAACACGTTTCCTTGTTTGTTATTATCAGTCATTGTGAGTTCATTGCTGGATAAATGCTTTTCTTAAACTACTTTGATGGTAACTGTAACTTAAACAATCTTTTGCTCCATCTATTATCCTTTCTTCTTGCCATGTGTCACTCACATACATATTTTTATCACTTAATCACTTCTCTGATATCACTTGTCTTGTTTTAATTCTATCAACAACTTTCTCTTGTTGAGATTTATCTCTAATATTGATCCTTCCATTAAACTTTGTGCAAATTCTTCTATCAATGGCCGTGAGCCTTCAAGACATGAACGATTATGGCTCTTCACAACTTCTTATTTTTTGTTACTCTAAGTAATTTTTAATTTATCATCCCTCTTTGTCCTTATTCTGTCACACATTCACACAAACTCATTTAGCAAATTACTCACTGTTTCCCAATACTTATGTTGTCTTCAGTATGTCCTGTGGGTATTAAATTCTCCAACCTTTCTTTTTTTAATAAACGTCCAAAAAATTTCAACTCTTTCTTTCTTATTGTAAGTATAAGTTTGTGTGTAGCTCATACGTTTCTGAAAACTTCGTTATTGCTCATGGGTTCCATCCACAATATTTTCAACATTTGTCTGTGTAAAAACATTTTGGTTGCCTCACTTTCCTCTTTATTTGTGAGAAAATTGTCCAGCATTTGCTGCCATTTCAGTTGATTGACATTATATAATTATTCAGCACTCGTTTCTTTGTTTCTAATAAAATTTTCCATTTTCTTAATATTTTCTTAACTTTTACAAAGCATCTTTTGTTATTTCAATGTGCTTTCAGATTTTGGTGTAACTTTTTCCATTCATTGTTATAACGATTTCCAGATATATGAATTTCTGTACTTGACTGATTTTGATATTTCTGACTTATAGGCAACATTTGGATTTTCTCTCTTGTTAAGGATGATATATTTTGCCTTCTTACATTTGATGGTTAGTCCTTTCATCTTACTTTTCTTGATGACATTCTGTAGAAGTTCCTGCAGTTTTATTTCTGTGCCCATCAATATGGTGTTCACTAAATATCTTTTGTTGTTAAGATTGTGACCCCCAGTAATAAATCCTGATTGGTCTCCTAGTTCTCTTAAGATTGCCTGATCATAAAGGTTAAATAAATCTGTTGAGAAAGTACAACCTTGTTTTATGTCATTTTCTATTTTTGTGTATTTACTTTATTACTTTTCTATCTGTAGGTAAGTACTTTGTTCCGAGTAATTGTTCAAGATTTTTCTGATATCTCTCCCAAATAAGTCAAGTTTGTTTTTAATCATTTCACCTCAAGCAAGGCAGTAAAGCCACTAAGACACAAGAGGTGTGGTCTGGAAGAAATAGAAACAGAAACATTACTAAGGAGTGAAAACAAAAGAAGAGCAATCAGGAGGACAGTAGATAGCCATTGACATTGCATTTAAATTTTTGAAGTTGGCTGTAAATTGATGGGATTTTGACACCAGTTTAGGACTGCATTTAAATTGAAGAAGTCTAGATGCCATACCGAAAAGTTATCATGAAATTATTTACAGAAAAGGCACAGAGAATCTACAATAAAATAGTGAGAAAGTGACTGAATCTTAGACACCATATCAAGTCTAATAATATTGCTGATTCTTCTTTGGATTTTATCAATAATCTCTAAATATATATCAGGAGCACCAGACCATATGTGGCAGCAATATTAAAAGCATATATGAATCTAAATCTAATCTAAACTTATTTATAAATGCAACTTTGTCTGTTTGTGTGTGTGTGTGTGTGTGTGTATGTGTGTGTGTGTGTGTGTGTGTGTCTATTACCTATAGACACTGAAATGGCTGAATCGATTTTCTTGAAAATTTACACAGTTGTACTATAAGCATCTGCAAGTGTTCTTAGCTAGGTTTTGTGTTGAGGTACCCCCAATAAATATCAAAAATCAATAATCGAAAAAATCGGGTTATAGAAATTTGATACACTCATAGACAAAGACATAAGAAATGATATTCAGAAGTTTCAAGGTTGCAGTTCTCACAATAGTGCAGAAAATTGATAATATATATATATATATATATATATATATATATATATATATATAAAAGGCAAGATGTTTGTGTGTGTGTCTGTTTATCTGCCTGTATGTCTGTATTTTTTTCAGTCCTTTTATTTTAGTTTTTGCTTCAAGGATTGACTCTAAGTAGGTATAATTGTAGTTCTTAGTCTCAGCCATGATACCATTTACTCAGAGGACTTATTTAGCCTTCAAAATTCAGTGTACAATGAAAAAAAAAACTTATTTGATATCGATACCAGGAAATCAAAATTTGACTTACATCCATTCATTTTTCTTTCAGTCTACGGTTTCGCTTTAACTGGAAACAACTGTTGCTTTTTAGTCCTTCCTGCCAACGTCCAAAGAGTCTGAGCTCCAGGACCATGAATTAGTTTTAAAGTTTTCATTACACCCGAGCAATGCAACTGCTAGTGTTATATAAGATACCATGATAAGATAGATTCTGGAGAAAAACATTGTGTAGCAATACTAATTGAACCCAATTTCTTAGCAGCTGACATAGCAATTGATTTAATATAGTCTTTTCACTTCATGTAAGCTGAAAACATTAGCCTGAGAAGTCACAAGTCACTCTCCAGGATCAGAGGCAGAAAGAGGTCTTTCAAATGATTAATAGAGAGAAGTTTTGTTTTGGAGGTGTTAAAATTAACATGCCAATCCTTGTTCCAATTAACAACAGACTGTAGGTCCTTTTTAGATTAGCTGCCAATTTAATCTGATCTGGTCTATAAAAAAACAAAAAAAAATACTTTTGACACTATAAAATAGATGATGAATATGTAAGATAGATTGTGAAGAGAAAATTTGTGTAGCACAATACATTGAACTAACCTGCTTAGCCGCTGATCTAGGAATGGATTCAATCCAAGAAATCTGACAACTCGCTTGAATTTGTTTTTATTTGTCTTTTCTGTTTATTTTTAGGACTTTCTGTATGATTATGGCCTCATCTGGGTTGGTGATGCAGATGCTGTCAATGAGAATCTTGATTGTACAACCTCGAGAGGATTAAATGAAAATCATGTTTGGAAACCAGGTGATTTTACATGTTTTCTTTAATCATTTTTAGCAAAGCAAGGTGATAAAGCCACAAAGACACAAGTAGTTACTGAGTATGAAAGACAACAGAATGAACGAAATTGAGAAAATGTTAGTGAGGAGAGAGAACAATTAAAAGAAGAGGTTTAGGATTAAATGAAAATCATGTTTGGAAACCAGGTGATTTTACATGTTTTCTTTAATCATTTTTAGCAAAGCAAGGTGATAAAGCCACAAAGACACAAGTATTTACTGAGTATGAAAGACAACAGAATGAATGAAATTGAGAAAATGTTAGTGAGGAGAGAGAACAATTAAAAGAAGAGGTTTCATGGAGACAGAAAATAACAATTGATTTTACAAGTTGGTGAGAAGTGCAAGTGTAAAACTATCAGAATGGAACTTATAATTACATTTAGCAATTTTCAACACTAAAATGATGAGACCTAGCTGACAATCTAGCACTGTACTTCATGAAATTGAGCTACCAAAATGGAAAGCTCATCAGTACAATTACCATCAAAATATTTGTAGGAAACATGGTAGGCAGAAGAGTTTCAGTTTCTCCAGAAAATAATAAAAATTGCTTTTTTACAATTTGAAACTATTAAAAAAAAAAAAATAAGTGTTAGCATTTTTAACAAGTTTGTTCATTTCTAAAATTTATTTTTGATATCATTAAGGGTCTTGTTTCAGTTTCTCCAGAAAATAATAAAAATTGCTTTTTTACAATTTGAAACTATTAAAAAAAAAAAAAATAAGTGTTAGCATTTTTAACAAGTTTGTTCATTTCTAAAATTTATTTTTGATATCATTAAGGGTCTTGGGTTTTCTATAAACATCAACTGTTAAGGATGTGCATTGTGGTGCAAATTGGAGAGCTGAGTTTAAATTTCAATTAAATTTGTTGCATTCACGTATGCACAAATACCTTTGGGAAAGTTATGAATCTTTCAGCTATAGGTTAAATAGTAAGAAAGATTTGGTTCTATAGCTTTGGTTGGCAACAGTTCTACTGCAGAAAGTAATGGCAACCTACTGCAGGCGATGGAATCTTGTTCATTGTCTTGAAGAAATGTGCACCTGAACTCTCCTCTCTAAATGCTATAATTACTCCCTCTCTGCTTCCTGTTTTCCTGCCCGCTGAAAGTCCTTTTCTGTGGTTCCTGTATTTAAGAACTTGGGAGAACCCTTGGACCCCTCTAATTATTGCCCTATCAGCCTGCTACCAATTTTCGGCAAAGTGTTTGAGGCTATCATCAATGCTGAAATAGTTCAACATCTCACTGCCTACAAAACTATTCTCAGACAGTATGACTTCCGCTTTTGCCAGGTCTACTGGTGATTTGCTAATGGCCATTACCAAGTACATATACCAAGCCCTCCATAAGAATTGTGAAACCCGAGCTGTTGCCTTAAGCATTTGATAGGGTCTGTTATGCTGGCCTTCTTCACATGGTACAGGGCTTTGGTATCACTGGACACTAGCTTGGTTTGATCCAATCATTCCTATCAAACCACATAATGAAGGTTGTCTTGAACAGGCACAACTTCAGATCCTATCACACGAATGTGGGTGTCCCCCAGGGCCCCATCTTAGGATTAACGCTGTTTCTGATCTTCATCAACACTCTCCCTGATGTGATCGAATCCCAACTAGGCATTTATGCTGACAACACCACTATTTATGCCTGCCTTAGTCAGAAATCTACCAAAATGAACAAAGATAACCTTGCTGCTGATCTTGAGAAGGACATCCAATCTGTGGTGGAATGGGGTAAGAAATGGCTTGTAAATTTGATTGTTTCCAAAATGAAGCTGCTATCCATCAGCCACCATAGACATGGAACTAGCTAGTCTTCCTGAAAGCAATACACTGTTCCTCTTAAGTCTCACTCTCTCAGCTGACCTCAAGTGGAAAGACTACATTGAATTAATAGCTAAATCTACTGCTAGGAAGTTTGGGTCAGTGTTGAGCCAGGAAGTTTTTCTTGCCTGAGTCCATCTTGAACATATACAAATCAACCATCTGTTCGTGCATTGAATACTGTTGTCATATCTGGTCGATATTCATCTCAATGTTCTTGACATGCTCCAGAAGAGAATCTGCAATGTAATTGATCCTGTCCTGGCAGCTCGACTCCAGCCACTTTCTCATTGACTGGATGTGGCTTTCCTCTGTCTCTTCTACAAATATTTTTATGGCTCCTGCTCTGATGAGTTTAGCTCCCTGATGCACCCTCTACAAGAATATACTTGGGCAACCAGACTGGCAAACCCACCCTTTTACAGTTAAAACAACCAAATGCAGCCTTAACTTCTGCTCTATCAGCTTCTCTTCTCTCACTTCCCACCTGTGGCATTCCTTTCCATATACTTGCCTGATAGCTGCAATCTGCAAGGGTTTAAATTCAACATCAATTGCCATCTCTTATCCCCTTGACTCCATCCTTCTTTTCTCCTTTCCCAAAAACCTCTGAATCTTCTTGTTCTCCTATTTTCACTCTACTCTCACACAACTCTCTTCACACCTGTATTCCCATCCTTCTCTTGCCCATTCTCTGACCCCTCCCTCCTGTAATTGATTCCTCTTTGCTTCCGCTTTCTCTTCACTCTCCTATGTAGCCCCCTGTTCACCCGTGGCAGTACTGTCTTGCTTGGGGTGAAATTTTTTTTTTAAAAATTCATGTTTTTTTTTGGACATTATCTCCTAAGCGTGTATCACATATGGCACTTAACTAACTCATAAACATCCCTTTACTCCTCCAGATGGCCCTACCAGGAGCAATCTCCCTGTGGTCATCTTCTTCACCTTTCTTGGTTCAATCTACAAAATTTGGCTTAAACTTATATTGATTTGAGTAGAAGTCAGCCAAGGAAAATTCATTTTTCATTTACTCAGTCTCTATTTGCCTATTTAATGTTGTTGAATTTTCATAACAGTGAAGAAAAAAAATGAACAAGCAAGTAATTGTAGTATTAATCGTTTCTCTACAAGGAAACAGTTGGCATTCATTAACTGAGCAGCCAGTTCAGCTTTTAGTTAAAGTTGGTAAAATCTTTCTTGTAAAAACTTTTAGGAAAATAGGTTTTCCAAGTCCAGTAGTGGTTATTGCTCTCTCCAGTATTGATTGAAGTTTTTTTTTATTTGAAGTAGTAAAAAGGGCAGCCAAATATGCAAAACAGGTGAGGGATACTAAAATCAAGCAGATACAAAAATTTAAATACCTAGGAAGTGTTCTAACAGAAGACAGAATGTGCAACACAGAGATCTGAAGGCAAATTGGCATGGCGAAAGAAGCATTCCAGAAGTTGATTAAGGTATTATGAAACAGGACAATTTCGCTAGAAACAAAGAAGAGAGTACGGGATTGCTATGTGATGCCAGTTCTTCAATATGGTAGTTAATGCTGAACAATATCATTGAAGATGAAGGAAAAACTTGAAGCAACTGAAATGTGGTTCTACAGAAGGATGCTGCGAACATCATGGATGAAGCATGTGAGCAATGATGAGGTGTTAGAAATGATGGAAACAAAAAGGAAATTAATACTGAGCATCAGGAAGAGACAGCTGAAGTTCCTGGGACATGCAGTGAGGAAGGAGGGCTTGGAGAACCTGTTACTAACAGGCCAGATAGAGAGGAAAAGAGACAGGGGAAAGCAACAGATAACATATTCGAAGGACCTAATCAGGTGGATGATGGAACAAGGGTTGCATGGTGTGACAGGAGAAAGTGTTCTAAGAGCCACCAGGGATAGAGAGATGTAGGAAGCCATGATCACCTACGTCCTGAAAGGACAGGGCATATAGAAGAAGTGTGGAATGTCAACATCTTGATAGTGTCATTATTTTCTCTTCTTAAACCCAGTAACTGTTATGACTGTTTCCATTATTGATGAGGTTTCCTTCCTAACTTTTTATTTAAAGCTGTGGGGATTGTCAACATCTTGATTATGTCATTATTTTCTCTTTTTAAGCCAAGTAGCTGTTTTCACTCTTTCCATTACTGATTAGGGTTTCCTTCCTAATCTTTTATTTGAAACGGTGTGGAATGTAAACATCTTGATGATGTCATTATTTTCTTTTTTTAAGCCCAGAAGCTGTTTTCACTCTTTCCATTACTGATGAGGTTTTCCTTCCTAATCTTTTATTTGAAACGGTGTGGAATGTAAACATCTTGATGATGTCATTATTTTCTTTTTTTAAGCCCAGTAGCTATTATCTCACTTTCTATTATTGATGGGGTTTCCTTCCTAACCTTTTGTATGAAACAGTGTGGAATGTCAACATCTTGATTATGTCATTATTTTCTATATATCACTGTTTCCTATATTGATGGGGGTTTCTTAAAAAGCAGTTGTATGCTGCAGAGCATTTAGATCTTACTGAACAGTTTCAGTGCCATGAAATCCATATGAAAGTCACAATCTAACAAGGAAATGACTCGAGTTTTCTTGTTAATGTTTTGGTTTTGTAGTGAAGCTTTATTCAATACAATTTGACTATTAGTTCAACTATTTCTTTTATATTAGATTAGCTTAAGGAGGAAACAGGTATGATTGCCTTCATCACAGAAACCAGAAGATGTTTATTAATATTTTCATAATGTTAATGGTTAATTGCCAAATTTTGACTAAATAGTTATGTAATGTTTTCCTTTTTGAAATGTGCACCTTGTCTGCAGTATGCTCCCTACCCACTGCTTTCCAGAGATGCTATTTTGTGTCAGGATAATCCTAAATATTCTGTTTTAGCCTGCACACATCTTTGAAAAAGAATTTGCATTGAAAGTGTTAAGTAATCATAATCTTTGGTTGTTCAAAAATTAATTGTTGAAGATGAAATAAAATGAAAACATACAAATATAAGAAAAGTTAAATTTGTCATTATCATAAATATTCTAGGTGCCATAGAAGAAAATTGATCCGAACAATTACCATGAAAGTATTCATAGAAAAGATACAGGGAAGCAACATTATGACCATGGAAAAGAGACTGAAGCTGTGATGCCAGATAAGAACCAATAACATTGCAGATTCTTCTTTGAATTTCATCAAGAATCTTTAAATATATTGAAGTTGGTTGGTCGGTTGGTTGGTTGGTTGTTTTGTTTTTATGGCATATCAGCCTCAGCAGGTCATTTATTGCCAACTAAATTTTATTTATTTATTGCTGGTAATACCTTTTTCTTTCAACAACTTATTGTTGTTTTTATATAAGTTTTTTCTCTAGTAATACTTTTTTTCTTTTCGAGTATCAAGATTCATTGGGATTTGTTTTTAAGGGCAGAGTCCCCAAGTCCTACCCTTGTTATTTAACCCATAACTGGCGAGAAGGGACGGATTAATACCTTTCCCAAATGTAACAGTGCTTAAGTGAATTCAGGGTATTCAACTGGAATTCAAACTCGGCTCACCAGTTTCTCTTTCCGAGCCGATATCCACTGCACCACAACGCACATCCATCACTAAACGCTTACAGCACCTGGTATTCCCAAGCGGTCACCCATCTAAGTACTAACCAGGCTCAATGTTGTTTAACTTCAGTGATTGAGCGAGAACCGGTGTATTCAACATGATATGGTCGTAAGCCAAATATATTGAAGAAGCACCAGACCAGATATAGCAGCAATATTGAAAGCATAAACAAATGGTAGATTTATAAATATGTATGATAGATTCTTGCAAGAAAAATTGTCAAGCAAAGTACAACAAACCAATTTTCCGAGCAGCAAACTAACAATTGATTCAATATAATCTTTCCACTTCATGTCAGCGATAAACGTTAGTGTGAGAAAGTGTAATGAATTAGTCTCATGGAGGTTAGCATCAGCCATGTTGATAGATGGTAAAAAGGGTTCTTTCACACTACTAAATGTATGTTAAACTTTACCAAAATTTATATTAGCTTTGAATTCTCATGACTTTTTGGGAAAGGTATTTGTTGCATTTCCTGCTGTCTTCTCCACAGTTTTGTAATTTGTTAATCTCCTAAACTGGCTGCTATCCATGGCTAGAGCACCCTCTCTCTCAGGCTACCTAGCACATAGGTAAGGGGGTGAAATTCATACATTTCAAGAATGCAACAGACTAGATTGGAATTTCACAGAGTCTTTCCAATTTCCACTTGCATCACCAATTGCCATCATGAAATGTCTAATAATCTTCATTATTTACCCCAGGGGAATCAGTGGTGCCATCTCTCCCAGAAGTAGACTATGATATTGTCATCAAGAAAATCAAGGAATTGAATGTGCTGGTTGGTGATGGAGTGACCCAAGTGGAACATACCAAAGATGGAGCTCGATTAAAAGTGAGACAATACTTTTTTTTTGTTTGTTTCATTTTCTAGGATCATTTTTTTTATTGTGGAAAAAAAGTAAATTTCTGTTGGTTTCAATCTACAGTAGGAATGAGTGCAAATTCAGAGGCAATAGTGTTCAAATTCTGGCTGGAATTTCTTCCTAGCCAATAAAACAGACCAATTCTTGGTTTCCCATGACTCAGTTCTGTCTTGTCTGGAAGTCAGAATGCTACATTCGTTCATCTAAATTTGCTCTTGTTTGTCAAACCCAGTTCTTACATTGTAAACTTTTTCCCCTTATTGTTGTTGCTTTGCCTTATTACTGTTGCTTTGCTTCCTTCTTCTTCTATGTGCCCTGTCCCTTCAGGACGTAGGCAATCATGGCTTTCCACATCTCCCTATCCCTGGTGGCTCTTAGCATGCCTTCTCCTGTTACACCATGCAACCCTTGTTCCATCATCCACCTAATTAGGTCCTTCAAATATGTTATCCATTGCTTTCCCCTGTCTCTTTTTCCCTCTATCTGGCCTGTTAGTATCAGGTTCTCTAAGCCCTTCTTCCTCATTGCATGTCCCAGGAACTTCAGCTGTCTCTTCCTGATATTCAGTATTAATTTCCTTTTTGTTTCCATCATTTCTAACACCTCATCATTGCTCACATGCTTCATCCATGATATCCACAGCATCCTTCTGTAGAACCACATTTCAGTTGCTTCAAGTTTTTCCTTCATCTTTGATGGTATTGTCCAGCATTCACTGCCATACTGAAGAATGGACAATGCATACCAATCTATTGCTCTCTTCCTTGTTTCTAGTGAAATTGTCCTGTTTGTTAGTATTTTACTCAACTTCTGGAATGCTTCCTTTGCCATGCCAATTCACCTTTGGATCTCTGTGTTGCACTTTCCGTCTTATGTTATAACACCTCCCAGATATTTAAAGTTTTGTACCTGCTTCATTTTAGTATCCCCCAGCTGTATTTGTCATTTTGGGCTGCCCTTTTTACTGATTACCATGTATTCGGTTTTTTTGCAGTTTATTTGTAGTCCCTTCTTGTCACTCCCTTCTGCTACCTTCTGTAGGATGTCTTGTAGTTTCCTTTCTGTGTTTGCTATCAGCACTGTATCATCTGCGTACCTTAAGTTGTTTAAATTGTGGTCTCTGATGACAAACCCAGGCATAACTTCTTGGGTCCTCAAAATATTCTCGCCGTACAAGTTGAACAGATTCGGTGAAAAGACACATCCTTGGCTTACGCTCCTTTCTATCTTTGCTGAATTCATTACCTGTCTGTATACAAGCAGTTTGTTGCCAGTAAAGATTCTTGATTACTCTTAAGTCTTTCCCAAATATGTCAGTGCTGCCGACCATCTCCATCAATACTTTGTGGCGTATTTTGTCAAATGCCTTTGCATAATCAATAAAGCACAGATATAAGTCCTTCTTCATTTGTATTGCCCTTTCAGAGAGCATCCTAATCATAAATATGGCATTCCTTGTTCCAGTGTCTTTGATGAAACCGTACTGTTTTTGTCCTATCTCTGGTCTAATTCTGCTTCTCGCTCTATTCATCAGGATTTGGATGATCAGTTTTGTTATATGGCTCATTAAACTGATGGTTCTGTGGAGTTTGCACTCGTTTGCTCCTGGCATCTTAGGTAGTGCTATGAAGATCAACTTGCTGATGTCATCTGGTATTACAACGCTATTATAAATTTCATTTATTATTTCTGTAATTTTCTCCATACCAAATTCTTTCAGGGCTATCAGCAGCTCTATGACTATGGCGTCTGATTCAGCTGCTTTGTTTCTATTCAGTTTGGCTATTGCCGATTCCACTTCGCACTTTAGTATTTCTGGTCCGTCCTCATCTTTGCATATTATTGGTTGCTCTCTATTGTTGTAGAAAAGATATTTTATATATTTTTCCCATCATTGGAGTATTTCCTCTTTCTCCAAAATGATTGTTCCATCCTTAGATTTTATACATCCTGCTGAAGAGCAGGTTTTTTTGTCCTGTCAGTTCTTTTATTTCCTTATGCATGTCTGCTTTATTATTCCTGCTCAATCTCTCTACTTCTGCCCATTTCTCATTGAGCCATTCCTCTTTAGCCTGCCTGCATTTTCTTCTTATTTCCTTGTGTAGTTCCCTGTACTCCATTCCATGTCTTTATATCATTTTCTGCTTCCTTTGCATCATGTCCAGAATCTCTTCAGTCGTCCACTTGTTTTTCTATCTGCACCTAATTTCTTTGGGGCCATGTTGTTTGTTGATGTCACTATTACTTACCTTAACAAGTGTCCTTTTTTTGCCTTATTGCTGTTGCTTTGCCTTATTACTGTTAATTTGCCTTGCATATATTTGTTAGGGCACCGCTCCTATTTGACTACAAATGGACTGTTCCCATTGCTATATATAGCAATGGTGGATTCTCTACAAGGGAGTCGTACGACACTATCAGCTCTCTGCTTCCTCAGATCAAGAAAGATTGATTAATTTATTTTCTATTGTGTACCCATTGTAGCCTGAAAATAATATTTTTAAATAATAATGGTTTAGTGATACACATCTTACTAATTAACCGATAGCTGGAGGGAGAGGAGGGGGGATTCATACCTTTTCCAAGGGTATTTGCATTTCAGTGAATATAACAAACCCAACAGGAATTGGAACACCACTCTCTGATTAACAAATTTGAGCCATTATCCATTACACCACACATACATTCAGGCTTACAGTACCTGGTCTCATTTATTGCTTGCTTTCTTTCCACTCAGTCTATATTTGTACTACCAAGGATGTGCATTTTGATGCAGTGGATATTTGTCAATCAGATGTAAAAGGAACATATAAAATTTCATGTAGGAGGTTTTATAGTTTCCGTTCTGTGTCTGCTACAAATACTGTATCTGTAGAACACTTACACTTGGAGGAAAACAAATAACATAGCACATACTGATCTCGTAAGACCCTTATCTGCATAGTATCCTCAGCATCCTACTGTAGAACCACCTTAGTAAATATTAATAGACCATCCCATTGCAAAACACTTGCTAATAACTTCCATTTTTGTTTGATCCTTGCTAGGTGGCTCATATTTGTTCCCTTACTAATCTGAGGTTTGTTGGAACTGCTAGGTAATCTATATTTGGGAAGGATATTAGAATAATGTGCATTGTAGTGCAGTGGATATCAGCTCAAAATGAGAAATCAGAGAGATGAGATAGAATTCCAGTTGAATTTCTTACATTCACTTACGTGCAAATACCTTTGGGAAAGGTATTAATCCATTTCTTCCCTCCAGCTATGGATCAAAGAACAGGACAGAATGGGTTCTATAACCTTGTTTGGCAACCAATCTACCACAGAAAGTAATGGCAACCTACTACGGAAAAATGTTCTGCTCAGTCATTCATGTCTAGAAAGAGACATGATCGCCCAAGCATGTATTATGTTTGGCACTTAACTGACTGACTATCCAGCCTAGGGATTGAACTCACAATTATACCACTGGATTCATGACACAATGCTTTAATTCACTCATCTATTTTGTTTTTAATTATGTCATTCTTTGTTTTGAGCAAGTCTTTGCAATAAAAAAAAGGTTTCCTTACTTTTTTTTCTTTTGTCAACATATTCTACAAATGCCACAATATGACATTTGTTGGCGAAATTTTAATGACTCATTAACCTCAATAGAGAAATTTAGCATTTTTATTTCAGCTTGTTACACAAAAACTTTTCAACATCATGTGACATGTTGCCAATATGTTGACTTATTGTACTGTTTCACAGGGAAGCATTTTTAATTGCTTTAACCGCATTTCATACTGGCATTTTAGCTACAATAATTTGACTTGAAGATTATTATGCTAAAGTGGGTTATTTGTGGGGTTTGATATGGGCCTTGTTAGGATTAGCCCACTCTAAGGGATTAGCCCACTCTAAGGGATTAGCCCACTCTAAGGGATGTGTATCAATGAGTAAATAAAGCATGATAAACTACATCTTTATAAAAAATGCCTGGAGTATAACATTAATAATTGATATAAACATTCTTAAATAGTTTCGTATTGTACAAAAATAGTAATAATGTTCATAGATGGCACAAAGTTGGTATTTAAGTAAGACTGAATACGATGTTTTTTGCTTAAATTTCAGTAGATACAAGAGTTTGTAAAAGTACTTAAATGTATTTGAGAGATGCTGTTTTTATTGTGAATAGGAAAAAAAGAGGTAGAATGTATGACAGAAGTAAAAAGGGTGAAAATGATGAGAAAGGTGTGTGAAGTCATAGTGGTTGTTGAAGCTGAGATGCCTTTGATGTATCCACTGATTGCTGTAAGTATTCATCTCTCTGTGTCTTCTCTGTGTGTCACTTGTTGGAATCTCTCCTTGCTTTTTTTAGACAGGGTTTTATTTATGTTGTTAGTAAAGTTGAAAGAGGCAATGCCTAAGTTGTTGGTTGTTTCAGGCATGCTCAGTTTTTATTGGTCAAAATATACTTTTTTAAGGTTGTATTTAATCAACTTCAACTGGAAGTTATGTGTGGAGCCTATTGCACAAAGCCTGAAATATGTCATTATGTTTTAAGCTATGAAGGAGGTAACTTCCTGTTTCTGCTCTTAGTGTTATGACAATGTTTTCACCAATGCTGTGACTTTTCCAGAATCTTCTTGCTGATAGAAATTTTGACAAACTTGGATCTTCATGTTTGCAAAAAAAAAAAAAAAAAATCAAAACAGTTTCAAAAGGATGGGTTTTTCTATTGACACTGCTATTATTTTATCTACCTTCACTCCTCAGCAATATTTATTGTTTTCAAAAACAATAATTAGAATTGTTATAAAACCTATGTTATGTCAGTAGGAAAGGAACCAACACCAAGATAACTGGTCAAGACTATTATCATAGTGTCATAATCTCTCTTAAAAACACTGAAATATCTTCAACAAATTGTTAGGTCATGAAAGATGTTTTAACTCCTCGCTACAAACATTTGTCTTTATCTATCTAATCTAAACTTATTTATAAATGGAACTTTGTCTGTGTGTATGTGTGTGTGTGTGTGTGTGTGTGTGTGTCCATTACCTATAGACTCTGAAATGGCTGAACCGATTTTCTTGAAAATTTACACAGTTGTACTATAAGCGTCTGCGAGTGTTCTTAGCTAGGTTTTGTGTCAAGGTACCTCCGATAAATATCAAAAATCAATAATCAAAATAATCGGGTTATAGAAGGAGTGGTGTGATTTTAATTAAATTTGATACACTCATAGACAAAGACATAAGAAATGATATTCAGAAGTTTCAAGGTTGCAGTTCTTACAATAGTGCAGAAAATCAATAATATATATATATATATATATAAAAGGCAAGATGTTTGTGTGTGTGTCTATCTGCCTGTATGCATATATATATATATATATATATATATATATATATATATATATCTGTGTATATCTAACCTTATTTTATAAATGGAACTTTGTCTGTGTGTGTGTATGTGTGTGTGCGTGTGCCTGTGTGTTTGTGTGTCCATTACCTATAGACTCCGAAACAGCTGAACTGATTTTCTTGAAAATTTACACAGTTGTACTATAAGCGTCTGCAAGTGTTCTTAGTTAGGGTTTGTGTCGAGGTACCCCTGATAAATATAAAAAATCAGGTTATAGAAGGAATGGTCCGATTTTAATCAAATTTGATACACTCATAGACAAAGACATAAGAAACAATATTCAGAAGTTTCAAGGTTGCAGTTCTTACAATAGTGCAGAAAATCGATAATATATATATATATATATATATATATATATAAAAGCAAGATGTTTGTGTGTGTCTGTTTATCTGCCTGTATATCTGTATTTTTTCAGCCCTTTTATTTTAGTTTTGGCTCTAAGTAGGTATAATTGTAGTTATTAGTCTCAGCCATGATACCATTTACTCAGAGGACTTATTTAGCCTTCAAAATTCAGTTTACGACGAAAAAACTTATTTGATATCGATACCTGGAAATCAAAATTTGACTTACATCCATTCATTTTTCTTTCAGTCTACGGTTTCGCTTTAACTGGAAAGAACTATTGCTTTTTAGTCTTTCATGCCAATGTCCAAAGAGTCTGAGCTCCAGGACCATAGATTAGTTTTAAAGCTTTCATTACACTCGAGCAGCGCCGGGCTGTACTGCTAGTGTATATAAAAGGCAAGATGTTTATGTGTCTGTCTGTCTGTCTGTTCTGTCTGTATGTATGTCCTTAATACAAATCCATAATTGTTATTCGATTCTCACCAAACTTCCCACAAACATTCTTTAGGCTTCTGGTCAGGTCATGGGCTACTTATTTTTTCAGATTTCTCCCTGATATTGGAAATCAATACCCCGATATCTGATCAGGTTTGATCAAGATCAGGATTTCAGCCCTTTTATCGTGGTTCTTGCTGCAGAATTTGCTTTAACTTGGTAAAATTGTAGTTTTTAGTCTCAAACATTAATAAATCTTATCAGACGACTCATTTTCCCTGATATCGGAAATCGATACCCCCGATATTCTATCGAATCTGATCAAAAACCAATATTCAGCAATCAATATGGCTCATTTTCTCTAATTTTACTTCTGATGGGTACGATAAGTTTTCATGGACTTACTTAGGTTACTTGGTGCAGTTGATATTTTTGGATCAAATGTGTGAGGAATATACAAAATTTCATGTAGGGGTTCTTGTAGTTTCTGTTCTGTGTCTGCTAGAAATATTGTGTCTGTTGATGGGAACAAATAACACAGCATGAATAATGTCAACATACTGACCTTGTATGACCCTTAGCTGTATAATTCACAATTACTAAATTCTAGTGCTTTAACAAAAAGGCTCCTAAAAGGTCTGAGATATATAATGATTCAAAAAATGCACCTGATAGCCATTTTCCATTGTGAAAAAATTCTGCTATTTTTCAAATCAAATTCTATCGGGATAGGAATCATTGTATTTAGTTTTTAAAAAAAAATTACCAAACATCAGTTAAGTGCCACACATGATACATGCTTGGGCGATCATGTCTCTTTTGAGACATGACTGACTGTAGTAGGTTGCCATTACTTTTTGTGGTAGACTGGTTGCTAGCCAAGGCTATAGAACCCAGTCTGTTCTGTTATTTAACTCGTAACAGGAGGGAAGAGACAGATTAATACCTTTTCCAAGGGTATTTGCACATAAGGAATTCAACTGGAATAGGAATCATTGTATTTAGTTTTTAAAAAAAAATTACCAAACATCAGTTAAGTGCCACACATGATACATGCTTGGGCGATCATGTCTCTTTTGAGACATGACTGACTGTAGTAGGTTGCCATTACTTTCTGTGGTAGACTGGTTGCTAGCCAAGGCTATAGAACCCAGTCTGTTCTGTTATTTAACTCGTAACAGGAGGGAAGAGACAGATTAATACCTTTTCCAAGGGTATTTGCACATAAGGAATTCAACTGGAATTCAAACTTGGCTCCCTGACTTCTTGTTCCAAGCTGATATCCACTGCACCACAATGCACAACCAAACATCAAATGAAGCAAAATTCAGGTAAAAGTGTTCACATCTGTATAAATTTTTCATGAAACCATTTTTGAAAATCAAAAATTTCACAGAATTTGGTTAAAAAACACTGATCTAAATTATTACATTCTATGACCATTAAAGTAAACAGCTTAATAAAACTTTATCACTGTGACTTGTGTAGCCTTGTGCAATACTAAGCTAAGTTTCTTCTTCTTTATATCCCATGTCTCTTCAGGATGTAGGCAATCATGGCTTTCCACAACTTCATATCTCTTGTATCTCTTGATAAACTTTGTCTTTTTATTTTTCCTAACTCTGTTTCATCATTCATTTACTCAAACTCAGTAAGTTTGTTATGTCCTCTGTCCCTCTTGCTTGCTATCTGCCCAGTGAGTATTAGATTTTCAAAGCCTTCCTTCCTCATCATGGGCCCTAGAAACCTCAAATATCTCTTCATAATGTTGAATATAAGTTTCTTTTTGTTTCTATTTTCTCCAAAACTTTATCATTATTCACATGTTCAGCTCATAGTATCCTCAGCATCCTACTGTAGAACTACCGTAGTAAATATTAATAGACCATCCCATTGCTAACAACTTTCATTTTTATTTGATCCTTGCTAGGTGGCTCATATTTGTTCCTTTGTGTTTTACTAATCTAAGGTTTGTTGGAACTGCTAGGTAATCTATATTTGGGAAGGATATTAGAATAATGTGTGTTGTGGTGCAGGGATGTGTGTTGTGGTGCAGTGGATACTGGCTCAGAACGAGAAATCGGAAAGCCGAGTTCAAATTCTGGTTGAATTCGTTGCATTCACTTACGCACAAATACTGTTGGAAAAGGTATTAATCCATCTCTTCCCTCCAGCTATGGGTCAAATAACAAGGCAGATTGGGTTCTATAGCCTTGGTTGGCAATCAGTCTACTGCACAACGTAATGGAAACCTACTATGGGAAAATGTTCTGCCCATTCAGTCATGTCTTGAAAGAGACATGATCACCCAAGTGTGTATTATGTATGGCACTTAACTGACTGACTGATCAGAATAATCCAGAACCTATGATAGCAGCAAACTTTCTGCAAATGAACATAAAATGAATTCAGTAAATATACAAAAATAGAAAGATGTGTAAAACAAGGATGAGTCTTCTCGCCAGACTTATTCAAACTATATAGTTAGGCAATTCTGAGAGAACTAGAAGCTCTACCAGAATTTATAGTGGCAATCACAATTTTAAAAACTTTAGATATGCAGATGACACAGTGCTGATAGCAGACATAGAAAGTAAACTACAGGAATTCCTACATAAAGGAGGGAATGAAAGCAAGAACAGACTTTATTGCAAGAAGAGAGAATGTCTATTTGTTAGCAAATAACAGATAATAAATTTGTTAGCAAATAACAGATAATAATTGTCAATTAGAATTACCATCTAATTATGAAGTACTTGCTAGCAACCTAGTCTCTCCAAATGTTACTGTAGTGTGCTTGCTCTTAACTAGGTGGCTCATATTTGTGACCTTGTACGGTACCAAGCTAAGCTTAGTAAATATCAGGGACTGTGTTGTCTTTCAATCATGGATCAATAGAATTATTAGCAGGTGATGGAAGCTGATTGGACAGCATTATCTTTGGTATTGATCCATTGAGGTGGTAACAGTAACGAAAGAATAATTGGTTGTTGCATATGGATGACAAATGACACCTGCTAGCTTTCTACACATATGCAGACACACCATCTGGAAGTTGTATTGTTTTGTAACCTTTAATAGTACAATTTTCTGTATGGGTGACTTCAGCAGAGGCAGCTGGCTCCACCTGGTGGATGAATTTGTAGAACGAGAGATAGACTAAAAAAATGATATTCTCAGTTAAAAAAAAAAAAAAAAAAAAAGATTTGTTGGCAGTGTTTGTCTATATTTCTGAAATGAGGTATTGTAGTTATTTACACTATTTACATTGCTTGAACCGTTGTCCTCATCTTTGTTGCCATATTCATGTCTCGGCTGTTATATGCTCCAACCTTTTTCAGGTGATCAGAATTTTGAATTGAACCCTTTATTTTGTTCTCTTTATATAACCCACACTTCTAAGCTTACAGCAGCTGGTATACCTAAGAGGTCAGCTATCTAATTACTGAGCAGACTCGATGTGGCTTAACTTTTGTGATTATACAGTAGCCAGTGTTTCAGTATGATTTGATGTAGGCTCTAAAAATTGTTATTCTTATTTTTATGAGTGAAACAGTTTATTTAAATAATGCCAATATATTATTTACTTTGAATTGTTGTCCTCTCTTTATTTTGTTCATAGAGTAGATTGTTCTAGTTCCACAAGCCATGCCTCTTTCACATGTCTCAGTATCACTTATCTTCCTTTAGCTCAACTCTCCAAGTTTTTGTTGCAGCCAGGTATTGAACTCACAACTCTGGATTCAACTAACTTTTATCCACTGGGCCAAGTGTCTTTGAAGATGCTGATACTGAGACATCTGGAAGATGCATGGCTTGAGGAACTAGAACAATCTACTCTATGAACAAAATAAAGAGAGGACAACAATTTGAACAATGTAAATAATGTATTGGCACTATTTAAATAAACTGGTTCACTCATAAAAATAAGAATAACAATCTTTAGAGCCTACATCAAAATCACACTGAAATACCGGCTACTGTATAATCACTAAAGTTAAGCCATATTGAGTCTGCTCAGTAACTAGGTGGCTGACCTCTTAGGTATACCAGCTGCTGTAAGCTTAGAAGTGTGGGTCATATAAAGGGCTTATAGACATATTTGAATCACTAATTCTCATACAAATACCAAGGTGAAGCAAGATCAAGTCTTGTCAGTACCTAGATGGGTAACTGTTTGGGAATATCATGTGCTGTAAGCTTTGGTGGGTGGTTGGTGTAACGAGTGGTATAAACCAAACTGAAACACTGATTAAAAATAGTCCAGGTTACATTATAGGTAATTATATGGGACATTATAGAAGTACTCCATACATCTTAAATGGACATTGAAAGGCATTTAAAAACATTATCTTCTTCTTCTATGTGCCCTGCCCTTTCAGGATGTAGGCGATCATGGCTTTCCACATCTCCCTATCCCTGGTGGCTCTTAGCACACTTTCTCCTGTTACACCGCGCAACCTTCATTCCATCATCCACCTGATAAGGTCCTTCAAATACGTTATCCGCTGCTTTCCCCTGTCTCTTTTTCCCTCTATCCGGCCTGCTAGTATCAGGTTCTCCAAGCCCTTCTTCCTCATTGCATGTTCCAGGAACTTTAGCTGTCTCTTCCTGATGCTCAGTAGTAATTTCTTTTTTGTTTCCATCCTTTCCAGAACCTCATCATTGATCACATGCTCGATCCATGATATTTGCAGCATCCTTCTGTAAAACCTCATTTCAGTTGCCTCAAGTTTTTCCTTCATCTTCGATGATATTGTCCAGCATTCACTGCCATATTGAAGAACTACCATCACATAGCAATCCATTACTCTCTTCTTTGTTTCTAGTGAAATTGTCCTGTTTCTTAATACTTTACTCAACTTCTGCAATGCTTCCTTCGCTATGCCAATTCACCTTCGGATCTCTGTGTTGCACTTTCCGTCTTATGTTATAACACCTCCCAGATATTTAAAGTTTTGTACCTACTTCATTTTAGTATCCCCCAGCTGTATTTGTCATTTTGGGCTGCCCTTTTTGCTGATGACCATGTATTCGGTTTTCTTGCAATTTATTTATAGTCTTTTAATGGCTAATCTATAGTTTGCCAGATGGTGTTTTGTTTTCTTGCTAGTTTAGATGAGTTAATTTTTCCCCTCAATAGTTTCTAGCTGAAATGGATAAATGTTGAATTTAAAATTTTAATATTGAGTTTTTCATTTAAAATTTTGCACAGGCTAGTATTTCCACCCACCTCCCTGTTGATGTCTGTTTCTCTCTCTCTCTCTCTCTCTGTTGTATGGGTCTTCCCCTGTGTTTATATATATATATATATATATGGGTCCTTTTTTAATTTAAGATTAGTTGCTGCTGAGTTCCCAAAAGAAAGAAAATGGTATATTAAAATTGTCTTTGAAATATTTCTGAAAAATCAAAGAAAATCTTAATTGTAAGCTTTCTTTTGTCTACTGGCCATGAAATACTAATCTGAGGAATCTTCATTATCTTCCTCTATAAGAGTGGTCATTTGGACTTATACTAAGTACGTAGTACGTACTTAATATTTGCATTCTTTCATTCCCCCCACTTTGTTCCTACCTGTTAAGTTTGTTTGCATTTTTTTTTGTTCTTTTCTTTTTGAAAGAGGTCAACCATCCGTCCGTGCATGGAGTACTGCTGCCATTTATGGTCAGGTGCCCCTGCCGTTCTCCTCAGTGTTCTTGACAAGCTCCAAAGGAGAGTCTGTAATGTGATAGGTACTGATCTGGCGACTCGACTGCAGCCACTTTCCCATCGTCGAAATGTGGCCTCCCTCTGTCTCTTCTATAAATACTTTCATGGCTTCTGCTCAGATGAGCTTAAGTCACTGATGCCTCCTCAACAGGTGTTTACCCGTGCAACCAGACTGGCAACTGGGTCCCACCCATTCACAGTCAGTTAGCCAAATGCAGACGACAATTCTACTCCTGCAGCTTCCTCTCTCGCACTTCCCGCCTGTGGAACTCACTCCCGTATTCTTGCTTTCCTGACGGCTACAACCTCCAGAAATTTAAAAGCAAAGTTAATACCCACCTACTAACCACTGGACTCTAGCTCTCTCCCCTCCCCTGTATAATCTTCACTTTCTCTCCGCCCATGTATCTGTCATTGCACCTGCTTTCTCAGCTTTCTATTGTTCCTTTCTAACTAGCTTGTACTCCTCACTCTTTTCTAATTAATCTTTCTACATTTATGTAACCCCCTGCACATCAGTGGCGTCTCTGCCTTGCTCGGGGTGAAATGATTAAAAAAAAAAAAAAAAAAAAAGAAGTCTTTCAAAATTATCAGTAATAATTTTCTTTGTCTGCCTTATGGCATGTTAGCAACGCGATAAGATAAAAGATTAAACCTACAAAGCGCCGTTGAACTCTTCAGGAGTCAACAGCCAGCTAACTAGATGTGGTGTCTTGATAAAACAACATGAAGAAGGCAATGGGAAACCACTCCACTATTTCTCCCTCGTATATTCATAGAGTTGCACAACAATATGACAAGTAATTTCATGACAACTGCTCTGATGAGCTTTTTTTCCTGGGACCCCAGCCACATGTATTTACTCTTGCTGCTAGATTGGCATCTAGGCCCCACCCTTTTACCCTGAAAATAGTTAACTGTAACCATCTTTTCTACTCTTACAGTTTCTTTTCTCACATTTTCCATTTGTGGAACTCACTTCCTTTAGCTAGCTTCCCTGATAGCTAGAATCTCCAAAAATTTAAATGCAATGTCAGTTGCCATATTTTATTTACTTGATTCCCAACCATCTCTTATCTTGTCTTAAACATCCCCTGTACCATTTTTATTATCTCACTGTCACCCACTGATCACCAGTGGCATTTTTGCCTTGCTTGGGGTGAAATGATTAAAAAAACATAATGTTGAAATATAGGGATGATGACCAGATAGCATTGAAACACTATTTCCTGTATGATTACCAAAGTTGTGTGGGTGGTGTAATGTATAATAGTTTAGAATTGTCAACCAGAGAGCTGAATTTCAATTCCAGGTCATTATATTCACTTACATGCAAATACCCATCTCTTCTCCTTCTTTAAATAATTAAAAAGATAAAATAGAATGTTAAATTCAATTTTAAAACAATTTAAACTTTTATTTTATAAATTTTTATGTCCAGCTTCATATCCTCATTTCACTTGTATCAACTGCTGCCTGCAGATTGTCATCGTGCTTAAATTTTTTTTTTTCAGTATCCTGACCCAGTACAACTGACTCTCTACAAAAATGGCATACTTATGTTTGATGGCCCATTTCGTCCTCTGACTGATCCCATGACCCGGCACTGCTTGTACGATATCATGGAAGGTTATTTCCCTTCTGAACTTCAGGCCAAATTTCCAGATGGAGTTCCTTTCAAGGTAAGGATAGAAGAATTTAGTTAACCGTATTACTGATTTCTTTGCAAATTCATCCAATACAAAACCTAAGAGTAATTTAAGGTAGAGAGTTACTGACTGAGGTTGTTGTAAGGGTGTAAAAGAAGTAAGCAGTACCTATTGTGAGGATAGATAAGTATTTACCCTACTCCCCCACTGGAGCAAGATGTGACACAAGGACTTTTTTGACAAGGAAGGGGCCCGACCGCGTATGGACAGATGGATAGACAGATGGACAAAGGAACAAAAATTTCTCAGTCCCCTCACCCACCGGTTGAGCTGGCCCCAGTGACGAGCACCTGGTCAACCCCTATGCTGCAATGGGGTGGCACAGCCGTGGGACACTGTTTCCCAGGACCAGGTATCTATTCAGTGTAATTTTTCTCAGATGCACCTCTGCCCTTGTGGATAGAATAACAACTGAGCTGCAGTCTATCTTTGAGGACAGAGATGATTTTTGGTCCCCACCCGACACAAAAATGTGCCAGGTAAGTATAAGCCTAAGAGTAATTCAAGGTAGAGAGTTACTGAATGAGGTTGTTGTAAGGGTGAGAAAGAAATAAGAGGTACATATTGTAAGGATAGATAACGGTTAACCCTAGACTTGAAGTGGTTAAGATTGTAAAGATCTAGAAAGCATTACTGGTGTAATTAATAGGTAATGAATATGTATACACCTTGGTTCCCCCTCACTAGAATGTGATTGGCTGGTGTCAGCCATAAATACAGACGAAGGCAAGTATGTCTAGAGATCTACCACTAGAGGTCTACAAGTCTTCCACTAGAGATCCAGAAGTCTTTGGTCTACCATTAGTTGTCTATGTCCATACGACTAGAGGGCTATTGGTCTATGACTATTGATTACGCCTATGTCTCAGAACACTGCATATGACAAGTACCGACATTACATCTACTTACTAGATTGTTCTACTCTGTCTCATTTGCCTAGACTACTTAGCAACCTTGAATGATATATATATCCTTTTCCAGGACATATCAATTACACAAAGTAAGAGTTTTGGGGAAGAAACTGTCTTAGTGGAACTTTATCCTTACTAATGGAATATGGAAAGAATAAGTCTACCATGTTTATGTAGCAGAGCAGGTCTTGGCTGTGAAGGTCTGAACTGGTGAAACAAGGAATGTAGCTTGACTGAGCGTCTGCCATGAAAATAGTGAGAGAGTAGCTAGAGGCTAGCAGTGTTTCATCTATGGGAAAGGCATTGTAGAGCAGAAATAATTCATCACCCACAGGATCATGTAAAAGTTTCTGAATTCTGTCATGGCTTGGAAAGTGAGTGGCTTTAGCTGAGATAAGACAACAATGGTCTAGTTTGTTGTCAGACTTGACACTTGGATGTTCGTTGTGGTGCAGTGGATATCAACTCAGAACACCAAATCAGGGAGCCGAGTTCGAATTCCAGTTGAATTCTTTGCATTCACTTACGCACAAATACCCTTGGGAAAGATATTAATCCATCTCTTCCCTCCAGTTATGGATTAAATAATAGGACAGTTTGGGTTCTGTAGCCTTGGCTGACAACCAGTCTACTGCAGAGAGCAATGGCAACCTACTGCGAGATAATCTTCCACCCAATCAGTCATGTCTCTTTCAAGACATGATCACCCAAAGCATGTATCACATATGGCACTTAACTGACTGACTGACACTTGTAAAGATAGAGCATTAGCAAGGAGACAGGTACTTTTTGGAATGATACAAGGAAGCAACCATACATGAGTTCTATAGAAGGAGTTCAAGTGAATTCAGAGTATCAGGTCTTGACTCATCAATGATCATTGGATAACATTGTCAGCAAAGATAGCACAAATGAATGCATCTTGTCAGCCTATTTATTCCTGTTTCTTGTAGAACTGCGAGCAACCTCAGAACTCTAGGGCTGAGAAAAATTTATATAAGAAGGGTTTGGACAGAACATGGAAATATGTCTCTGAAATCCAAAGTAGATGCAGAAATTTGTATTATTCTTGACAACTTATAAGAGGATCCTATCTTTGTGGAAGAACATACAATTCATGTGATTTAAGTATTTCAGTCATTGAACATTTTTTTTCCGGCTGAACATCTCTGTAGTTGACCTAGGCTTCTGGGGTAGGTGGTTTTATGAAATCTGCATCTTGAAAGAGATTGCCAATCAAGGATGAAGAGATACTGTTTGTCCATTATTACATCAACTGATTTTAAATTTAAAGTTGCTGTTCTACTAGATTGGTTACTAGGCATTGCTAGAGGGGCCAGTCTGCTCTGATATTTAAACACTAGCTCGTGGCAGGAATAGGAATTGCCCTGAATCCTATACCTTGGCGTATGAATCAATTATATCAAATTTTGCATTGGAAATAAGGAAATTGAATATAAAATAGGCTGCACTAGAAACAACCCTGATTGCCACAAAACCAAAATAGTAACCTAAAATCTCAGGTCATGTTCTTAAATAGCTTTGTCATATCAAGACTTTCATCTGGATGTCAAACTTGTTCAGAAATATCTAAACAGTGAGATATATACAAATGTTTTCTGATGTCAGTGGTTAAAAAAGGCTTTGAGCATGTAAATCCTGAATGTTTGTCAAAGACCATTCTTCTTAAAGCATTGTGGAATGGTGCTACACAATCACATAGCTTTCAGTTTGCATTTTCTGATGTCATGATACCGCAGCTGTGGCTACCCAGTGTGTCTTTTTCCAGAGGTCAGCTCTCTATACAGGAGGTCTTTTGGAATGTGACTGTCTGGCATTTAGTGGACATGGCCTAGCCAGCTGAGTCTGCGCTGTTTAACGAGTGTGAACATGGTAGGCAGACTGGCTCGAGACAAGATCACATATCATTAAGATAGAAGTAAATAGTTGACATTGTGTCATCTAGAACTAATGACATCAGGAAGGTTATTGATAAAAACCAGAAACAATATAAGTCAAAGATCAGAGTCATGGCAGACACTTGCATTTTTCTTGCCGAGTGGTCATTCAAAACAATGCTTAATTCGTAATTTGATAAGAAAGAATAAATCAGATACAAAATTCAGCCAGAGACACCATAACCTTTCAAATTGTGAATAAGACCAGCACACCAAATTGAGGGGTTATTTCAGCTGGGGTCTAAAAGAAAGATTTCATTTGCAGTTCAAAATGAATTTCTGTAACAGTTCTTTTCCTTCAGTCATATCAATAGGAGAGTGCTAGAAAAAATGTTCTGAGCTGGCCCTCTTCCTGAAAGCCAACTCGGTGACCAAATAATTTCTTTTCTTTTAATGAATGAAGTGGGAAAAGAACCTTTCAACACCTCTTTTGATACACCCCCACATGCCCCTCTAAAATAACTTCATATTTTTTTTTTTTTTTTAATAAGCGTTTTACCCCAAGCAAGGCATGTCACTGCCACTACTGTGCAGGGGGCTACGTAGAATGGAGAAAGGCTGATTAAATATAGGAAATAACAGAGGGTGGGTGATAGGCGGGTGAGGATACCGAGAATGAGGGTTGGGTAGATGAGAGTGTTGTGAGAATAGTTGGGAGTTAGTGTGATAGGAGGTGTCTATTGACCCTACATTTAAACACCTGGAGATTGTAACTGTCGGGAAAGCAGACTTGTGGAAGGGAGTTCCACAGGCGGGAAGCACGAGAAAAGAAGCTGTTGGAGTAGAATTTATGGTTACATCTTATTTGTTTAACTGTAAAAGGGTGGGACCTAGTTGCTAATCTAGTACCTCGTGTAAATTCGTGCTTAGGCAGCACCAGTGATCTAAGCTCATCGGAGCAGAAGCCATGAAAGTACTTGTAGAAGAGGCACAGGGAAGCTACATCACGCCGGTGTGAGAGCGGCTGCAGCCGGTCTGCCAAGTCAGTATCAACCACGTTACAGATCCTCCTTTGTATTTTGTCAAGAAGCCCAAGGAGAGCAGCAGGGGCACCCGACCAGATATGGCAGCAATATTCAATACACGGGCGGATGGTAGATTTGTATATGTGCAGAATAGTTTCAGGTGGGAAAAACTTCCGGGCCCTGCACAGGGAGCCGACTTTCATAGCAGCAGATTTGGCAATGGATTCAATATAGTCATTCCATTTGAGGTCCGCTGAGAGAGTAAGGCCAAGGAGACGTAGTATTTTACTCTCTGGGAGGCTAGCCTGTCCCATGCTAATGGGAGGTAGATGCGATTGTCTATGGTGGTTAGTTGATAACAGCTTTGTTTTGGAGGCATTGAAATTTACCAACCATTTCCTACCCCAGGTCACTACGGATTGGAGGTCCCTTTCAAGTGCGGCAGTGAGGTTCACTTTGTCGTCCAGACCTGGTTTCTGATCGATGCGAGAGTAGATTGTTGTGTCGTCGGCATACATGCCAACTTCAGATTTAATGACTGCTGTTAGCAACAAATTCATCTTACCACTAAAAATACAGTAAAACAAACACAAATTTCATCTTCTACATTTTAATATTTCCGTTGCTTTATCACACATGACATGGCTGTGACCAATGAAACCATATCTCAATCAGCATACTGTCTCTAGGATTTTTAAATCATTCGTCTTTGAAGAATCTCTGAAGAAGCTTGTTATAAATGAAACATGTTAGATTAAAGACACTTATTTCCTACTTGTACTTTATTCTATCATATATATATATATATATATAAGTGTGTGTGCGTGTGTGCATGTGTGTGTGTGTGTGTGTGGTAAAAGAGAGTTCACTATCTGAGATAAATCATTTATTGATAACGACTGTCAACATAATGATCAACACTGCATATTACCTCTCAGTTTCACTACCATGAAATATTTAGTCTCCACTCGTTGTTTACTTCAGTCTCAGAAAATGACCAGATATCGATTATCATTGTTCAGAAATAACGTTCTGTCTGCTTAATTAATAGGTTTATCAACCCTTTCTACGTTATCTTAATGCCGTATATATTTTCAGATTGTAAATATTTTTCATCGATAATAATGCTTCTTAATGATAAACCCATAGCTGTCGGAGGTGGTTAAGAGGTGGATTCATAAATTCTCTATCTGTTTGCGCCTATGTCACAATAAGGAACTCGACTGTAAATAGGACTTTGCTGTCTTGCTTCTAATTCCAAACCATTACCATGTAACATTGCGGAATATGACAGAAAATAATAACAGTTTCCATTTTGGCTGATATGATAATAAGGTAGTACTAACTTGTAATAGTTAACAAGTTCTTTTTACAGGTTGCTTCAGCACAGTAAGGGTTTCTAAAGTGCTAGGTTATCATTGCTTTGTGTCCCACTAATCCTGTTTAGCAATGAAATTCTATAGCAGTGTTACCCTGTTCACGTGGCTTAGAATACTTTAAAAAATACCCCAAAAAACAGCATTGTCTGCATAGGAGTGAGACCTCTACACCACAAATGAGACCAATTTCTGGATAGATACTTATACACTCTGTTATAAACCAAACAAATATCAGACTTTTTTATTCTCTTGCAAACAAGACTATTTTTACTCTTGTTTTTGGCTCTTGTGTGTTAGTATAAGAATGTGTTGCAGGGGGCTGAGTATATGAATGGGTCTCGACCCTGCAAACTTTTGTATGTAAGAAAACAGCAAATACAATAAGGAGTTAGAGGTGAAGATTGAGTTTCACTGTCAATTTTATTGTGATAAAATTGCCGAGCAAACAGTAGAAAAAATTGTAATAATGCAGGAATGTTGGCAGTGATTGGCAGGATTGACACAGGCTGGAACATCCTTGTCATTAGTCGGCAGGAACATCATAAGCATCTAGCAGGATTGGCACATGTGTGGCATGAATGGCACAGTCTGGAACGTTGTTGTCAGTTGGTAGAAACATTGCATGTACCGTTCAGGCTGGAAAGTGATTGTTGGTAGGCAGGAATGTCATCAGTGTCTGGTATGAAAGGCACAGCGTTTGGCAGGATTGACACAGGCTGGAACATCCTTGTCATTAGTCGGCAGGAACATCATAAGCATCTAGCAGAGTTGGCACATGTGTGGCATGAATAGCACAGTCTGGAACGTTGTTGTCAGTTGGTAGAAACATTGCATGTACCGTTCAGGCTGGAAAGTGATTGTTGGTAGGCAGGAATGTCATCAGTGTCTGGTATGAAAGGCACAGCGTTTGGCAGGATTGACACAGGCTGGAACATCCTTGTCATTAGTCGGCAGGAACATCATAAGCATCTAGCAGGATTGGCACATGTGTGGCATGAATGGCACAGTCTGGAACGTTGTTGTCAGTTGGTAGAAACATTGCATGTACCGTTCAGGCTGGAAAGTGATTGTTGGTAGGCAGGAATGTCATCAGTGTCTGGTATGAAAGGCACAGCGTTTGGCAGGATTGACACAGGCTGGAACATCCTTGTCATTAGTCGGCAGGAACATCATAAGCATCTAGCAGGATTGGCACATGTGTGGCATGAATGAAGTCTGGAACGTTGTTGTCAGTTGGTAGAAACATTGCATGTACCGTTCAGGCTGGAAAGTGATTGTTGGTAGGCAGGAATGTCATCAGTGTCTGGTATGAAAGGCACAGCGTTTGGCAGGATTGACACAGGCTGGAACATCCTTGTCATTAGTCGACACAGGAACATCATAAGCATCTAGCAGGATTGGCACATGTGTGGCATGAATGGCACAGTCTGGAACGTTGTTGTCAGTTGGTAGAAACATTGCATGTACCGTTCAGGCTGGAAAGTGATTGTTGGTAGGCAGGAATGTCATCAGTGTCTGGTATGAAAGGCACAGCGTTTGGCAGGATTGACACAGGCTGGAACATCCTTGTCATTAGTCGGCAGGAACATCCCTTAAGCATCTAGCAGGATTGGCACATGTGTGGCATGAATGGCACAGTCTGGAACGTTGTTGTCAGTTGGTAGAAACATTGCATGTACCGTTCAGGCTGGAAAGTGATTGTTGGTAGGCAGGAATGTCATCAGTGTCTGGTATGAAAGGCACAGCGTTTGGCAGGATTGACACAGGCTGGAACATCCTTGTCATTAGTCGGCAGGAACATCATAAGCATCTAGCAGGATTGGCACATGTGTGGCATGAATGGCACAGTCTGGAACGTTGTTGTCAGTTGGTAGAAACATTGCATGTACCGTTCAGGCTGGAAAGTGATTGTTGGTAGGCAGGAATGTCATCAGTGTCTGGTATGAAAGGCACAGCGTTTGGCAGGATTGACACAGGCTGGAACATCCTTGTCATTAGTCGGCAGGAACATCATAAGCATCTAGCAGGATTGGCACATGTGTGGCATGAATGGCACAGTCTGGAACGTTGTTGTCAGTTGGTAGAAACATTGCATGTACCGTTCAGGCTGGAAAGTGATTGTTGGTAGGCAGGAATGTCATCAGTGTCTGGTATGAAAGGCACAGCGTTTGGCAGGATTGACACAGGCTGGAACATCCTTGTCATTAGTCGGCAGGAACATCATAAGCATCTAGCAGGATTGGCACATGTGTGGCATGAATGGCACAGTCTGGAACGTTGTTGTCAGTTGGTAGAAACATTGCATGTACCGTTCAGGCTGAAGAAGTGATTGGTAGGCAGGAATGTCATCAGTGTCTGGTATGAAGGCACAGCGTTTGGCAGGATTGACACAGGCTGGAACATCCTTGTCATTAGTCGGCAGGAACATCATAAGCATCTAGCAGGATTGGCACATGTGTGGCATGAATGGCACAGTCTGGAACGTTGTTGTCAGTTGGTAGAAACATTGCATGTACCGTTCAGGCTGGAAAGTGATTGTTGGTAGGCAGGAATGTCATCAGTGTCTGGTATGAAAGGCACAGCGTTTGGCAGGATTGACACAGGCTGGAACATCCTTGTCATTAGTCGGCAGGAACATCATAAGCATCTAGCAGGATCGGCACATGTGTGGCATGAATGGCACAGTCTGGAACGTTGTTGTCAGTTGGTAGAAACATTGCATGTACCGTTCAGGCTGGAAAGTGATTGTTGGTAGGCAGGAATGTCATCAGTGTCTGGTATGAAAGGCACAGCGTTTGGCAGGATTGACACAGGCTGGAACATCCTTGTCATTAGTCGGCAGGAACATCATAAGCATCTAGCAGGATTGGCACATGTGTGGCATGAATGGCACAGTCTGGAACGTTATTTGTCAGTTGGTAGAAACATTGCATGTACCGTTCAGGCTGGAAAGTGATTGTTGGTAGGCAGGAATGTCATCAGTGTCTGGTATGAAAGGCACAGCGTTTGGCAGAGTTGACACAGGCTGGAACATCCTTGTCATTAGTCGGCAGGAACATCATAAGCATCTAGCAGGATCGGCACATGTGTGGCATAGATGGCACAGTCTGGAACGTTGTTGTCAGTTGGTAGAAACATTGCATGTACCGTTCAGGCTGGAAAGTGATTGTTGGTAGGCAGGAATGTCATCAGTGTCTGGTATGAAAGGCACAGCGTTTGGCAGGATTGACACAGGCTGGAACATCCTTGTCATTGTAGTCGGCAGGAACATCATAAGCATCTAGCAGGATCGGCACATGTGTGGCATGAATGGCACAGTCTGGAACGTTGTTGTCAGTTGGTAGAAACATTGCATGTACCGTTCAGGCTGGAAAGTGATTGTTGGTAGGCAGGAATGTCATCAGTGTCTGGTATGAAAGGCACAGCGTTTGGCAGGATTGACACAGGCTGGAACATCCTTGTCATTAGTCGGCTTGGAGACATCCTTAAGCATCTAGCAGGATTGGCACATGTGTGGCATGAATGGCACAGTCTGGAACGTTGTTGTCAGTTGGTAGAAACATTGCATGTACCGTTCAGGCTGGAAAGTGATTGTTGGTAGGCAGGAATGTCATCAGTGTCTGGTATGAAAGGCACAGCGTTTGGCAGGATTGACACAGGCTGGAACATCCCCTTGTCATTAATCGGCAGGAACATCATAAGCATCTAGCAGGATCGGCACATGTGTGGCATGAATGGCACAGTCTGGAACGTTGTTGTCAGTTGGTAGAAACATTGCATGTACCGTTCAGGCTGGAAAGTGATTGTTGGTAGGCAGGAATGTCATCAGTGTCTGGTATGAAAGGCACAGCGTTTGGCAGGATTGACACAGGCTGGAACATCCTTGTCATTAGTCGGCAGGAACATCATAAGCATCTAGCAGGATTGGCACATGTGTGGCATGAATGGCACAGTCTGGAACGTTGTTGTCAGTTGGTAGAAACATTGCATGTGCCGTTCAGGCTGGAAAGTGATTGGTGGTAGGCAGGAATGTCATCAGTGTCTGGTATGAAAGGCACAGCGTTTGGCAGGATTGACACAGGCTGGAACATCCTTGTCATTAGTCGGCAGGAACATCATAAGCATCTAGCAGGATCGGCACATGTGTGGCATGAATGGCACAGTCTGGAGCGTTGTTGTCAGTTGGTAGAAACATTGCATGTACCGTTCAGGCTGGAAAGTGATTGTTGGTAGGCAGGAATGTCATCAGTGTCTGGTATGAAAGGCACAGCGTTTGGCAGGATTGACACAGGCTGGAACATCCTTGTCATTAGTCGGCAGGAACATCATAAGCATCTAGCAGGATCGGCACATGTGTGGCATGGTCGCACAGTCTGGAACGTTGTTGTCAGTTGGTAGAAACATTGCATGTACCGTTCAGGCTGGAAAGTGATTGTTGGTAGGCAGGAATGTCATCAGTGTCTGGTATGAAAGGCACAGCGTTTGGCAGGATTGACACAGGCTGGAACATCCTTGTCATTAGTCGGCAGGAACATCATAAGCATCTAGCAGGATTGGCACATGTGTGGCATGAATGGCACAGTCTGGAACGTTGTTGTCAGTTGGTAGAAACATTGCATGTGCCGTTCAGGCTGGAAAGTGATTGTTGGTAGGCAAGAATGTCATCAGTGTCTGGTATGAAAGGCACAGCGTTTGGCAGGATTGACACAGGCTGGAACATCCTTGTCATTAGTCGGCAGGAACATCATAAGCATCTAGCAGGATTGGCACATGTGTGGCATGAATGGCACAGTCTGGAACGTTGTTGTCAGTTGGTAGAAACATTGCATGTACCGTTCAGGCTGGGAAGTGATTGTTGTAGGCAGGAATGTCATCAGTGTCTGGTATGAAAGGCACAGCGTTTGGCAGGATTGACTGGGCTGGAACATCCTTGTCATTAGTCGGCAGGAACATCATAAGCATCTAGCAGGATTGGCACATGTGTGGCATGAATGGCACAGTCTGGAACGTTGTTGTCAGTTGGTAGAAACATTGCATGTACCGTTCAGGCTGGAAAGTGATTGTTGGTAGGCAGGAATGTCATCAGTGTCTGGTATGAAGAGCACAGCGTTTGGCAGGATTGACACAGGCTGGAACATCCTTGTCATTGATCGGCAGGAACATCATAAGCATCTAGCAGGATCGGCACATGTGTGGCATGAATGGCACAGTCTGGAACGTTGTTGTCAGTTGGTAGAAACATTGCATGTACCGTTCAGGCTGGAAAGTGATTGTTGGTAGGCAGGAATGTCATCAGTGTCTGGTATGAAAGGCACAGTGTTTGGCAGGATTGACACAGGCTGGAACATCCTTGTCATTAGTCGGCAGGAACATCATAAGCATCTAGCAGGATTGGCACATGTGTGGCATGAATGGCACAGTCTGGAACGTTGTTGTCAGTTGGTAGAAACATTGCATGTACCGTTCAGGTGGGAAAGTGATTGTTGGTCAGCAGGAACGGTGCAAGTTGGATATTGTTGCCGATCGATAGGAATGTCATCAGTGTCTGGTACGAAAGGCACAATCTGGAAAGTTGTCAGCATATGGCAGGATTGACACAGGCTGGAACATCTTTGGTTAGCAGAATGTTGCATGCACGTCTCAGGCTGGAAAGTTGTCATGGGAAGGCTAAGACGGCACAGTCTAGAAAGTTGAGGTCAAGTCTCAGCTACAATTGAATGTAGACCGAGGAGGACAGTTTCCTTTGCGGCCCAGCACATGTACCTCTCTGGGAAAGTGGGTGAGCTAGCACGTGTGCACTGTGACCAAGGACTCATGTGTGTTTTGTTTCCTTTGCAGGATTTGATCGCAGTTAAACAAGATTGCTGCGAGCTAGCATGTGAGAAAGCCACAGCAATTAGACTTGAACAGTCATTGTCTCCTTTGCTGGATTGACCATGGGTAATGGGATCTCAAGCAGACAAGACCATTCCACCTCCAAAGCAGAGTCAAACCTAAAGCTGCTAACTAAAATGTAATGCACTCCAGGAATCAACCATGCGTAGCAGGATTGTAAATGAAGCATACGCTTAGCTGGAGGTGGCTGGAGAGGGAAAAGTGAGTATCTGAAAACAGACACTACACTTTGATCCTACTCCCCAGGTTGTGGAGGGATTATTTACCCAGCTTCCTCCACTGAGGCAAGATGTGACACAAGGTCAGATTTTTTAAAGTGGGGACCCTGGCCGCGAATGCTTGGGTAACTGGTCAAATATTACCTAGCCCCCGCCCACATGGTAACTGGATACAAAGCTAGTCTTAGCTGGTCATTGCTTTCCAACATTCCTACCTGCCACCAAGTGATGAGTGCTGCAGGTGACCGGCAAGCAGGACATTATTTGAGAACAAATACTACACTTTGATCATGCCTGATGGGCCGTGGAAGGTTAGGTATGCATCCTCCACCACAGAGGTGATATGTGACACAAGGTTGGATTTTTTAAAGTGGGGACCATGGGCATGAATGCTCGGGTTACTGGTCAAACATTACCCAGCTACCACCTACACAGCAACTGGGTAAAAAGCTAGTCTTAGCTGGTAATAGCTAGTCTTAGCTGGTCATTGCTTGTCAAAGCTGGTCAAAAGCTAGTCTTAGCTGGTCATAACATCCAGGCAGTCAGCGTGCAGGCAGTGAGTATCTGAGAACAGATACTACACTTTGATCCTGACCAAATGAGCCGCAGAAGAGTATTTACCCGTCCTCTTCTACTGAGGTGAAATGTGATACAAGGTCAAATTGTTTAAAGTGGGGACTCCAAGTGCGAACAATTGGGTTATTGGTCAAAAATTACCTGGTCCCCACCTATGCGGTAACTGGGTATGAAGCTTGTCTTAGCTGGTCATTGCTTGTCAAAGCTGGTTAAATGCTACTCTTAGCTGGTCGGGATTTATCCTACTCCTCCACTGGAGTGAGTTGTGACACAAGGTCAATTTTTAATGTGGGGAACCTGAATGCATATGGCCATTGGTCAAAGATTATCCAGCCCCTGCTTATGTAGTAACTGGGTACAAAGCTGGTCTTAGCTGGTCAAAAGCTAGTCTTAGCTGATTGGGATTTACCCTACTCCCCCACCGGAGTAAGTTGTGACATAAGGTCGGTTTTGAACATGGGGAACCTGAGCACGTACACTCAGGCCATTGGCCATTGGTTACAGCTTACGTGGTAACTGGGTACAAAGCTGGTCTTAGCTGGTCAAAAGCTAGTCTTAGCTGATTGGGATTTACCCTACTCCCCCACCGGTGTAAGTTGTGACATAAGGTCGGTTTTGAACATGGGGAACCTGAGCACGTACACTCAGGCCATTGGCCATTGGTTACAGCTTACGTGGTAATTGGGTACAAAGCTGGTCTTAGCTGGTCATTGTTTGTCAAAGCTGGTCAAAAGCTAGTCTTTGCTTCCAAACCCAGCAGTAAGCGAGTATCTGAGAACAAACGCCACACTTTGATACTGCCCGACAGGCTGCAGAAGGCAATTTTGGCAAAAGTAACACTGATAATAAGGTTTCAGTAGTCAGCAACATCTTCTGGATGCTGATTTTTGCATGTGAGGTGAAGGTCATCTTTTTGTTGAAAATTATAGCAAGTAAAAGTAGTAGGCTGTGACAAATGTTTGATTTAAAAAAGCCCCAATGGATTAAAACTAGTAATAGATTAATAGTTATAATGAAGAGTGTATAGAGCCAGAGTGTTGGGATAAAAAACAACAATAATAAGAAAGAATCAAGTCAGTAATAAAACAATAGTAATAATGAAGAGTGTTCTTAGCCAGAGAGTCAGGATAAAAAGCAACAATAATAAGATGGATTAAAAAGATCATGCAGAAAAATTTTTAAAAAAATCTATATTTTTACTCCTTTGTTGCTTGCTTTATATGTAACTAGCAGGATAGCCCGGCATTGCTCCTGTGTAATGAAAGCTTTAAAACTAATCCATGGTCCTGGAGCTCAGACTCTTTGGACGTTGACACGAAAGACTAAAGAGCAATAGGTCTTTCCAGTTAAAGCGAAACCGTAGACTGAAAGAAAAATGAATGGATGTAAGTCAAATTTTGATTTCCTGGTATTGATATCAAATAAGTTTTTTTCGTCATAAACTGAATTTTGAAGGCTAAATAAGTCCTCTGAGTAAATGGTATCATGGCTGAGACTAAGAACTACAATTATACCTACTTAGAGCCAAACTCGAAGCAAAAACTAAAATAAAAGGACTGAAAAAATACAGATATACAGGCAGATAAACAGACACACACAAACATCTTGCTTTTATATATATATATTATCGATTTTCTGCACTATTGTAAGAACTGCAACCTTGAAACTTCTGAATATTGTTTCTTATGTCTTTGTCTATGAGTGTATCAAATTTGATTAAAATCAGACCACTCCTTCTATAACCCAATTTTTTCGATTATTGATTTTTGATATTTATCGCGGGTACCTCGACACAAAACCTAGCTAAGAACACTCGCAGACGCTTATAGTACAACTGTGTAAATTTGTTCAGTCGTTTCAGAGTCTATAGGTAACGGACACACACACAGACAAACACACACAGACAAAGTTTCATTTATAAATAAGTTTAGATTTGTTTAAAGTATTTGTTTCTTTTTTATTGTTCAGGTGACAGATAAGAGAGAAGTATATTATGAAGACACTCGTTATCATGAGTGTTTCCCTGGAGTTGGGAAGACTTTGAGCAACCCAAATGAAGAAGTGGATTCTAGCTCAGAGAATATTTTACTAGCATCAACTTTAAAGATCTCTGACCAACAAAACAAAGTCGTGAATGAACGTCCAGGTAAGTACTGAAATATTTTCAGAACTTTTTTTTTTCTGATTAACAATGTGGCTGTAGATGTGTATGTGTTATTTGTGGTTGAAGCATTATTCTTTGTTTTTTTTTAATGACAAATAAATCTTAAATTTGGTTTGATTGATTTGGTTTAGCGGCATATCAACACCTCTATGGGTTACTTAATACCAAAATTGAAATATTTTGTATGTACTTTTATGCTTTCAATTACAGATATTTTGTAAATATTTTTATACTTCCAGAGTTAAGGTATTGTTTTTAGATATATATTTTTTAGATCATAAAATGTATTGTTGGTACACAAAAAATGTATTTTTATACTGTAGTGTTGCATTAATTGTCATTTTGCTATAAAAATGTATTGTTGGTAATTTTATTATAAAAATATATTGTTAATTTTTGGGGATACACTTTTTATCCATAGCTGGGATCCTAACAGGTGCTACCATCCAGATCAGAGTGGACCTGGGAACAATAGCAATTGATGTGGTCTCTTGCTCCTCATAACCTGTAATCTTCCAATCAGAGCCCTTGCTGCCAGGTGTAGTTTATCATCATACCCAGGATGAAAATCCAAAATTAAAATGGAAATCTTGTCTGTGGTTTTTGTTGCCATCTTTATTGAAGTCTAATGATATTGTTATGCTGACATAATAACATAACATAAAACTTAATCTCTCAAATTTAAAATTGCATTCAAGTTCAGTTACTTCATCATCATCATTTATCCACCACACCCAGATGGTGCATAGGGCAGCAACTCTTTTTGTTGCTGTTTCTGTAACAAACTGTTTTTTATGGAGCATGGTTGTTAGCCCTGCACCCAACTCCCAAACCTGGAGGACCAGTGGAAAATTCTTGGTCCTTAAGTTTACAGCACATGGTATTCCCAAATGGTTACCCATTTAAATACTGACCAGGCTCAATATTGCTTAACTTTGGTGATTGGACGGGAACCGGTGTATTCAACACAATATAGCCATAGACAGTTCAGTCACTTATGCTCAAACAATGTTTACAAGAAGCCCTGTAGCTCCCCTTCCAAAATCTATAGCTTGTGACAATTTTTTGCACCTTGACTGCCAAAACATTCCCTAGATGGTGTTGATTCAGGACTATAAAAGTACAGTGATACAAAAGTTGATTTTCTCTCTTTGGTCGAGATGATGTCATGTGGTTAGGTGGTGGCCTCTTAGTGATGTTCCTCCAAAGAGTGATGAAAACAGCCAGTCCGTCAGTTAATCGCCTGGCATCAAGACACTCAAATTGTTTGTTTGCACAGGCAATACACGACTGCTTCTCTAACCAGGCAGCTACTAAAGTGTTGAAATCATGTCCATAACACCATTTTCCATTTGGGAGTATATCTTCGCCAGATATAGAAACTATCTCTGGTTCCTCATGTTGAGGAAATCCCATAACTCACTATTTTCTATTTTGAGGAAAAAGTCCTTGCTAGGGACGTAGAAGAGATATAAGATAAATTTCCAATCTGTTTTTCTTTCTGCTGTTTTATCTAATTTATTTCTTATCTTTCTTTCTCTGCTTCTATCCTTCAGCCTGATCACTTTTGTGTTTTTGTATTTTTAACTTTCTTTCTTTTTTCTTTCCTTCAACTCTTTTTTCTCATTCTCTGTTTTTATTTTTGAAATTTCCTTTTCCATCTTTCTTTCTTTCTTTCTTTCTTTTCTTTTCTTTTCTGTTTTTTTTTTTTTTTCATTTTCTTCCTGGTATTTTCTTTTTCATCTTTCTTTGCTTCTGATCATTTTTTGGGGTTTTTTTTCAGGATTTTTTTAAACTTTCTTTTTTTCTTTGCTTCTAGTTTCCTTTAACTCTGTCTTTTTTCTTTCATTCATTCTCTATTTTTCTTTTTCTTCCTGATATTTCCTCTTTCATTTTCTTCTTTCTTTTTCTGATTTCTTTCTTTCTTTCTTTCTTTCTGCTTTCTTTTTTTCTTTTTTCTTTTTTCATTATTGTCTTGATATTTCCTGTTTCCACTTTCTTTCTTTCTGATTTCTTTCTATCCTTCTACCAGATCACTTTTTGTATTTTTTCTGGATTTTTAACTTTTTCTTTTTTTTTTCCTTCTAGTTTCCTTCAACTCTTCCTTTCTTTCTTTCTTTTATTCTCTGTTTTTATCTTTCTTCTTGATATTCCCTCTTTCCTCTTTCTTCTTTCTTTTCCTATCTGATTTCTTTCTTTCTTTTTTCTTTATTTTCTTTTTTCTTCTTTCTTTTTTTATTTTCATTTTCTTCCTGATATTTCCTCTTTCTTTCTTTCTTTCTTTCTTTCTTTCTTTCTTTCTTTCTTTCTTTCTTTAATCTCTTTTTCTATCAAATTTCTTTCTAACTTTTTACTTCCTTTATTTCTATATTATTAGTTAACATCTTATTTCTTTTGCCTAAGTATAGTCGTAACTCCTCATCCCAGAAATTCAGACAGAAAATCTTCAAATTCAGTCAGTGCTAAACTATACACTTCTTTATCATTTCCATTTTGTTCCTGCATCACCAGAATTTTCCGTTATCACAATCTCTGCAATTTTTGGAATAAATAACACTTTCAACATATTTATTTAATAAATTCTACCCCTGATATCATAGGTTCACATTATTGGGATGTATTTTTGATATTTGCTTTTTGCTTCAGTTGGAAGCACTATGAAGCACTCAAACCTTTAATTCACATTTTTTTTTCTTTTTAGAGGAAGAACAAAATTAATATTGAATGTCATCTATTAATTGGTCAAGAGACTGACTGTTGTTCAGCAAGACCAAGAGCAGACATTCTCAATCGTATCTCTCCACTGACATTTGTTTGTCTCTCTCCAGGGCCAGCTCTCTCTGTGAACCAATTTGTGGAAAGATTGCCGCCATGTATTATCAAAAATGGAAGAGTCATTGACATCCGACAATCTCTATGGAGCCGATTGAAGGTAAGATCTTGCCTACCGACTCCCTGAGTGAACATGGGTTCTCTATACAAGCTCCTAGGTAATAAAGGCCACTCAGAAATCCTTTGAAAATAGACTTCTTTTTGTTTCCGTCGATTACTCTTTGACACTATGTGTTTCTGTCCTGGTTCTGGCTAGAATTTTCAGATTTTCACTACTGGTAATTTTCAAGGCTGGAGTTAATCCCTATCCTCCTGGCATCAGTTTAAACTGACATTTACTTTTTTCAAATATACCATATATTTCTGCATATAAGGCAACTATTAAATCTTAAAAATTAACCTCACAAAAAAAAACAATTGGGGGTTATTTAATACAATAGTTTCAAACAGCTAACCTTAAATCTTATGGTGTATCAGAACTGGTAAGTAGTCTAGTATATTTGTGCCTTGGATAATGGTAGGATAACAACTGTCTCTTCATGTGCTGTGTCTCTTCAGGACATAGGCGATCATGGACTTCCACTTGGCTCTGTCTCTTGTTGCTCTCAATAATTTTTCTCTTGGTATCTCTTCTAAGCTACGCTCCATTTGCTCAGACCTAACAATTACATCTCGTACAATTACATCTTGTGCTGCTTTCCCCTGTCTCTTCTTCCATTTATCCGACCTGTGAGTATCAAGTTCTCCAGGCCCTCCTTCCTTAGAACATCATTTGTCTCTTCCTGATATTTATTATCAATTTTCTTTTCATTTGCATCCTTTCCAATACCTCATCATTGCACACATCTCCATCCATGGTATCCTCAGCATCCTTCTGTAAAATCACATTTCTACTGCCTGAAGCCTCTCCATCTTTGATGAGATCGTCCAGCATTCACTTCCATACAGAAGGACATATATCACGTAGCAATCCAGCACTCTTTTCTTTGTTTCTAATGATATTTTCCTGCCTTTCAGTACTCTGGCTAGCTTCTGAAATGTGTCTTTGGCCATGCCAATGCATCTTTGGATCTCTGTGTCGCACTTTCCATCCTGTGTCAAAACACTTCCCAAGTATCTGAATTTTTTTTTATTGTTTTATTTTAGATTCTCCAACTTGTAGTTGGCATATTGGTCTCCTCTTTTGCTGATGACCATGCATTTAGCTTTCTTGAGGTTTATGCTAGGTCCTTTCTTTTCACTTTCTTTTGCTAACTTTTGTAGAAGGTCCTGCATTTTCCTTTATAGTAAATATTTCTAGTTGAAACAGTTCACATTATAATACTATACTACAGTTATAAATGTAATAAAACTACTTTTATTTGTTGATTTCATATTAAAGTATTAAATTTCAAGGGACTATTACACAAAAATTTTCAAACATTCTACTAAATAACGTGCAAAAGTAACACGTGACGTAAACAAAAATTTTGTTTTGAATTGTAGAGGTATGTATACATTCACACCGATCATTATTTCTTGTTGTAATGCTTAATAACAACTTTTAGAATAACATAAAATCTATATTTGTAATTAAGATTCATTATTATTGTATTGTTTAATAACAACATTTAGAATAACATAAAATCTATATTTGTAATTAAGATTCATTATTCTTGTATTGTTTAATAACAACATTTAGAATGACATTGAATCTATATTTGTAATTATAATTCATTATTGTTGTATTGTTTAATAACAACATTGAGGATTTCACAAAATCTATATTTGTAATTAAAATTCATTATCATTGTGGTGTTCAATAACAACAACATTTAGTATAATGTGCAAACATTATTTTTAATAATATGCATGATAAAATATTTTTCTCATTATTATACAAAGCAACAATATATTTGAGATGTCACAAAATTTTTCTTTCAGATTAAAATCATACGATATCCACATACATACGATCCTTCAAAATTACTAGGGACACCCCTATCTGATGCAAAGAGCTGATCAGACACACCATGATTTACAGTTTTGTCATATGCAACCCAGTCCAAATTAGTGTATTGCTATGGATATCAGTTAAAATCACAATAATTTACTGATATTTTCTGCCTTGTTTTCTCTCTTAGTTGACTTATACATGGCAATATATGGTTTCTAAATTATGCTTATGAATTATGCTTTTAAAAAGTGAAAATTTCACTGAAATATGTTGGGATATTTCCAAGCTTTCACTTGAAATCAAGAAATTTTAACTTTAAGCAAAATGACCCCAATATATGAACGAAATAGGCATCATCTAAACCCATATCCTTGTGGTGTCAGTTTAAACTGACACCTTACTTTTTAATTAAACTATAGTTATAAATTAGTGTGCCATCAGCAATTTCCATTTTTAAAACCAATTGTAATGATGGATTTTTGCCTTAACTACCAATCATACGTAGCAATTAAGAATAAATTTGGAGTATAGTAACATACCTTAATATTTGCAAGAGAGTGATAACATACACAATGGATGAAAGGAAAAATGTTGTTTTCCTCCAAGACAAAATTGCAAATAATAAGAATAACATAGGAAAAAGTTTGTGAGTCTGTTGATTGATTTAGCCCAGCCGATTCAGCTTTGTTATTTTTATGGTGCCCCTTCTATGAGGAATGAACTCTTCCTCTTCAGATATATAAATTACCTGTGTGACTTCTAGAGAGCAGTCAACAAGAGCAAGGTAGAAGCAGTTAACAGCAGTTAATGACAGCTACTGGTCAGGCACTGTAATAATACGTCTGGACTGACTTATTTCTATATTACTTATTATTAACACTTCCTTTGAATATCTTGTTTCTTGTTATAATAATACACTGTTTCGAACCTACCTTCTTGTTCCGTGTCTTACTTCAGGCACAAACTGGTCACTACACTTTGCGGCAAACATACACCACAACTCCAAAGATCCACAGCAGTTATTTTTATTAATAACTCCTATACACTAAGGCAAAGAAGATTGGGACCGCCCTGCAAAGCTGAAACCCTCAGTCATGATAAATTGTAACTTCATGCTAATAGAATTATCAACAGTTCCATCTATCCAATTTCACTCTCAAGGCTTGGGTCAAATGTGTCACATGTTAAGATTACTTTCCCCCAGATCAATAACATCAACAAATCACTTTTCCATTTTATCGACCATCGTGAGATTTAAAATGGTGTAAGTAAATATTCTAATCAAATTTCTTCTAATATATACATATAAATATATATAACCAAGCCCATCAGACAGTTTTGAGACATAAAGGATATAAAATCAATATTAATCAATTATTGATTCACCACAAACTTGTTTTTACCATGATACTTGTATACAAACATAGAAAATGTTGATACAGTTGGAGGGAGTTTGTATTGACCAAAAGAAGCCAAAATTATTGGCATTTTAATTTTTAAATTAGTGATTTTAAATTCTGATAAGAAAAAAGTAGGAAATTATAATATTAAAATGATATTTATAAGTATTGTGTTGTTTGGAATGTTTGTGCTAATTTTTAAGAAAAATTAAAACCCAAAACAAAATATGTCGTTAAATATTCATTCAACTAAATATGAACCTTTTTGTTGCACAGCTTTTCTCCATTTTTCTATCGACTTAAAGAGTTTGTCTTTCCAGAATTCCAGTAGTTTCTAAGTCACTTAAGTGCCATATCTGATACACACTTTGGGCAAAAGAGACATGACTGACTGGGCAGAAGATTATCCTGCAGTAGGTTGCCATTGCTTTCTGTGGTAGACTGGTTGCTAGCCAAGGCTATAAAACCCAATCTATCCTGTTATTTAACCCATAACTAGAGGAAAGATATGGATTTATACCTTTCCCAAGAGTATTTGTGCATAAGTGAATGCAAGAAATTCAACTGGAATTCGAACTCTGCTCCCTGATTTGTCAGTCCGAGTTGATATCGACTGCACCACAATGCCCATCCATTTCTGAGTAAAGAACTCATTAAGGTGTTTTTTTATGTCAACCAGAGAATTAAACTTTTTACCATTGAGATTATTTAGCAAACAATGACCTGGATAAATGAAAATCTGAAGGAGTAATGTCTGGTGAATATGGCGGATCGGTAACATATGCCAGTCAAGCTGTTACAGATTTCACTAGGTTGCCAAAGAAACTTGAGGTCTAGCATTCAGTTATGTGCCATACATGATACACACTTTGGGTGATCATATCTTGAAAGAGACATGACTGACTGGGCAGAAGTTTATCCCACAGGAGGTTGCCATTACTTTCTGTGGTAGATTGGTTGCAAGCCAAGGCTATAAAACCCAATCTATCCTGTTATTTAACCTATAACTGGAGAGATGAGACAGATTAATACCTTTCTCAAGGTTATTTGTGCATAAGTGAATGCAAGGAATTCAACTGAAATTCGAACTTGGCAACCTGATTTGTTGTCCATTATCATCATGAAAAACAACACCTTTCCTCTTGGGCATTTTTCTTTAATTGTTGCCTTTAATTCATCCAGCTGTGAGTAGCACTTTTCAGAATCAATTGACTGGTTACTTGGCAGAAGCTCATAGTACAGGATTCCTTTCCAATCTCACCAGATGCTCAGCAAAACTTTCTTAGGATGAAGACCTGCTTTTGGGGTAGCTAACACGTTAATCAATAAGTCCCAGGCATGACATATAAATGGCAACACTAATGAAAAATCTATATGATTTTTATGAAATACTAATCTTCAAATGGCATGTGAAAAAATTTGGGCACTTAGATTATTAGTATACAAATTACAGTTATTTATGAAGCTACTGTTGCAAATTTTTAAATTAATGAAAAAATCTAAATTTCATGTGTTGATAAACCATTGCTTTCTGATGGAAAAAATACGGTTCAAGCAAAGCAATGGCTTGATAAGTGTTATTTGACTCTGCTCCATCAGAAACAATGGTTAAGAGGTGGTATACTGACTTTAAATGCAGTTGTACAGACACAGATAATTGTACAGACAACTGCTGTTTTTGTGACCCAAAAACGGTAGTTGTCTTGGAAAACACCAAAAAAATCCACAAACTCGTTTTGGCTGATCATAAATTGAAGTTGTGTGAGATAGCAGATGAGTTGAACATATTAGAAGGCAGTGTATTCACCATTTTGTTCGAAGTGAGTGCTGTGTTTGCTCACAGTTGATCAAAAACAACAGCATGTCAACAATTCAGACTGCTGTTTGCAACTGTTTCAATTCAACAAGAAGGAGTTTTTGCATACATATGTGACAATGGATGAAACATGGATCCATCACTTCACTCCAGAGTCAAATCGGCAGACAGCTGAGTGGAGAGCAGCTGGTGAAAGCCATCCAGAGCAACTAAAGATGCAAACATTAGCAGGTAGGGTTTTGGCCTCTGTATTTTGGAATGTGCAAGGTATTTTCTTCATCAGTGACCTTGAGAAAGGAAGAACCATGAATAGCAAATATTATATAGCATTATTGGTGCATTTGAAGGAAGGAATTGCTAAAAAACGACCACAAATGAAGAAGAAAAAAGTGGTTTTTCATCAAAACACACACCGCGGCACAAGACAATCGCAACAATGTCAAAATTACATGAATTGCACTTCAAATTGCTTCCACATTCAGCCTATTCTCCAGTATTTAATATATTTATCTTTATATATATATATAATTATTATTATGATTATTATTTACAGATAGGGTGTATCTGTTAAGGAACAAAATAAAAAGAAAGAGGAATAATTATTCTTAGCCAACATGTTTTATTCTTTCCAATCAACTTTAATCTGCAAAAATTTAAATGCAATGTCAATCACTATCTATTGTCCTCCTGATGTCATGTTTGTCTTCCTGCTATTCCTGATTAATGTTTCTCTTTTGAATTCTTTCATACCCCGTAACCCCTTGTGTCTTAGTGGCTTTACTACCTTGCATGAGGTGATACCAATTTTTAAAAAAAATGTATCTACAGGGTGGCATGGGTGAATTTTCTCCATTTTTGTTGTGGAGTAGTTTTAGCACTGAAGGTTATAATCGTGATATGTTGGTTGTTAATCGACTTAACACACCCAAAATGTTAGGCACTTGATAATCTTCCACTGAAAGCTGACTCCTTAGTATTCAGCTAACTGCAAACTAATGTAGTTCTACTGAACTCCAATAGAACTCTAAAGAACTTCTAAGAAATCCTATGAACTTCCCAAGAATTTCTCAAGTTAACTTCCTGTTAACTTTTATTAATATAGGAGGGAGAGTCCATTATCTAAGGAATAGGTGTGTTTCACCATAACAATTTTATATTTTTAATTTTGTGCATGCACATTATTTGTTTTTGATATTCTTGACTGCACAGTATAGTAGGGTCAGTTGGACACCATCTTTGAGGAAAAGGGCACCATCACACACTTCACTCTGCCAGGAATTTCGAAACGGCATGCTGTACTGCTTAGAATTCCGACCAAAAACTCCAGTATGAATATTTCAGAGTGTTTGGGTGTCAATCTGAGTTCAGTGCTGAGGATTTAGAAAGTCTTGGATGATATATCGAGTCAGCATCATGGTGTTTGGAGTGATGTGATGGCGACGTTATAGTTCCACTCATCTTCTCACAGGGCATCAGAATCAACATGGGACCTACATCCTTCAGGAGGTAGTGCTGCCTGGGTCAAGAGGGTGGCAGCTGGAAAACCCTACATCTGGCAACAGAACTCTGCACGATACCACACAAGCAGGAGAATCCAGTCATGGCTGACAGACAATTGCATCTGGCTACATCACCCATTACATCTGGCTACATCACCCATTACATCTTGCCACATAACTCTCCAGACTGCAATTCACTTGATTATTATATGGTCGGTGCTGTTGAGCAAAAAAACCAACAAAACTCCTTTAATATCAAAGATGAACTGAAGGCACGAATTATGGCAGCATTTGCAAACTTAAACAATTTGGCTGTCCGAAAGTGATGCAGAAGATTCTGAAGTCATCTGGAGACTGTTTGAAGCCAATGGCGATTTTATTGATTAAATTTACTCTTTAGTATTTCAAGAGATTTTTTTGTGTAATTATGGTGAATTATATCTGTCAAAATGAGATGTCAGTGTTATTTTCATTTGCACCTAATTTAGACAAAAATTTATCCATTGCACTATGTATAATGATGGGAAGTTTTTTAATTTTTCAAACATGGTCAGCATGTTGTGGCCAGGTTTAGAGTTGATATTATTGTGTACTGGCTTCTTCTTTTTCGCAATAATATCAACTATAAACAAATGTTTGGAAAGTACTTTAATCAGTAGATCATCGACAGAACAAGAAGAAAAATAATATAAATGTAATTGGTTAGACTATAATTCTAAGCTATATAAATGTTAGGGCGCCGCTCCTATTTGACTACAAATGGACTGTTCCCATTGCTATATATAGCAATGGTGGATTCTCTACAAGGGAGTCGTAGAGAGTCACTAGACTGACGACTCTACGACACTATCAGCTCTCTGCCTTCGGGTAGAGGGCACTCTCTGCTTCCGAGCAGAGAGCAATAACCCAGTCGTGGTTCCGCCGAAGGGTAGAACCACGACTGGGCAAAAATAGACAGACATTTTTGGCTTGGCTATATGGCCGGGAATACCCACTATAAAATGACCATGTGTCACATCCAGCCTTGCGGGGGAAGGCTAGTAAATACAGTCGTAGAGAGTCACTTGAGAGTCTCTAATGAGTTACTGAAGAGTCAGAAGTGATTAGTAATATTTACAATAGAAAGATACAAGAGTCCAACCCGTCGTAAGACGTGTGTAACGTGATTACTTCCGGTACGCCACCGGAAGTGTGACTAACTCTTCACTGACTCGCATAGTATAATGATCTATAAACTCATCTTCTAGCAAGGTTCACTAGTGTATCAATTATAGGATATGTTAGGGCGCCACTCCTATTTGACTACAAATGGACTGTTCCCATTGCTATATATAGCAATGGTGGATTCTCTACAAGAGAGTCGCTTGAGAGTCACTTGAGAGTCTCAAATGAGTTACTGAAGAGTCAGTGCGAGTCAGTGAAGAGTTAGTCACACTTCCGGTGGCGTACCGGAAGTAATCACGTATACACACGTCTTACGACGGATTGGACTCTTGTATCTTTCTATTGTAAATATTACTAATCACTTCTGTACATACTAACCGTCTTTCCGCGGAATACAACTTATATTCTGATTCTGTTGTTGAGTTATTCATTTATACTTGGCGACATAACAATAAAAAAATACATATATTTTTATATTTGAAATTCTCTGCATCTCTCCCATTCATGTGCATGCCAAAATGATGAAACATGTCACACAAATCTCTTTCACATTGTCATTGATTATTCAAGCTTCATCAGAAATGTGTCACATTGAAAACTTTTTCCACTTTCTCATAATTCTTTCCCCTAATATATATATATATATATGATTATGAATTCAAAGTCAAATTGCAACTGAGTTTTGTTCAATGGACTTATTACCTATAAAAATTGTTTTTAGTCAGAATAGAGTAATCTACTGAATGCGGAAATCTTATGGGAATTTTCAGATTAGTGCCAATTTTTTCTGTTGCATATTTTATTAGATTTTCAACCTTTCTTTTTTGTAGGGTGAAACCAGTGAAACTCAAGTCAGCATTGTGGATACCGAGGCAACTCAAGAAATGAAACAAAGGTAAATAATAAGATATATATTGTATGTGTTGTGGTTAAGGAGTACAAAATTATGGCCTTGCCCATGGAGCACCAGAGATTCCTTTCTTACTTTGGTACTGGAGATCTATTTGTCTGCTTCTCCCCTTTGAAGAATAGTCCAGAGTTATTAATTTTCACATGTATTGGCAAACCTTTATTGCTGCCATATCTGGTCGGGTGCCCCTGCTGCTCTCCTTGGGCTTCTTGACAAAATACAAAGGAGGATCTGTAACGTGGTTGATACTGACTTGGCAGACCGGCTGCAGCCGCTCTCACACCGGCGTGATGTAGCTTCCCTGTGCCTCTTCTACAAGTACTTTCATGGCTTCTGCTCCGATGAGCTTAGATCACTGGTGCCGCCTAAGCACGAATTTACACGAGATACTAGATTGGCAACTGGGTCCCACCCTTTTACAGTTAAACAAATAAGATGTAACCGTAAATTCTACTCCAACAGCTTCTTTTCTCGCGCTTCCCGCCTGTGGAACTCCCTTCCACAAGTCTGCTTTCCCGACAGTTACAATCTCCAGGTGTTTAAATGTAGGGTCAATAGACACCTCCTATCACACTAACTCCCAACTATTCTCACAACACTCTCATCTACCCAACCCTCATTCTCGGTATCCTCATCCGCCTATCACCCACCCTCTGTTATTTCCTATATTTAATCAGCCTTTCTCCACTCTACGTAGCCCCCTGCACAGTAGTGGCAGTGACATGCCTTGCTCGGGGTGAAACGCTTATAAAAAATATAATCCGTTTTATAACTAGTTTTTGTAACAAAGTAAAGGATATTTTATTTATTATAAAAATTTTCAATGTAACCATTTCTTTTTCTGCCTGCCAACACATGGTAATTGATTGATTTGTAGTTTATCAATCTTTCACAGGTTATTTAAAGCCAGAAAAATATTTCCAGATTGTAAGAACTTTTATTATAAGGAAATCGTGTAAAGACTGATAAGTAATTTCAACTTATTAAGTTAAGAGTTATAAGTTATAATAGATTTTGACCTAAAGAAGGGAAACCAAATCACATAATGTTGACAAAATATATCATATAAAAATTTTTCACCTCCACTTTGTCTTATAATTTCCATTTATATATAATTTGTCTCATAATATTGATATAATATATATAAATCAAATAACTACCCAACATGCATTAACAAAAGTACCCCCACTAACGTATTCAAAAGTACCCCCACTAACGTATTCAAACAAATACCCATGTAGTGGAGATGAGGTTCTTTTACGATATTTATGCTTATAATTCGACTTGACGTACAACTGATCAGACATGACACAGGAAATAAGAAACAACAAAATAACAATGAATTAACAAAGGGTTACAAAGATGGTGGAATAAGCATGCAAATAGGGAAGAAAAAGAGAAGAGTGAAAAGTCACTCAGTCAGTCAGTTAAGTGCCATATGTGATACACGCTTGGGCGATCATGTCTCCAAAGAGACATGACTGACTGGGCAGAAGATTATCCCACAGTAGGTTGCCATTGCTTTCTGCGGTAGACTGGCTGCCGACCAAGGCTATAGAACCCAGTCTGTCCTGTTATTTGACTCATAGCTAGAAAGGGAAGATATGTATTATATTATTATATAGTAATAAGTGGGGGATCAGTTTATTACTTCATAACAATATAAAACTGATCCCCCACTTTATGCCCAGTAGAGGCCTTAATCATATGTTCAACTATTATATTCAGTCAGTCAGTTAAGTGCCATACGTGATACACTCTTGGGCGATCATGTCTCCAAAGAGACATGACTGACTGGGCAGAAGATTATCCCGCAGTAGGTTGCCATTGCTTTCTGCGGTAGACTGGCTGCCGACCGAGGCTATAGAACCCAATCTGTCCTGTTATTTGACTCATTGCTTAAGGGGAAAAAGATGTATTATATTATTAAGTAATAATTAGTGGGGGATCAGTTTGTTACCTCTTATCAATATAGAACTGATCCCCTACTTTATGTCCAGTAGTAGTCTTAATTATATTCCCAACTATTATATTCAGTCAGTCAGTTAAGTGTCATTCGTGATACAGGCTTTTGGCGATCATGTCTCAAAAGAGACATGACTGACTGGGCAGAAGATTATCCCGCAGTAGGTTGCCATTGCTTTCTGCGGTAGACTGGCTGCCAACCAAGGCTATAGAACCCAATCTGTCCTGTTATTTAACCCATAACTGGAAGGAAGAGACGGATTAATACCTTTCCCAAGGGTATTTGTGCGTAAGTGAATGCATGTCCGTTCAATACTACCATCATTGTGCGATTAGAGAGGAATGACTGGATAAGGTCAAACAATTGTCCAGTTATACCATAGCTCCGCAGTTAGCGTAGAAGGCCATCATGCTAGACTCTGTCAAATGCTTTGGAAATATCCAGGGCAACAGTTCGATCTTTGCCATTCTTTCCCAAGGGTATTTGCGCGTAAGTGAAGGCAATGAATTCAGCTGGAATTTGAACTTGGCTCCCGGAAAGTCACTAGATGAATGTGATAAAATGTTCATTGAAGAAAATAAATGGAGGATGAAGCTGAAAGGTAGAAATGATGTACATACTGTTCTTGAGTTGAAGTCAGTTTCCAATCGGAGTTTGTAATGTGTGTGTGTACATGCATGTATGTGAGAAATAAAATCTCGCCTAATTGCAACCTGCAATTAGTACCAGTATGTGAGAGCGAGTGAGGTACAACTAAGAAACATGTCTCTGCGATAGCAGCCATGCTATCGTGGGCAACTGAGCCCTAACTCTGGATAACACGTGTGTGCCTCCTTAAATAACCATGCCAAAATGTGTGGAAAAATAGGAATATCACGTGAACACTGGATGAAAGTTGTGTGTCTCATAGACAAAAACAAGCATGTTAAAATGCTTAGGAGTGAAATTGTGTGAGCAAAATATATTAAACAAATATATGTTGAAATAAGGATAAAGATGTGTGTGTGAGCAGTAAAATAAAGGAAGGCAAAGAAGGTGTTGGGTATTACTTATGGTCAATGAACGAACATGAAATCAAGCTCTCCTATCATTCTGAAGATAAGATTTTGATCTCAAAATATTAATGAATAATAAATAGGTAATATCCAACGCCTTCTTTACCTTCCTTTATTTTACTAAATGCATTGTGATAGCCTCCAAAACCTACCCACACACTAAATATTAACAAATACCATCTATTGTAATGGTAAGAATTTTTGTTTTCTTTTAGGAAAGGAGGTAAATTTATTATAGAATACTCAGAAATTAGTGCACTTTCTATATATTTTTGCCTTAATAAATTACTTTTTAATTTTTTGTAAAACTGCATTCATCTGGATGTAGCTGTTCATCTCACTTGACTGATTCCATTTCTTTATCATCGGCGGATAGCAATGGCATCTTCGAAAGATAATGGTGTTATTTCCAGTTGCTTTCCCTACAGTTTTAATCATCTCACCCCAAGCAAAGCAGGAATGCCACTGGTGCACAGGGGGTTACAGTGAGAGAAAAAAAAGTACTGGGGATGTCAAAGGAAGGATAAGAGATGGATAGAAATCAAGAAGATAGAAGATGGCAATTGACATTGCATTTTAACTTTTGAGATTGTAGCTATCAAGGAATTAAGCAAATAGAAGGGCATTCCACAAACGGGAAGTGTGAGAAAAGAAACTGTCAGAGTAGAAGTGCAAATTACATTTAACTATTTTGATGATAAAAAGGGTGAGACCTTGTTGCCAATCTAGTAGCATGTGTAAATACGTGGTGGTCAGGGAACCAGGAAAAAAAGCTTGTCAGAGCATTTGCCATGAAAATAGATGTAGAAAAGACAGAGGAAAGCCACATCATGTCAGTGAGAAATTGACTGAAGGTGAGCTGCTAAGTCAGGATCCTCCTTTGGATTTTGTTGAGAGCTCTGGGATGAATAGCAGGAGTTTCAAACTAGATATTGCAACAGTATTCAATGCATGGTAGAAAAGTGCAAAATCGATTCTGACGAAAGAAACTTCTTGCCTCGACACTGTGCCTCACAGTGACTTTTTTAAGGCCATTGGTGCAAAAGTAAACCTAAAAACTCTGATCTAATTTCATTTTTGTTAAATAAAATTTTATATATTTGCTTAGAGGCAAATCATTGTCAGAGATTGTTTCTCTCTTCATTATGTGGATTAAACAAAAGAATTTTAATCTAAGGGAAAGAACTCATGAAATACTTAATTCGAATTATTTCCCTTAATTTTTTTTTTTCATATTTCCTACTTCGTTCAGTTATGGAGGCGAGAGAAAAACCCAAATATTAAATATGGATTTTCAAGTTAGATAGGCTGACCCTCCTTACTTTGATTTGTAAAACACGATCAAGAATTATCAGCATTTTACTTAGTACTTAACTGAGGCAAATGTAATTGCATTCGAATTTTTTAGCGTTGTCAATCATTAAATTTTTGATGAGTATTTCTTTATATAAAATTACCAAAATAATTTAATTAATTTGCAAATATGTCCTAAAAATTTAATTAAAACCCTACAATTATTTGATTTTTGCAAGATTAAAAAATGTGTTTTTTACTGCAAAAAAGATGCTATATTTTCCATATTAATCTTTGACTGACTAAGAAAAACAAGATTTTAAACTTACATCCAAATATTGAACGTGTGAGAAAGGATTAAAAAAGTGAAAATTATCAAAAAATACTTTGGTCTTTCCTCTTAATCATAACAAAAACATCTTGAAGATAAAACTTTATTTTTTCAAGTTTTGGACCTTTTCTCATCATGACATGTTATTTTTAGAAATATTATTACCTAATATTATATATATAATTTATTTATACATTTATTTATTCTTTCTTAGGTACTGTGGGGTCATTCACATCATACCAGCAGGGATAAGCTTATGGTCACAGGAATAAAAACATGTACTGAAACAACACTGAAAGCAAGTTAAATTGTGAATTAAATTCATACAATTTTTTTTTTTTCATACTGGTGTATGCATTTTTGTTAGATGTGTTTTAAGATTGCATGTAAGAAAAGAAAGAAAGCCATGTTGTATTATAACAAGCTGAGAAGAGGAGATGGTAGTCTTCATTCTCCAACAGTCAATAGCAAAGAGAATGAGTTCAGCAATTTTGGCAGGAAGTAAATGTTTCTGTTGCATTCTGGAAGAACTTTTATTATTTTTGGTTTTATTTAATTAATTTTTTTTTTATCAAAGTTTTAATGGTATTTCTTTTAATTTGTTTTATTCATTTTTGTTATTATTATTTTTTGATATTTTATTTTTATTTCTTCTTCTTCTTCTTCTTCTTCTTCTTCTTCTTCTTCTTCTATGTGCCTTGTTCTTTCAGGACGTAGGCAATCATGGCTTTCTATGTCTATCTATCCCTGGTGGCTCTTAGCACACTTTCTCTTGTTACACCACGCAACCCCTGTTCTGTCATCCACCTGCTCAGGCCCTTCAAATATGTTATCCGCTGCTTTCCCCTGTCTCTTTTCTCTTCTATCTGGCCTGTTAGTATCAGGTTCTCCAAGCCTTCCTTCCTCATTGCATGTTTCAGGAACTATAGTTGTCTCTTCCTGATGTTCAATATTAATTTCCTTACATATATTAGTAATCATAATAATGTCCCTAGAGTACTAATTTGTGATACCTAAGGTTTAATTTTATATCTGTAGGACTCTCCTGTCATTTCTTTTTTTGATGTATGAGGCCCCAACAGCTTAGTTCTGCTAATATGTGTGATTTGATTATCATGTGTAGAACCAATCACACTTTTTTAAAAGAGACCAATATATTGTGCATCAGTTCAGCAAATCTGAGCCATTATCTATCACAAAGGACCCTTCACAGGTTTTTAATTCAGAGTTGTTGTTCTCCTAGACTAGGGTTCAGCAACCTTTTGCTAACTATGTGCCGACTTAGGGTTTTAAAATCATTCAGTGTCTCAGCAGTATATGTATATTTTTATACACGTCAAAGTCAATGCACCTACAATATATACAATAATATGTCAACCACATTAATAGAAAGAAGCTGTTTTTAAAAGTTTTTAAAGTTTTTATTATAAATGGGAGCCTTGCCTTTGCATGATTTTAATCAACTGCTCAGTATTGATAACATACTTTCTTATTTTGAGTTTTGCACAATTTTCCAAATGTTCAGGTGTTAGGCAACTTTATTGTGGACTTAACACTGCTTTCATGTGAGAGAAATTTGTTCACAGAACAAGTTGAACCAAAAACTGAAAGAAGAGCAAAAGCAATTCTTTTCAAAGATCTTAGGAGTATTGTTAGGTCCTAAACAGTTCTTCAAGCGAGTAGTTGTAGAATTAATAAAATACTCATGTTTGTAAAAATGTTTCCTTGTCTATTAGTTGGTGTTCTTATTAGCGGGGCTCTTAGAAGGTGAAACGACCAGGGAGTGATCAGTTTTGAAAGTGCTAAATATCTTCTTTGAGTTGTAGTAGTTATTAGTTTGGACTTTGTGATGTCATTCGTAACTGAGTGTCATTAGAAATTGCCATAGGTTACCAACCCCTGTCCTAGACGACTTGCTATGGAAGACTCAGAAATTAGTGTAAATACCAACAGTACATAATATTATATATATATATATATATATATATATATATATATATATATGTAATATAACAATCTGGCCCCACCCGAGGAAGTGATGCAAGCGATGGTGTTTCCCGTCGGTGGAGGGGTCGGCGAGCGGCAGGGCGGGTGTTTGTGAAATACATCCTGTCGAGGCCGGAGCGGATGTCGTTTGACCTTATTTCCGACAGCGGCGGAAATGACTACGGAGGCAAACAGAACAGGTGTCTCTGGGAATTACGTGGGCGTTGCGTGGGCGAGGCAAAACCGGAAGGAAAGTCCCGGTTCTAGAAGACTATATAAAGACCTCGACACACGGATTCGCCAGCAGAGAACGGCCAGTGGAAGCAGAGAAACACCACAGGCAAGACTACACTCTCGTCAACCCATTCTATGTGCGCTCTCACTCTCCTGTTCTCTATCCCACACGGTTCGTTGTCATTAATAAAAATATAACCTTATATTTTTATATATGCATGTTTGTTGTTTTGTCGTCGTACGGCGATATATAACATATATATATATATATATATATTAATCATTTCACCTCAAGCAAGGCAGTACCACTACTGATGTGCAGGAGAGTGAAGACAAAGACAGACCAGCTACAGGGGGAGAATGAGAAAGGGCAAGTGAAGGATGTGAACACAGGAGTGAATACAGTTACGAAGGTAGAGAAAGGAAAAGAATAAGATACAATAGGTGATGTGGAAAGAGCTGGAGTTAAGTGGATAAGAGATGGGAATTGACTTTGCATTAAAATTCTTAGAGGTTATAGCTGTCAGGAAAGCAAGTATATGGAAGGGAGTTTCACAGGCGGGAAGCTCGAGAAAAGAAGCTGCTGGAGTAGAATTGTCACTTGCATTTGGTTGATGTAGCTGTAAAAGGGTGGGATCTTATTGCCTGAGTAAATTCTTGTGGATTGGGTATCAGTGACCTAAGTTCTTTGGAGCAGAAGCCATGAAAATATTTATAAAAGAGACAGAGAGAAGCCACATCCTCCCAATGATAATGTGGCTGGAGTTGAGCTTCCAGCTCTGGACCAATCACATTACAGATTCTCTTTTTGAGCCTGTCAAGAAAAACTGCTTCTTTAAAATGAAATTATGGCTAAACTTGATACAATGATTGATTACTGCTTAGGATGTGTTGTTTTATAAAAGATCTCTTTTGTGTTCAAATTTTTTTTATAATCATATCGCCTTAAACAAGGCATTTTACTGCCACTGTTTTGCAAGGGGTTACATAGGAGGGAAGTTATGAGAAAGAGTTTTTTTTTTTTTTTTTTAATCACATCACCCCAAGCAATTAGGTAAGGCCACTGGTGTGCAGGGGGCTATGTAAGAGTGAATAGATTGGAAAAGAGAAAGCCAGAAACCACATCCTAAACAGGGAACAAGGGATGAGCCTCTTCACCTGTTCAATAGACGTGGGTGGAGTGTGAACTGGGCGATAGTTCAGTCTATCTACTCCAATTGAAAAAAAATTAACAAAAGAGAAAAGTGAAAAATTTGGAAAAGAGAAAGCCGGAAACCACATCCTAAACAGTGACAGGTTATAGAGGGTGTCAGGAGGTGGGTAAGAGAAGGATGAGAATACTGATGAGAGTGGAGTAGATGGAGAAAGAAGCATGGAGGAGAGGATGCAGGTTAGTGACGTAGGAGATGACTATTTAAATTCTTGGAGATTGTAGCTGTCAGGGAAGCAAGTAAATGGAAGGGAATTCCACAGGCGGGAAGTGTGAGAAAATAAGCTACTGGAGTAGAATTTGCATTTACAATTTATTGGTTTCACAGTAAAAGGTTGGGACCTAGTTGCTAACCTTGTGGCTTGAGTAAATTCATATAGAAGAGGCACCAGTGAGCTAAGTTTATTGGAGTTTATAGTAAATTCTGTAAATTAAAGTTAAAGCAGACAACAGGTATGGTCCTGGGTATGACAGCAAACTGCATCTGGCAGCAAGGCCTCTGATTGGGAGGTTGTGAGGATAATGGAACCACCTCTTAATTGCTGTTGTTCCCAGGTCCACCCTGACCCAGAGTGGTAGCACCTGTTAGGGTCCCAGCTATGGGCAAATAGTTAACCCCCAAACTGGGGTCAAAACACCATGAAAGTATAAAAATACTCTTTTATAGAAATATATACATAAAAATAAGACTTTTATAGAAATATATACATAAAAATAGACTTTTATAGAAAAATATACATTTCTGAAGGAAAGGAAAAAAATTATTGCCATAAAACATTTTTGAAGGAAAAATTATTACCAGCAATACATTTTTTAATATAAAACTAGAAGAAAGAAGATTTTCATCAAAATCAGACTATAACCAAACATTAAAATAAAAACACCTTAAAACCCCATCTTTTTGGCATTAAATAACCCACAGTTGAGGTGTTGATATGCCGATAAAACTCAAACCCAAACACAAGACAACAGGTAATTTCTTTTCTTGCTCTTTTGCTCCAGGATTAAGCCAAAACTTATTCAAAACAAATCCTTATGGTATTAAAAGCAAGTAGTCATAACTACAACTATTTTCAGGATATAATTAAACATTGTTACGTATTTCGTAAGTTTTCTTTGATTTAAATTCCTAGATGTTTCACCTTTGTATTTCTTGTTATTTTTATTGGTCTCTTTTTCTGGGGAGAAAAGAGGTGGATTCATGCTTTTCCCAAGGGTATTTTTGCGTAAGTATATATAAATCACCAAACTGAAATTAGAACTCGGTTCTGCACTTAGCAATTTTGAGCCGTTATCCATTACATACGTGCCTAAGCCTGTGTCTTTCATTTAGTGTTTTCTTTTGTTTTCTTTCCTGAGACTCCAAAGTGCCCATCTGCAAAGACATGGAACCCCAGAAAGTGTTGCAACATTGAGAGTCAAGTCTGAGAATGGGGACCATACGTACGTGCTGAAGATGAAACCCCAAGAAACCATAGGTGACCTTCGAAGATACTTAGATAAACAGAGGTGAGGTGTAATTTATTGATAGTTTTTCAGCCTTCATTGATCATATTACATTGACATGATTTGGTGCTGTTCAGGCAAATTATCATTAGTCCTTTGTAAATATTTATTTTCTTTTATGTGACAAATGCTTTCAAGAATTGGGTGATTGTAGCTCTCCACAACACTCCTGTATTTTGTTCCTCAAACTAATTTTTGACTCTTTTTTTTAAAAATCCAATTCACATGAAAGAATGAGAAAACAGTTAACATGTGTATAATGATTTTGGACATGCACTATCTGCTAGTATATAGATATGCATTTGGTTAAAATCTAACAACTTCTATTTTATATGGAGTTATTTTTCTTAGTTAATTGTCCATTGTTTGAATAATTCCAGCCTTTGCTAGTTACTTTTAAAAACTTTTTAAGCCTGATCAATACTGAGATGGGTGGCCATTTGGGAATACCAGGTACTATAAGCTTGGATGTGTGGATGGTGTAATGAATAATGCCTTAGAATTGTTAGCTGGAGAGCTGAGATCCAATTCCAGTTAGGTTCGTTATATTCACTTACACACAAATACCCTTCGGAAAAGTAGAAATCCACCTTTTTTCTCCCAAGCTATGGATTAGATTAATTAGTAAGACTTGTATCACTAAAACCATTATTATCCCACTCCTCCTCAAAAATTCTTAAAACTAAAAATATGTCTGGCTTTACAAAACCTGCAAAGGGGTGGTAAACCATAAAAAATGAATGAATTCATCAATAAAATATTCTCATTCTGTTTCATTCTTTTTAACTCCCTGTGTCCTAATGATATTATTGTCATACTTGTGGGGAAATGATAATATATATATTTTTTTCTAAACTTATACTGTATATACATATAACAGACAATGAATGTCTATTATGTTTAATCATGAGCCGTTCTAAACATGGTATTTTGGCTTTAATTTCAGGTGAAAATAAATAGAAAAATTGTCCAACATTTGGATATTTTTTTTATCATGCTGGTTCTAAGCTTTCAGCTCACATGTGCCATCTTCAGAGAGGTTACAGGGACGTTAACATAAAGACATCCACCATCAAATATCCCTCATGTTTAGAATGACTCATGATTAAACATAATAGATATTCATTGTCTGTTATATTTAACAATATATGTTTAGAAAATTATCTGCTGTCTCGATACACTATATATATACATATATATATATATATATATATATATAGTGTATTATAGTTCTTATATAGATATATATATATTATAGTTCTTATATATATACATATGTATATATATATATATATATAAGAAAAATTAAGGCAGACACGTTATCTCATGGTGAATCACCATGAGATAACGTGTCTGCCTTAATTTTTCTGATATTTGCTCTATATGTATTTATATGCATATATGTTTAGAGCTCTCTTAGAAAGTTATCCTACCACTGTATATACAGGATACTCCTTTAGATTCTTCTATACCCACACTGCATGCTGATATATATATATATATATAATAAAACCATCAATCAAGGATGTTCTTTTCTGACTTAATATGCAATTTTGTTGAAATCTGATAGAAAGCCAAAAATAATATCTAAAATCTATTATTATTATTATTATTATTATTTTCTGTACTTCTTTCAGGGACTCTGACAATTCTCCTGTCTATGAGATTCTGTCCACCTTTCCTCGTAAAGTCCTCAACGATGATATTGCCACAATTCAGGATTGTGGTCTTACACCAAGTGCTACACTTCACCTTAGGCCATTGACGCCCAAAACCTAAAGTTGGAACCAATGTCTGTTGTTCATGACACAAGAAAGTTGCATCTCTCTTCCTTTAGCCAATAAGTTAAAATTCAAATTGGAAAATAAACACATTCCTTTATTCAATATGTCGTTCTTTCTAATGTGTAGTTCTCATTAACTGTCATTTTTTTCACAGATGCCACAAAAATTAAAAATAATTTTTTAAATCGAAAAACATTCAGTCTCATCAATAATTATATTTCAATTCTGTTTGTTCCTCTATTAGTAAGTAAGCATGTGTGTTACACCCTATAAATGCATGACTGGACCCTTATGAGAAATTCTTGATAAAGTAACATTGAACATTGGTGTATGAAAAAGTGGCCCAAAGTCCAAGATTTCACTACTGGTATAATTCTGTGTAGAAATGGTTAAATTGCAGGGGCCTCTGCTATGTTTGTCAAATTGGTCTTGTGCCAAATACAACCGAAGTCCCCACAATTTAAAATATCATCAGGTTGAAAGAATGGTTGGAAGAATAAAAGTGTTTCATATGTAAAATAAGTGAAATTTTATTAACTAAACAGAATAACAAATTTGTAAGAAGAAAATGTTCAAAGAGAAAAATGTACGTAGTTAAATGTTCCAGAGAAACAGTAGTAAGGAGCAGAATGGGTGTTTGTAGAAAGATTAAAAGGTTACTAATGAAGTCTGTGTCCCTTTCCTTTTTTATGGCCAGCGAGAAAGTGAAAAGGAAGGTGAAGCAATAAAGGAAATTGTACTTATTGGACTTTAGTTTTTAGGAGTCAGTTGAAGTATCTTGTTTCTTTGATGGCATGTGAGTGAAGACTAAGAAAGGAAAATTGGAATGGGCTTATGTATCAATTTGCTATTTCCTATCCAATCAGAATCTAGAATCTTAATTTTCACACTGACTTTTGAAATTTGCCTTGGTCTGGGTTTTTCCAAAAGGTTTTCAGTTATTCTGATCCATTTTTGCTGGTGTTCAATTTTACTTTTCATGTTTTAATTAATTGTTGGATGATATAGGGTTTGTATCCTATAATATATATATATATATATATATATATATATATTAGATTTATCAGCTTACATTGCATCCAAGAAACCATCAATCATGTTAATTCTAGGCTTAGTGGGAGACAGAAGGGGAGTGGGTTAATTTTAGTGATTTTTACATTATTATAAAGACTATAATAATATTAATTCTGGTTAAGATTTTTAATTTCTTTCTCTCACCAATTTCTGCTTAATTAACTTAATTATGAAGTTTTTTAATACTACAAATCTTCAAATGTTTTCATGTACAAACAAACACCTCACCTGGTTACATCAGCTAATACTGCTTGCGTAATTAAAACAGATTGTTAATGAAAGCAATATTCATTAAAAATGCTTTATGCAAGAAATTTAAAATATTACTTCTAATAATACTAGTATAATATATATATATATATATATATATATATATATATAGCGTGTCAGACGAACCTACCTAGGTTTCTCCTAAACGGTTCGTCAGGGAAAGCTGAGATTTCTGTCCGAACAGTTCTGACAGGCTTTCATGTCCTAAGCTCTTTCTTTTTTTAAAACCATTTTTTCCTTCGTTCGAAAGTTTTCAAAGAAGGTTTTCATGATGAGTATAATTATATATAATCACGTTTATATATATATATATATATATATATATAATATATATATATATATATATATATATATATATATATATATATATAAATCATTTGCATTGTATTACTGAATGTTCTGGAGATTTATGAAATGGATTAACAACTGACATATTTAATTTATTTGTTTGATCATTATTTTTAGTCAATACTCATAATTAAGGGTATATTCTGTGTTGTTTTTTTTAAAAATCAAACAGTATATACGCAGGCCGCAATATTTTTGAGAAATTTTGTTAGGAAAGTGTGTGTCATTTCACAAAATTCAAACCTGATCTGTGAAATTATTTCTAGTTGAACAGTTAAGACACATCAAATCAATTGATGTCTTCCCCTATGTTGTTAGGGATTGCTGGTCCAATCCTACTGAATGACAGATATTTTTATAACAAAATTTCTCAAAAATATTAGAATTATGTACATAAACATACAGTTTAATTAAAAACAGAATATCTACTCAAATATGAGGTCCTGGGCATGACAGTAAACTGCATCTGGCAGCAAGGCTTCTGATTGGGAGGTTGTGAGGAACATGGAACCACCTCTTAATTAACGTTGTTCCCAGGTCCACCCAGATCCGAAGTGGTAGCACCTGTTAGGGTCCCAGCTATGGGCAAATAGTTACCCCCAAACTGGGGTCAAAACACTATGAAAGTATAAAAATACACTTTTATAGAAATATATACATAAAAATAGACCTTTATAGAAAAATATACATTTTTGAAGGAAAAATATTGCCAACAATACAGTTTATAAGAAAAAAATTATTACTACAACACATTTTTGAAGGAGAAAAAATTACTGCCATAATATATTTTTGAAGGAAAATAATTATTGCCAGCAATACCTTTTTGAATACAAAACTAGAAAGCATCTTCAGTTTCTAAAATAGAAAATTATATCAAAGTCATTTATATATCCTTTAGATTTTTCACACTGGATTGCGAAGTCCTTTTTGGTCTTGCAAATCACTTCCATTGGTCAGAAAATCAATTTAACATCTATTTGTGAAATCCGGTTTCGACTTTTTCTTTAAGAACATGGTCAATCCCTTTTTTATTTGATAAAAACTAGGATTTTACACGTCATCGTGAATTTTTGTAAAAGTGAAAAACAAGGTTGATTTTAATTTTTAATTTCCTATCCCTCAAGATAAGAGCAGATGTTGAGAATATGGAGGAAAGATAATGGTTACCACGAAACTTGAAGAGTTTAATATTGTAGGGATCAGAGGAGCATTATAAGTGGCTTTTAGGAAGAAAGCTGCTCGAGTGGAACTTCCTCCTTACTAATGGAATATGGAGGGAATGAGATTGATACGTTTAAAATGCCATAACAATCACTATCATTATCACCATAATCATCAGAGTAGTATTGGAAGGTGAGAATTGGATGTGTGGGAAAGATAACGGTTAAACTCAAATATGAAGATGTTAGGAATGTAGCGATAGGGAAAGCAACGCCCCAGGAGTTTGTTACACAAAGTAGCAGTTCTTGGGAAGAAGATGGCTGAGTAGAACTTCATCCTTACGAATGAAATACGGTGCTAATGAGTTTGATAGATTTAAAATGTAATCATCATCATCATCGTCATCATCATCACAATCATCACCGTCGTAAGATTAGCACATAAGAAGTGGATATGTGGAAAAAAAAAAAAATAATGGTTAACCTTATAAATGAAGATCTCAAGTTTGTAGTAATCGGGAAAGCATCCTCCCGGGAGTCAGTTACACAAAGTAACGATTCTTGGGAAGAAGCTTTCCGAGCGGAACTTCCTCTTTACTAATGGAATATGAGGTAATGAGGTTGATTCGCCCCAGTTTACGTGGCATAGCGGGTCTTAGCTGTGAAGGTCTGAACTAGTGGAATTAAGAAAGGAAGTTTTGTCTGAGAATTTGACATGAAAGTAGCGATAAATTAGTGAGAGGTTACTAACGTTTCGATTGTGCGGAAACGGGTTGTAGGGTGGAAATTAATTTGGTACCGACAAGGGCACGTTAACTTTTTGACGATGGAAAGTGATGCCTGAGCAGCATTAGAACACTGCTTCTGGTCTGGCCAGGCTCTTGTAAAGATAGCGAACCTTTTCAATAAGAGTCCGGTGCTTTCTGGATCGGTACAAGGAAACGTTCATTTTATCCAGGATCTTTATTGATGGATGATATACAGGTATACTTCGGATTACATCGTTTCGCGTAAACGAAAGCAATGAATTCTACTGGAATTCAAACTCGGCTGCCTGATTTCTGTTTTCGAGCCGATAACTATCGCCCGGTTCACACTCCACCTACGTCTATTGAACAAGTGAAGAGGCGATCCCTTGTTCCCTGTTTAGGATGTGGTTTCCGGTTTTCTCTTTTCCAATCTTTTCACTTTCCACATCAGTGGCGTTACTGCCTTGCTCGGGGTGATACGATTAAAAAAAACAAAACACTACGCCTCCTTGGTCTCACACTTTCAGCGGACCTCAAATGGAATGACTATATCGAATCCATTGCTAAATCCGCTGCTATGAAAGTCGGTTCTCTGTGTAGGGCCCGGAAGTTTTTTCCGTCTAAATCTATCCTGCACATATATAAATCTACCATCCGCCCGTGCATTGAATACTGCTACCATATCTGGTCGGGTGCCCATGGTATTCTCCTCGGGCTTCTCGATAAGGTTCAGAGGAGGGTCTGTAATGTGATAGATACCGACTTGGCAGGCCGCCTGCAGTCTCTCTCCCACCGGCGCGACGTGGCTTCCCTGTGTCTCTTCTATAAATACTTTCACGGCTTCTGCTCCGATGAACTTAGATCACTAGTGCCCCCTAAATACGAATTTGCACGAGATACTAGATTAGCAACTAGATCCCACCCTTTTACAGTGAAACCGATAAAATGCAACCGCAACTTCTACTCCAACAGTTTCTTTCCTCGAACTTCCCGACTGTGGAACTCCCTTCCACGCGATTGCTTCCCCGACGGCTACAATCTCCAGGAGTTTAAATGTAAGGTCAATAGACACCTCCTAACACACTAACCTGCTCCCATTCCTCCTGACATTCCCTATGTCTAACATTCATTCCTCCTGACATTTCCTATGTCTAACCACTCCTTCTCTTTACCTTCCCCTATGTAGCCCCATGTGCAATAGTGGCAGTGGAATGCCTTGCTTGGGGTGAAATGATTAAAAAAAAAAAAAAATATCCACCGCACCAGAATATGTTATCCCCGTATTATTGGTTGCATAATATAACCAGAGTAGTAAAACAAATAAGGAAATGAGCAAAATTATTCGTTTACACAGGAAAATCTCAATAGAAACGAAGAAAAGAGTGCTAGACGGCTACGTGATGTCAGTTCTTCAATACGGCTGTGAATGCTGGCCAATATCATCGAAAATGAGGACAAAACTGGAAGCGGCCGAAATGTGGTTCTACAGAAGGATGCTACGGATATCGTGGACTGAGCATACAAGCAACGACGAGGTGTTAGAAAGAATGGCAACAAAAAGGAAATTGATGCTGAGCATCAGGAAGAGACAACTGAAGTTCCTGGGACATGCAATGAGGAAGGAGAGCCTGGAGAACCTGATACTGACTGGACAGATAGAAGGAAGGAGAGACAGAGGAAGGCAGCGGATAACATATTTGCAGGGACTGATCAGGTGGATGACGGAACGGGGGTTGCCAGGAGCAACAGGAGCAAACATACTAAGAGCCACAAGGGATAGGGAGACGTGGAGAGCCATGATCGCCTACGTCCTGAAGGGACAGGGCACATAGAAGAAGAAGAAGAATGAGAGTAGCTTTCAGCATCATTGCATTTTGTACGATAGTATTTTCCCGTTGATTTACAGAGAAAACTTTCACATCTTCTATAAGCAATATATTCTTAGTCTTCATGTTTAAGGTGAACAATTGTTAATTGGCTGGCCTACACCGAAAAAAATCTATTTTTATTTCTATTGGAATACAGACAAATTTCTTAGGATTCAACAACAAATTGTGCAAAAGATTTTTATTTTAAATGCAAATCTGTATTCACCCTTCGAAAACATTTTGGAAGTAATAAACCTTAACCCTCTAGGGCCATTCGTATCATATTTGATACAGTATTTCCCTATAAGGAAACATTTGGTATTTCCCTATAAGGAAACATTTGGTATTCATTGACTGAGCAGTCAGTACTGCTTTCATTTGAAATTTATAAAATATTTCTCTTAAAAAATTTTTCAGGAAAATATTTCTTTCAAGGCTTGTTTTCATACTGTATCAAATATGATACGAATGGCCCTAGAGGGTTAAAGTTCAGTTCTCTAGTTTTAAATTATTTTCCTGGAATTAATAATCTTATCATAATCTAATATCTTTACTGCTCCCGAATATTTTATCTACTCAACATAATTAATACGATAAATTTATTTTAAATTATAGAATAATTTCAATTTCATAGAGCAGTTATTTCCTTACCAGAAGATCCGACGATAATACTCTCTTGTTTCTTAAAAATTGTCGTTCGCGCTTATACGTCGTTGACAAAAGAAAAGTATAGAAAAAAAGTTTAAGTCATTTTATTCGACTTTACATCCACCACAAATAATAAAGTCGAAACATCATTAGAAAAGCGTTAAAAGCTCATAAAATCATATTACTGTACAATAGATGAGAATAAACGTATATTAAATCAAATTAAAATACGTACATTTACAATAAATGTTAATAACAGTCAATTAAATGCCATACGTGAGACACGCTTGGGTGATCATGTCTCGAAAGACTGGGCAGAAGATTATCCCGCAGTAGGTTACTATTACTTTCTGCGGTAGACTGGTTACCAGCCAAAAACCAAATCTGTCCATTTATTTTTATTTTTTTATTTTTTTTTTTATAAGCGTTTCACCCCGAGCAAGGCATGTCACTGCCACTACTGTGCAGGGGGCTACGTAGAGTGGAGAAAGGCTGATTAAATATAGGAAATGACAGAGGGTGGGTGATAGGCGGGTAAGGATACCGAGAATGAGGGTTGGGTAGATGAGAGTGTTGTGAGAATAGTTGGGAGTTAGTGTGATAGGAGGTGTCTATTGACCCTACATTTAAACACCTGGAGATTGTAACTGTCGGGAAAGCAGGGAGTTCCACAGGCGGGAAGCGCGAGAAAAGAAGCTGTTGGAGTAGAATTTACGGTTACATCTTATTTGTTTAACTGTAAAAGGGTGGGACCTAGTTGCTAATCTAGTATCTCGTGTAAATTCGTGCTTAGGCGGCACCAGTGATCTAAGCTCATCGGAGCAGAAGCCATGAAAGTACTTGTAGAAGAGGCACAGGGAAGCCACATCACGCCGGTGTGAGAGCGGCTGCAGCCGGTCTGCCAAGTCAGTATCAACCACGTTACAGATCCTCCTTAACCCATAACTGGAGGGAAGAGACGGATTAATACCTTTCCCAAGGGTATTTGTGCGTAAGTGAATGCATGTCCGTTCAATACTACCATCATTGTGCGATTAGAGAGGAATGACTGGATAAGGTCAAACAATTGTCCAGTTATACCATAGCTCCGCAGTTAGCGTAGAAGGCCATCATGCTAGTCTCTGTCAAACGCTTTGGAAATATCCAGGGCAACAGTTCGATCTTCGCCATTCTTGTCGAAAATAATTATAAATAATTATTGACCGATTTCATTATTGTGATATCTTTTTATTATACAGCTATATCTCGGGTTACGTCGTTTCGAGGCAAGTCGTTCTCGATTATAAGTCGTTTGTCAAAGAATGTATATGGAAAAATAAATATCAAGTTTAAGTCGTTTTATTTGACTTTACGTCTGTCCGTCACTAATATTGAAGTCGAAATATCACGCGTTAAAAGCATATAAAACAATGTTACTATACTTCTGCTCCGATGGACTTAGCTCTCTGGAGCCCCCTATGTATGAATTTACTCGAGCCACAAGATTAGCAACTAGGTCCCACCATTTTACTGCGAAACCAATAAATAGTAAACGCAAATTCTACTCCAACAGCTTCTTTTCTCGCACTTCCCACATGTGAAATTCATTTCCAATTACTTGCTTCCCCGACAACTACAATCTCCAAGAATTTAAATGTAAAGTCAATAGTCATCTCCTATCTCACTAACCTGCATCATCTCTCTCTCATGCTCTTTTCTTCGTCTACTCCCCTCTCATCAGTATTCTCATCCTTCTCTTAACCACTTTCTGACACCCCATATCACTCTTTCTCATAACTTTCCTCATATGTAACCCCCTGCACAACAGTGGAAGTAAAATACCTTGCTTGGGGCGATATGATTATAAAAATAGTTTCTTATTGACCGAATAGTGTTAAAAAAGCATTTATAAATAAATACAGGACTGGAAATGGTTATTTGTGGTTTAATCAAAAGACAAATAAATTCGGAGAAAAGTAAATTCGACTTACGTCTTTTCTTGACTTAAGACGCCTCTCCTGGAACGAATTACCGACGTAAGATGAGGTTGTCGAGCTCTCTACGATACCCTCGTATCACCTATATTTTATAGAAAGTTCGAGAAGGAAAATTAAAAAATAAAGCAAACCATCTTCTTTTTGTAACCAAACTTTTCATTGGTTCGTTCTGCATCAGCAGCAGCATTTTGCCTCTCTTTCGAAAAAGCGGGAATCTTCCCGCTCTTGAAGCTTCAGTTAGAAAGAAGATTTTGAAGCTACCAGACCTATTGTTTCCAGCTCACTTATCTTTTAAGGCATATATATTTTCGCCTACTTGTAAAAAAAGAAAATAAGCCGGATTCATTTTTTTTACCTGCCTGAGAAACTAAATTAAATATTCAAACTGTGCAATAACAACCTTTTGCATCCAATATTTTTCTCCTGGTAAATAATTATATTACTTCAACTTATCGACTTAAACGCAAGTATTTTTTAACATTTTTTCACACACACCTTGCTTGCTGTTTATTCTTCCAACTCATGATTTTGTGCTATTTCAATTATTTGGACATACAGTCTATTATTCCAACTCATCATTTTGAACTATTTCAATTATTTGGACATACAGTCTATTATTCCAACTCATCATTTTGAACTATTTCAATTATTTGGACAGACAGACTATTTTCCAACTCATCACTTGAAACTGGAACAAATTACAAACTATTTTACCAACTCATCATCTTTGAACTGTTTAAATTATTTTCTTAAACACATACAAAAAAGTGTTTCATACATCTCCAGTTAATTATTAAAAGGGTATAAATAAGTTCTCTCCCTTTAACCGATTATTGTTATAATTAAAATATTGTCTACCTATGTCTTGTTTGTTCACTTTTTGGTACACATTGAATTGAGAAGCTAACATTATTACATAACAAATAAAAAAAAGTAGTTAGGCCGCTACAAGGTATATCCGGGTAAACTTTAGTACCAAAAGGTTCATGGCAAGGAACCCCCTTAAGAAGGTACTTGTTTTCCACTCAACAACTCTTCTGCCATAGATGAAATGTTGAGAACTTCTCGCTATTCTATCCTAGAAAATCTGCCATGTTATTGATGCTGACCTTGCATCTCGGTTTCAGTCACTTTCTCACCCCCGTAACGTAGCTTCCATTTTTTTTTTATACAAAGTACTTTCATGGTAATTGTACTGATGAACTTTCTTCTATGGTCGCTAGACTTTATGAATTTAAGGGCACTACTAGATTGGAAATGTCGTGTAATGGATATCGGCTTGGAATTAGAAAACAGAGAGCTCGAATTCCAGTCGTGTTTTTTAATTCACTTACGCACAAATACCCATCGGAAAGATATGAACCCATCTCTTCTCTCTTCAGCTATACGTTAAATAGCAAGACAGATTGGATTTTATAGCACCTCTTTCAGTAACCCACTACCTTGAGTGGCTCTTGGACCTTGTATTGCTTGAAAAATAAATAAATAAATAAATAAAAATTGCATTTCCATTACTAACATAGTGTTCTTTAAAGTAAGGGAAGTAATTTGCAGAAAAATCTTGCAGTTACCTCCCTTGGGTAACAAAATTTTGAAATTTGTAGTTAATAGTGTCTGCATTGATCGAAATAGAAAAAAATGATATTTTAGCATGAGAAATCTAATAGCATTGTTATTTTCTCTTCCTCTGTCTGTTCGACTCTGTCGTTGTTTCAGGTCGTTTTATTTTGAGTGCCAACGAGAGGTCAAAATTGCCGACTATACATTATAGTAAGGTTATTTGGGCACCACCTTTAAAAAATAAGAGTACCGTGACGCAATTCACTCCGCTAGAAATTTAGAAAAGGCATGTTGTACTGCTTGGCATTCACACCGGAACCTCTAATACGAACATTTAAGAGTGTCTGGGTGTCAATCAGATAGAGTTGAATGAGTCTAATGGTGATTACGAAGTTGTTTCGAGTGATCACTCATGATGAAGACATTTTGCTTCCATTCATCTTCCCACATGGCTTAAGACTCAACATCAAATGCTTTGAGGAGATAATGCTTCCCTGGCTCAAGAGGGTGGCTGATGGACGCGCCTATGTCTGAAAACAGGACTCTACACCATGTCACACACGCAGGAGAACCCAGTTATGGCTACCAGACAATTTTTGCGACAACATAACCCCTTACATCTGGCCATATAACCAAGAAGCAAACAAAATTCGTTATAAAACGGAAAGTAACGTTTATCGTATCATTTACCAACCTTAAGCAAGGCGACTGTATAGAAGAGATGCAGGAGATTCCAAAGTCGTCGGGAGGCTGTGGTTGAAGCCAAGATCGATTATACTGAATCAATTTATTCTTTAGTATTTCAAGATATTTTTTGTGTAATTAGTGCGTTGTGGTGCAGTGGATATCGACTCGGAACGACAAATCGGGGAGCCGAGTTCGAATTCCAGTTGAATTACTCACTTTCACTTACGCACAAATACACTTGGGAAAGGTATTAATCCGTCTCTTCCCTCCAGTTATGGCTTAAATAGTAGGACAGATTGGGTTCTATAGCCTTGGCCGGCAACCAGTCTACCGCAGAAAGTAATGACCACCTATAGCGGGGTAATCTGCCCAGTCAGTCATGACTCTTTCGAGACATGATCGCTCAAGCGTGTATCACGTATGACACCTGACTAAATTAGTGGAAACATATCTGTTAAAATGAGATGTCAGTGATATTTTCATTTTTGTGTTATTTAAACGACAATTTATCAATCGTACTCTGTATGTATTGCTGTGTTATAAAAGATAAAGCAAAGGTTCAACAGGAAATAATACAATCATTAATTGGTCCTGGGTATGACAATAAACTACATCCGGCAGCAAAGCGTCTGATTGGGAGGTTGTGAGCATGGAACCACCACTTAACTGTTGTTGTTCCCAGGTCCACCCTGACCCGGGGTGGTAGCAACTGTTAGCCTACCAACAATAGTTAGCCCTCAAACTAGGGTCAACACACTATGAAAGTATAAAAATAGACTTTCATATAAATATATACATTTTCGAATGAAAAAAATTATTACCAACAATACATTTTTGAATGAAAAAATTATTACCAACAATACATTTATGAATGAAAAAATTATTACCAACAATACATTTTTGAATTAAAAAATTATTACCAACAATACATTTTTGAATTAAAAAATTATTACCAACAATACATTTTTGAATGAAAAACTATTACCAACAATACATTTTTGAATGAAAAATTTATTACCAACAATTCATTTTTGAATGAAAAAACTATTACCAACAATACATTTTCGAATGAAAAAATGATTACCAACAATACATTTTCGAATGAAAAAAAATATTACCAACAATACATTTTTTAATACAAACCTGGAAGAAATCTTCAGTTTTCTAAAATAAAAATTAAAAAATAATCATTAAAAAATGAATTCATCAAAATCTGACTAAATCAGCCTTTTCACTAGAACCAAACATTAAAAGAAATATATTAAAACCCTACATTTTGATATTAAATAACCAGAGGTTGATGTGCTATTAAACGAAACTCAAACTCAAAACAATCATTAATTCTTCCAAACAGGTTTTGTATTGTTTCATGTAATACAATGGCTAAAAACCAGAAAAAATAATATGCACCCACTCTATTGAATGGGTAAATATGCAACTATAGATTGAAGGAGGGTGTGGTCGGCCATGTCTGGTACAAGGTCAATTAAAAAACATAGCCCACCCTACCTACAACTTAGGATTTTTCATAATCATCAGAAAGTAGATTTGTAGAAGAGTAAAAGTATTTCGTTTGTATGTTAAACAGAATTTTATTAACAGAACAGAATAACATCAACTTGTAGGAGTTAAATGTTCAATGTGAAAAGGTAGTATGTAGTTGAGTGAATCCAGAGCTTGTAGCTGTAGATAGCAGTTTTAATTGTAAATAGCGAATGTATTTAATAAAGTCTGTCTTCCATTACTTTTTTTTTTAATGACCGACGAGAAAGTGAAAACTGTAAGTTTTGCATATGCAAACACGTTAAACGGATATTGACGGAACCTGGATTCGAACTCAGGAATAGATATTTGGAAAATTATGTGTGCATATATATTTTCCCTCCCCAAAAATAATTTGAGAGAGAGAGAGAGAGAGAGAGAGAGAGAGAGAGAGAGAGAGAGAGAGAGAGAGAGAGTGAGAGAGAGAGAGAGAGAGAGAGAGATTTATTCTTCCTCCTCATTGTCTGCTGCTCTCCCCTTCACCTCTCTCGGAGAAAGAAAATAAAGGATCGAGCGAAGTGAAAAAAAAAAAAAGTTATCGGAAAATTTTGCCAAAAGGCCACCCACATAAGAATGTAATTGTAATTGACACTGACAGGTGAATGTATAAAGTCAACGGAATCGCGTCAGCGTGGCGGAAATTGCAACGCGGTTGATCTGAGCCAGACAATCAAAGCTGACGTTAGATTCTATTGGGAAGACATTCCGATCACTCGCTACCCTGCGCCGCATTTAAACGGTTTCAACAAATACACAACGGGTTTGAAAATCAAGTCAGATAGACCGCAAGTCGTCAGAGAGATATGTCAGACAGACGAGAGAACATGTGAAGTGAAAGACCCGGGAAAATCCTCTCTTTCTCTCTTCCACACGCTAGCAACAACAACATAGTAGCCGCAGTAGTTTGTGGACATTGAAAAAGTGGGATTGTATTTTATTTTTAGTTCTTATTTATCGTTATTATTCTCTCTCTTTTGATGTACAGAGAATTACAATATGATCATTAGTCCACATAGACTGGCCTTCACTACTGCCTTGTTATTATTTCTGTTTATGCATGTTTTTCTTATTTCTGCATGTGCACTCAACCACCTCTTGTTTTCAGTGGACAAGGAATGCAGCACAAAGATTCAAATATCCTTTTTTTGCAGGGCTGTAGCTTCCTCTGAGATCAGAAATCACAAAATGGCAGAGGAGGTGAAAGATTTTCAACCGATCATTTGACATCTTCGATCACCTGGAGCGGAACGGAAGCGAACGGCTGCAGACTCAGGTACGACTAACTTACAGCCAGTTAGCGCACGCAACATAATTTTGAGACCAGAAAGGGTTAGGGTGTCATAAAAAAGTAAAGCAATAAAGAAAAGTTATACGTATCGTGACGTTAGTTTTTAGGAGTAAGTTGAAATATCTTGTTGTTGTCGTCTTTTTCTTTGTTGACTGCGAAAATGGTGAAGATAAAGAAGTAAAGGAAATTAGCACACGAGAAAGTGAAGGAGAACGAATGTGGGACTGGACCTTATGTCTGGGTCAGTGGTTTGAAGTTTCTTTTGTCTCATTTTAGCGGGTCATCTCTAATTTCTGCTCCCATCTGAATGATTGATTCGATTTCTTTTCTTTCTTTTCATACTGATTTACTTTTTCACGCTGGATTGTTAACTTTTCCCTCAGTTTTGCAAATCGTTTTCTTTTATTGGTTAGAAAATTAATTTAACATCGGATTGCGAAATTTGGTTTCGTCTTTTTCTTTCAGTACGGGGTCAATTCAGTACGAGGTCAATCCTTTTTCTTATTCATCAAAATTAGGATTTCACACGGAATTGTGAATTTTTGTAAAAGTGGAGAAGAGAAGAGAGTTACTTTTAATTCCGTGTTCACCACAAGATAAGAAATGAACAGGACCGTATCACCAAAACACTCCGCTGTTGTCAGCTGGTTCTGATGGTTAAAACAACCTGTGGTGCTTCTGGTCTCGTAATCGCTCAAGGAACTAATAGTAGCTGATTAAAAATAGCTCCGGACAAATGGGAGACGAAAGGTTTCGGATTGTACATATTAGCCGACCTAACGCCTAAAGGTGAAACGCATTGTTATTATAAAGTTCCTCCATCTTGTCTCATTTATCTACTTTTCTTCGGATTCTATTGTAGCTATAGAGAGATGGCTAATGTTTATTAATTTGGCCTTGTATCGTACATAACCGAACTCCCTAAAGCTTACAAGTTTCATGCAGCGTTATCAGAATTATTAGGAGGGTTTCATCAAAAGGTTGGTTGTCGGTTGTCGGTTGGAATGTTGGACTCGTGTGGAATAGTAGAAGAATAAAATATACATTTTTCATGTTTAAATCGAAATTTATTAAAAGTTTTTTTGTTTTTTAATCGATCACCCCGGGCAAGGCGGTAACGCCACTGATGTGCAGGGGGCTACGTAATAGTGAGAAGATTGGAAAAGAGAAAGCCGGAAACCACATCCTAAACAGGGAACAAGGGATGAGCTTCTTAACCTGTTCAACAGACGTTAGTGGAGTGTGAACCGCTGGAGGAATATTGTTGTAAAGGAATATCCTGGTCCTACCCCGGAATGGGTATGACCCAAGTCATAAAAGACCTAGACGAGAACGAACTACAGAGAGAGATAGATAGCACTCGAGAGCGATCGAGTGTGTTCGTGACTATACGAGAGTCTTCGTCATTACACGGGAGTGATCAAGATTATTCGTCATTATACCAGAGTCGACAGCCATCGGCCTTAGACGAGAGTTAGACGTCACTAGAAGGAAGCCTACTTCTCAAGACGGACGTGTGCGTCCTATACAGAGACATTGCCTTCTTAATTGTTGTGTTAACTGTTCGTTGGTGTACTTGTATTTGGTTTATTGTACTGAGGTATAATAAATCTCTATTTATATATACTCAGTGTTAAGAGTTATTTCTTGCACTATTCTTTCTCTGTTTATTCCCTCCTGTGATATAACAAAAAGAATAAAATAACAAGAATAGGTGTGGTAGTTAATGTTTAATGAGAAACAAGTAATGAGTCAAGGGTATCAAAAGTTGAAGAAATGTTCGTAGTAGTAATTTGTTAGAAAGAGTTTATGCGTATGTATGTATGTATGTATGTATGTATGTATGTATGTATGTATAAGCGCTTGTTTGGTATGAATGTCTTTGAAGAAGAAGAAGAAGAAGAAGAAGTAAAAGGAATCAGCACACTAGAAAGAAGACAATATGCGACGCGTCCTTATGTCCGGGTCGACTTGAAGTTTCTGCCTTGTTACATTTTAACTTGCCGTCTCTTTTGCTTCCATGTCTGAATGACTGACGCTGATCGAAGTCATTTATATATCCTTTAGATTTTTCGCACTGGCTCGCGAAGTTCTTTTTGGTCTTGCAAATCGCTTCCATTGGTCAGAAAATCAATATAACATTTACTCGCGAAATGCGGTTTCGACTTTTTCTTTAAGCACACGGTCAATCCTTTTTCTGTTTGGGAAAAAACAGAATTTCACACGTCATTGTGAGTTTTTGTAAAAGTGAAGATGAAAGTTGCTTTTAATTCTTAATTTCCTGTCCCACACTATATGCTAGTAACGCGCATAGATACATATTGTAATAGTCAAGGTATGTGCCATCGCGGCACTCATTCAAATTCCAAACTGTTTTAGTAAGGTCCTAATCATTGTATTACAACAACATTGACTTGCATAATAATATGTTATAACAACCATCATATAAAAAGACTGCATTGTTATAGTGTTACAAAAAGGGTCACTCTGGTCTCCGGTAATGTAATTAATGCATCGAGCCAAAAGGCGCATGACAGAAAGATTTGAGATATGGAGAATAAGACGCGGCGAAATTGATGATCAGGCGAATTAATTCAGCGTTGCATTCCATTAGTTTCAAGTCACTTTCATCAAGAGCAATTCATACAATCGGACGTAATCAACTATAGAAAAACAGCAAACAATAAGCAACATTAACGACATGAAGGTGGTTGGAAATGTAGGGGTAAGGTGCGCATGCGCACTTGAACACACAGACAACAGCGCATGCGCTGGTGACTAGATTTAAACAAATACACACACACAGACGTGTATAGTCGTAACGGGAACATTTTCAGACATGTTTCCATATATAATTCTGCACCAGGGTGTGAAATGCCCGGATGTTTTTTATTTATATCCAAACTTATTTCATAAATGGAACTGTGTGTGTGTGTGTGTGTGTCCGTTACCTATAGACTCCGAAACGGCTGAACCGATTTTCTTGAAAATTTACACAGTTGTAGTATAAGCGTCTGCGAGTGTTCTTAGCTATGTTTTGTGTCGAGGTACCCCCGATAAATATCGATAATCGAAAAAATCTCGTTATAGAAGGAATGGTTTGATTGTAATCAAATTTGATGCACTAATAGACAAAGACATAAGAAACGATATTTTGCTTCGGGTTTGGCTCTAAGTAGGTATAATTGTAGTTCATAGTCTCAGCCATGATACCATTTACTCATAGGACTTTAAAATTTGCAATAAAAATAAAGTGAATCTCATAGTCAGTTAATAATGCTGATCTCAATTTAATCAAATATTAATGTTAATGCCTTCAAAAATTGTTTTTTTAAGTTTGCTCGCATATTCTTCAAATTAGAAGATACTTTATTCTGATTGGTCTACACTGTTTATGCAACAATGCCTCCCTGATTAAGGGGATTTGGCTTGTTTTTTTATTTTTGAAAACCCTTCAACTTGAAATAGACGTCATCAATTGATAAGACAGAAGTCGTGTCGGAACAAAATCGCTACTTTTGTAGTGATATTATAACATATTTATGTTAAAATTTCTGAATAAATAAATATATATATATATATATATATATGTGTGTGTGTGTGTGTGTGTGTGTGTGTGTGTGTGTGTGTGCAAGTTTCGTTAAAAAAGACAGGAAAGTGCTATGTATTTAAAATAGTTTTTTTTTCTTGAAAATGGGTAAAAGTATAGCTGAAAGCCTTTGGTTAAATAAAACATTCAGACAATTTTTACAATTATTTATGTTCTGAAAATAAACTATATACGATCACATGAAAAATTATATAAAAAAATAAACCATAGCACCTTGTCTGTCATTTTTCATGAAACTTGCATAAAAGAGAGATTGCTGCCTAAATACAATTTTATTTGTCTTGGAAAAGACAAACGGATCTCGATATGTGAAGTCACAAATTCATTCGCCTGAAGAGAGCCAAGTTTGGACTCGAAACACGTGTAGCGACACAAATACCATTCTGGGCACTTAATATATTATACAAAAGTCAAGTAATATTAATAATGATAATACTAATAAAAAAATTACAGTTTAGACAAAACATTCACGGCTTCTAGCACTTTTTTCACACACACACACACACACACACACACACACACACACACACACACATATATATATATATATATATATATTATAAGCAGAATATCTACTTAAATACGAGTATCGATCAAAAATAAAGTTCAAACAAATCATTTCAAATTGTCGATTGTTTATAACCAAGTTTCGTTAAGCTTCGTTAATTTGCGTAATATATATATATATATATATATATATATATATATATATATATATATAAAGGATATTTGCGAGGAATTTTACTGTACTACTTTATTCAAAATAAATCTGCTGCTGAAGCACACAGAATTCTTGTTGAGACTTACAGCGAATATGCTCTGTTGGAAACAAGATGCAGAGATCTTAAAGCGTCTAAACTAGACGCTTTAAAATAATGATTTTGATCTGGAAGATAAAGAACGCTTTGGCGCATCAAAAAATTTTGAAGACGAAGAATTGGAGGCATTACTTCATGAAGAGTCATGTCAGGCACAAATTTAACTTGCAGAATCATTAGGAATCGATCACATAAGATTTTCGAAAAGATTGAGAGCTTTATGAATGATTCAAAAGCAAGGACATTGGGCGCCGTACGAGTTAAAAAGGCAGGAATTTTTGCATCATATCGTGACCGGCAATGAAAAGTGGATACCCTACGATAACAGGTAGCGTAGACGATCATAGGGTAAACCCTGCTATGCAACAACATTAGCGGCAAAAAACGAATGTCCATGGTTCGAAGCTTCTGCTCTGCATTTAATGGGATCAGCTGTGTGTAGTTTATTATGAGCTGCTCAAATCAATTAAAACCATCACAGGAAGTCGCTATCGACTACATTTGATGAGTTTGAGCTGAGCATTGAAAGAAAAGCCTCTATACGAGCAGAGAGACCCAACAAAGTGATTTTGCAACATGACGACGCTAGGCAACATGTTGCAAAACGGGTGAAAACATTATTTTAAACGGGAAGTCCTACTCCACCTGCTGTATTCACCAGATATTGTTCCGTCTTATTATCAATTGTTCCGATCGATGGCACATGGTCTGGATGAGCAGCACTTTCATTCATAAGAAGATGCCTAAACATGGATCGACTCTTGGTAAGCCTCAAAAGACTTGTCGTTTTTCCGAACTGGAATTCAAATGCTACCAGAAAGACGTGAAAAGTAATGGATAACGATGGACAATACTTTCAGTGACATGTTTATTACTAATTTCTGTAAAAAAAAATCTTCTTCTATGTGCCCTGTCTTTTCAGAACGTAGGCGATCATCGCTTTCTACATCCCTGGTGGCTCTTACCACGCTTTCTCCTGTTACACCACGAAACCCTCGTTCCGTCATCCATCTGATCAGGCCCTTCAAATATGTAATCCGCTGCTTTCCTCTGTTTCTTTTTCCCTCTATCTGGCCTGTTAGTATCTGGTTCTCCAAGCCCTCCATCCTCATCGCATGTTCCAGGAACTTTAGCTGTCTCTTCCTGATGCTTAGTATTAATTTTCTTTTCGTTTCCATCCTTTCTAAAAACTCATCATTGTTCACATGCTCGATCCATGATATTCGCACCATCCTTCTGTAGAACCACATTTCCGCTGCTTCAAGTTTTTCCTTCATCTTCGATGATATTGTCCAGCATTCACTGCCATCATATAGCAATCCAGTACTCTCCTCTTTGTTTCTAGCGAAATTGTCCTGTTTCTTAATACTCTACTCAGTTTCTGGAATGCATTCTTAAGGTTTTGGATCTCAGGAATATAAATGTGTAGAAACTCCTGTGGTCACAAAGTGAGGGGTCAGTTTATATATTGATTGTAATATGGAATTGATCCCCCACTTTATATCCAGTATGGTTCTGTAGAACTACATTTCAGTTGCTTCAAGTTTTTCATTCATCTTTGATGATATTATCCAGCATTCACTGCCATATTGAAGAACTGACATCACATAGCAATCCAGTACTCTCTTCTTTGTTTCTAGTGAAATTGTCCTGTTTCTTAATACTTTACTCAACTTCTGGAATGCTTCCTTCGCCATGCCAATTCGCTTTCGGATCTCTGTGTCGCACTTTCCATCTTCTGTTAGAAAAAACAAACAAACATTAAAACTTTATTTTTTATGAAAAATCAGCAAGAACTTATTCAAGATCTTAATATATATATATACACACCGTGCAATGGATAAATTATAGTCTAAATTACGAAAATAGGAAAATTATACTGGCATCTTTTTTTAACAGATATATTTCCCAAAATTACACAAAAATATTGGTCACACAATATTGATCTGTTTTTCAGTGTGAGACCCTGTGGAAAGATGAATGGAGGCGTAACATCGCCATCACTAGTGATTACCTGGAACACCTTCGTAATCTCCATTAAACTCCTCCAACTCTTTCCGAATCCTGTGCACTATCCTCAGATTGACAATCAAACAATGAACTGTTCGTATTAGAGCTTCCGGCGGCGTAAATGTCAAGCAGTGCAGCATGCGGTTTCTAAATTACTGACGGAGAGAATTGAATCATGGTGCTCTTTTTCTTACAGATGGTGCCCAACTGACCCTACTATACTGTGCAGTCAACAATATAAAGACAAACAACGTCCATACGCGAAATTAAAAATATAAATGGCAATAATTTACCTATCACACACACACACACACACACACACACACACACACACACACACACACACACATATATATATATTTACGCTCTCACACCCTGATTGAGCACTCTGGAAGAATGATAGTCTTTGAAAAAAACATTAGCTACTCTAGCATCTACGCATCGTTCATTAAGTAATGAATTAGAACACTCTTAGCTACTGGTGTATTTTTACATGGTATATCACACGCTAAAAGTCTGCCTCCTTCTACCAAACACCCATAGCTCAGCGGTAGAATCGCCGACTGATGTCGATTCGGTCGAGTTTCAATTCTGGCTAAAAGCAATCGATGTCTAACCGTACTGATGAGCTGTGATACAGCGAAACAGATGTGTCTGCGGATGACTATATAAATATGACTTTTCAAATGAAAATGAAGCCGAAAATTTTCATCAAAACCTTGGTGCACAGGACACTCAAAATTTGTTCTCCTGCTAGCCTGGACTTTGAATTTGAGAATATCAGGGAGATTTTCCTTAGTAATGGCTATCTGGAAGCTCTTATTAATTATATTATTAATACGAAGACTAGGGGATTTCATTCTCCTAAAGTCCTGGGGCTTTCGAAGTGTCCGGTTTATTTGAAGATTCCTTGGATTGGGGATAAGGGCCAAAGTTTAGTTAATCAGGTTAGCAAGACTGTTTCTGGTTGTTTTCCGTCTGTTGCTCTGCGGTGTATTTTTCGGACTAGGTCTGCGTTTCCGTCTTTTCGTAAGGACGAATTGCCCGACATCAAATTGAGTAATTTGATATGTGAATTTAATTGCCAGTGCGCTCCTGGTTATGTGGGGCGTACAACCTTACATTTGGAAACAAGAATTAATCAACATGTACCTTCAAAAATATGATTAGGCAAAATAGATAGCATGTGTTGTCTTTCCTCTACCAATATGGAATCAGCTATTGCTCAGCACCTAGTAGAGAATATAGCCTGTGCTAAGTCGTATAAGAAAGTGTGGTTCAAAATTTTACATGTAGCTGATTCCAATAATTAGTTAAAGATTTTGGAATCAGTCTGTATATCTTTACGGAAACCTTCTCTTTGTCGACAGAAGAATTTCGTGAAGTCTCTACATTTGTTGGGGGATATTTCATTTTTCCTGCCCTTCGCTAATTATTTACACGCGATTTCTCCTCCCTCGTTATAAGTATATATATTTATATGTATATTTATTTTAGCATTTCCCTCTTTTTTTTGCTCATTATTTTCGTTGCTGTTCTTTTTCGTTTCATTTGTGATTCCAACGATTTTCTCCTGATGAGATGTTGGACGAAAAGGCGCTAGAGACTGTTAATAAATTCCTTGTTTTTGAAGTAGTGTACAAATTTTGTACCGCCAAAAATTTGTTTATATATATATATGTATATATATATATATATATATTGTGTGAATTTTGGCAGCATGTTTTCATTAATACAGGTTTCATTGAATAATATAGACCTCATGCCACTATACTCTCATTTGACCAAAAATATACCCTCATGCCATTATACTCTCATTTGACCAAAACCCCACTACCACCATTCCTTCTCGGCCTTCAGCCACGTGCGACGCAAAAAAATGGACCTGTTTAATTTTCTCTATATAACTCCACTCTGTTAATACTTTAAATGTTCTATGTTCACTGAATATTAAATGTTCATCCTTTGATAATGGCTTATTTAAGCTGAAAGCTCAGACTTGATAAAAAATCAACAATTCTTGCGATTTCTTGTCGTCTTTCCATGACAACACTATCAAGCTAATCAGATCATACGAACGGATCTTACACAAAATAAATAGACAGAACTTGTCTATATTATTCAATGAATTAATATATATATATATTAAAATTCTCGATTAGAGATTTCATGTCGAAATGTGCATTCGACATTTTTGAATTTTGAAAATTTTCTTTAATTTATATATATATATATATATATATATATATATATATATATATATATGTGTCAAAGAACGAAATGTTCAACACTTACTTGCGACTCAGGTTTCAACGATACCGGTACTGAGTAGGAAGTAAGTGATGACATTTCGTTTTTCGACATGTTGTTGTCTCTGCATATTCAGTGCATTTGTTTGTGCATTGACCACTTTCTTTGAACGACCGTCTGCAGGTCGAACCAGTACCTCGTTTGCTGTTGTATATATATATATATATATATATATATATATATATATATATATATATATATATATTACGGACTCTCCCGTCGATTTCGACGTATGAGTGTCTAACTTAGACTACCACACAAAGAAATGGTTAAAGTGGTAAAGGCTTGTGTAGCACCATCCACACTTTTTGGAACTGCTGATAACAAGCAATCGGTGCAGAAGTCTGCCACAGATCACATGAACAACAGACATCAGTTATTTAACCAATAACTGGAGGGAAGGGACGGATTAATACTTTTCCCATGGGTACCAGTGCATAAGTGAATGAAAAGTGTTTGACTGTAATTGGAACTTGGCTCACCGATTTCCCACTCCGAGCCGACAGTCACTGCACCACAACGCACATCCGTCAATAACGCTTACAGCACCTGGTATTCCCAAGGCGGTCATCCATCTAAGTACAGGCTCAACGTTGCTTAACTTTGGTGATCGAGTGAGAACCGGTGTATTCAACGTGATATGACCGTAAGCAATATATATATATACTAGCAATATAGCCCGGCGTTGCTCGGGTGTAATGAAAGCTTTAAAACTAATCCATGGTTCTGGAGCTCAGACTCTTTGGACGTTGGCACGAAAGACTAAAAAGTTTCCAGTTAAAGCGAAATTGTAGACTGAAAGAAAAATGAATGGATGTAAGTCAAATTTTGATTTCCTAGTATCGATTTATATATATATATATATATATATATAATCGATTTTCTGCACTATTGTAAGAACTGCAACCTTGAAACTTCTGAATATCGTTTCTTATGTCTTTGCCTCTTAGTATATCAAATTTGATTAAAATCGGACCACTTCTTCTCTAACCAGATGTTTTCGATTATCGATTTTCGATATTTATCGGGAGTAAATCGACACAAAACGTAGCTAAGAACACTCGCAGACGCTTATAGTACAACTGTGTAAATTTTCTTGATAAAATTTATGCTTGATAAAATCATTATTTATATATAACAAAAATTACAATATATATATTGTAATTTTGTTATTATAATGGTTTTTAAGAGCATTATATGACTGCACAAAAGAATTTATGTTTCAGAACAATACTGTTCTTCAAGTAATATTTTAAAATAAATGGTGAAAATGACTTATTTAAAAAATATAAGATGAATTCATAGTTATTTAGAAAATTAACGAGTGGTAGTTGGGGAATATGCTTGTAGGTGTGTCAATATTGTTCAATCAAAAATGAGAATTACGAAGGGGCAGATTTGGGTCGCGAATCGAAATAGAGTACCCTGGTGTCAAGGCATGTGTCATTTTAATTCTATCTGGATAAGGTAAAATGGGTAGACAATAATTTTTAAATGCAGGGTGGATTTCAGTTTATATATATATATATATATATATATATATATATATATATATATATATATGACAGAATTTAACGGAAATCTACGAAACTGGCATTAGCCGACATCTTTGGGTTTTTATTTGTTTAACAATATTAATTTTAATAGACACTCGTATTTGAGTGGAATGTCTGTTTTTATATATACCTACATATAGTTAAACAGTGCATTATAATTTCCACTGGCCTTAATGATTTGGAACATATCTATCTTCCGGCATGAATCGAACCTGCAAGCTCCCATACCGGAAAGATGCCGTCTTCAGTCCCGCCGTGTCTTTACTAATGGACCCACAAAAGATATCATGGAAGACAAAGTTCAATTTCAGCTTTCTATAGGTATTCCATTGATTTTTCGTCGAACGATAAATATCTGTTCAGATTGTATCTGAATGTAAAGAAACTCAAGTATCAGTTAAAAAATAAAAATGGTCTCAAGTATCAGTTAAAAAATAAAAATGGTATATATATATATATATATATATATATTGTAACTAAGTTGTTGAACTCGTAGGTTTATTTACCTTTTTGTTCATGCATTTACTTTTTTAAAGAGTGCTCGATACAAATGTAGAGCGTTATACTGTAATGGTTGTTACAATGTTTTTAAATTCATAGTATCACTACACAACAAATTTCTCATGTTTCGAAGCCAGCCCATTATGTTTTGGCTTCATCCTCAGGTGATTTTATTTTTTAGAAATGAGAATTATCTAGTTGAAAAGACCGTTTATTTGTGTTGGATTTGTTATTTTTGGGTGTTAGAGCGGTTGGTCTGTATTTTGAGTTCCGTTGACCTTTTTACTGGTCTTAGGGTCAAGTGTTTGTTTTTGGCAGAGTTCATGATAGGTTAATCTATTAATCTTGAAAGAGCTGGTGGTGCTGGCACCTAGCTTGTTTGGTTTAGGGGTTGGTAGGTGTTGTTTTGTTTTGGGGTTGGTTTCTCCTTAATTTAATGTATGTTATTTTGTATTGGGGTGTGTGCTTTTTTCTATTTCTTTTTCTTTTTTGTTTTTTATAAAAAATATTCTTTACAAAATATATCCTTCATAAAAAAATATTTCATAATATTTTCTTTTATAAAATCTATCCTTTGTACAACATATTTTAAAAAATATTTTAAAATATATTTTTTATTTATTTATCTACTATTCTGTTGCAACTGCATTATTTTTTGTTGGTATTGTATAGGGTTTGTTTTCTTTTGGGGGGGTTTCTGGTTGTTTTTTTTTTGTTTACTTAAATTTTAGCGAGAAATATTTGCGATGTTTGCATATTACTGGTAATTCGTCTCTACGGTTTAGTAAATCGTTGCTGTTAGGTTACTGGAGAATGTGTAGTTTTTCACTTAGACTTAAAGGGCATATATATATATATATATATATAAGAGACAGTGTATAATGATTGTCATTGCATTTCACCCCAAAGAAAGCAATAAAGCCACTAGGACGCAATCGATTACCGAGTGTTAGAGAATATGAGAAAAAATACTATTAAGGACAAAGGCCAGTAAAAGAACAAGTATTTAGAAGTCAGAAGATAACGATTGAATATATTCTTTCACACTCAGTAATCTCCTGCTTCTTTGGGGATTTAATACTTTTCTATATTTAATATATAGTAATCATTTCATTCATATATATATATATATATATATATATATATGCGTGTGTGTGTGTGTGTGTGTGTGTGTGTGTGTGTGTGTGTGTGTGTGTGTGTGTGTGTGTGTACTAGTTCAATGAAACGTTTTCCATTTCCATTAGTCAAATTTCTTAAAAACTTTGTCGAGATTCTATATCATTTTAAAGCATTTGTCGTGTCATGGATTTTAGTACGGAATGAAAAATTGGAGAGCCAAGTTCGAATTTCAGTAGAAGTCATTTCATTTACTTACACACAAACACCCTTGGAAAAGGTATTTCTTGTTTTTCGGATACTATTTTTTGCAACGTTTCGCGATTTTTTTTATATGTAGGTAGGTAGATGGATAGATAGACATTTGAATTCGATTCTTTTTAAAATATTTTAGCCACAAGTAAGCTAGGCTTACTAAATCGTTGTGTGTGTGTGTGTGTGTGTGTGTGTGTGTGTGTGTGTTTAGGCAGCAAATTTTCTTTTAAACATGTCAGATTAAATTAACTGCAAAGCATTGTGTCTGCTTATTTTTAATAAAATCCGTTCATACTCACGGATAATCTTTTGCGTATGATAATTGAAAGATGTCAGAAATGATCTGTAACGTTGACAGATGTTATTTTCATTCATCTCTCAATGTTCCCAAGTACTTTCAATCTCCTTCCGAGATCATCTTCAAGGGTGTGAGTTATGGTAACAAAAATAACCGGAAAACTGTGTTGCTAAAAATTACTGTACATTTTTCTGCTTTAAATATAATGGTTGATAAATTGCTAGCGTTCATTAGAACGTGAAAATTATCCAAAATGAATTTTTTGCAACGTTTCGCGAATTTTTTTTATATATAGGTAGGTAGATGGATAGATAGACATTTGAATTCGATTCTTTTTAAAATATTTTAGCCACAAGTAAGCTAGGCTTACTAAATCGCTGTGTGTGTGTGTGTGTGTGTGTGTGTGTGTGTGTGTGTGTGTGTGTGTGTGTGTTAGTATGAGATGCAGAATGTCGCATAAAATTTTAAGGTGTTGAATTCTTGCATGTCAATTCATCAGATTTTCTAATGGTTTTGTCCAACAAAGTAGTTAACTTGGTCCGTACGTGATCTAATCACATTGACCACAGGATCTATCCCTTGAGTAGACAGTGGGCGCCCTCTGGATTGACAGTTCTATTGAAAAATAAATTTGAGGCTTGGAGAGATTGTCAGAGAGAAAAATACGCCATTAGAGAAGGAGACGATCAAGAAATATGAACCGTAGAAAACAAAAGAAAGAAAGAAAACAAAAACCGGCAACGCGTATGAAGCGCCAATTGCAAAACCGTTGGGCGTAAAATTAAGATGCATCTCGCTTTCATTTGAAAAAATTCAGCACTTTCTGATCTGACATCGTTATTGGCACAAGAGTTCGATTGAACCAATAAAGGCGACGTAGCCATAGTTATTGAAACTGTATTTAGAATTCGCATAATAATTTTTGTAACTGCCTTTAGAAAGGCGAATTTTTGTTGTAACAGTTCTTAAAAAGTGCATTAATAAAACAAACCAAATTTTTGGTCGTATCATCTTTAAACTGCATCTATAGAATACAGACAATATTTCATAACTGTCCTTAAAAACTGCATTTAGAAGTAAAGCCAATTTTTATAACGTTATTAAAATCGTCATTAAAACTGTATTATAATAGAGACCGTTGTACTGATGAGCTGTGATACAGCGAAACAGATCCGTCTGCGGATAACTATTTACGCTCTCACACCTCTGGAAAAATGGTAGACATTGAAAAAGCAGTAGCTACTCTAGCATCTACGCATCGCTCATTCAGTAATGAATTAGAGCACTCTAACTACTGCCGTATGATACATCATACGTTAAGAGTTTGCCACCTTCTACCGAGCGGCAATAACTCAGAGGTAGAATCGTGACTGACGCCAATTCGGTCTGTTTTCAATTCTGGGCAAAAGCAATCGGATGTCTAACCATACTGATGAGCTGTGATACAGCGAAACAGACCTGTCTGAGGATGGCCTCATATATATATATATATATATATATATATGGTATCGAGGCATCAGATAATTTTCTAAACATATACTGTCAAATATAAGAGACAATAAATGTCTATTATGTTTAATCATGAGCCGTTCTAAACATCGTATTTTGGCTTTAATTTCAGGTAAAAATAAAAACAAAAATTCTCCAAGTTTTGGATATTTTTTTTATTATGCTGGTTCTAAGCTTTCGGCTCACATGAGCCATCTTCAGAGAGGTTACAGGGACTTTAACAAAACATTCACCATCAAAGATGATTTTATCTTGTGTTGGCATATAACTTTGCAAAGCAACGATAACAATTACCAAATAGCAGACGCAGTTCGTAAATTTGTAATGCAGTTCTATGACGTCACACCGTGACCCCTATTCACATAGGGAAACCACCAATCGACCTGGTGCATTTTAAACAGCTTGACCACCAATGACTAAATCGCAAGTTCGAATCCGGCTGAATGACACATTTTCGTAACAAAAGTTTATCGTAAATAATCAAGCCGGTAGAAAATAAGTACTGTTTGATGATAAACGGAATATCGACTTAAATACGAGTATCGATCAAAAATAATGTTCAAACAAATCATTCCCATTTGTCTTATATTTATAACCAATTTCGTTAATCTTCGTTAATTTCCGTAAGATTTGATTTCCATGAACATAAAGTGAACTTAAATTAAAATCTATTAAACCGTCAGTTTGACATATGCACCTGATGTTTACATAACGCAAGGTGCATAACGCATGAAACTCCGAGTCTTTACATAGACGTAGGATAATATGTATATTTATTAATATATATATATATATATATATATAAATTGTTAAAAAACGACTGACAAGGAAGATTTTATTATTTTTTTGTTTAATTTTACAATGTAATTACATGTTTTTTTTTTTTTGCTGGAGTTTAGGAATGTAAAAATGTTTCATAATTTTTGTCTCTCCAAGCGCTTTCAGCCACTACAATGGCCATTTTCAAGGTGTTATTTTTCTGATGTTGTTATTTTATCATCTTTTGATTGCAAAGTAATTTTTGTGTTTTTTTTTAAAAGGAGCTCTCTTTAAAGCTCTCACGTTTACTAGTCTGTGTTTCTTGTCATATATCAATAACCTATATTGACCATACTACCACTTCTTGGAGAGAGGCATTACATGCTACCTATGTAATAATAGTGTAATAAAGAACATTTATTAACTCATAATTTACAAGAACCCTTAAGAAAAATTTGGGTTAAAAATACAAAAATACTATTTAAATCGCCATATCAAAGGCATCTCGCTATAAAAGAGGCACTACATATCAAACAATTTTCTTTTCACATTAACCTAACCTTGGAAATGGAGTTTTTCAAGATTATTAAAAGATGAGAGTTCTGTAATTTGCTTGAAGCATTGTGTATATTAGGTGTATGTGTAGGTTTTGAAGGCTATCGCAATGCGTTTAAAAAAAATAAAGGAAAGCAATGAAGGTGTTGGTTATTAGCTATTTATTATTCATAATATTTCGAGATCATAGTCTCATCCTCAGAATAAACACGCCTCTAATTAAATCAGACAGATCTGACATAAGATCGTAAAACGGTGCCCACTATCACTTTAACAGAGATGCGAAAACGCCAAATCCTGATATCGGTCAACGCGCACATATATAAACCATAAACACACACACACACACACACACACACACACACACACACACACACACACACACACACACACTACAATTAAGGGTAGCAGTAGCAGCGAAAGATGACCATTCGATGAAAGGCACGGACTACGAGCGGGCGTGAAATTAAGCTCTCCCATCATTCTGAAGATGAGACTATGATCTCGAAATAGTCATGAATAATAATCATGAATAATAAATAGATAATACCCAACACCGTCATTACCTTCCTTTATTTTTCTAAACGTTTGTGATAGCCTTCAAAACCTACCCATACACCATATATATATATAATTTAAATGTTCTATGTTCACTGTATATTAAATGTTCATCCTTTGATAATGGCTTATGTAAGCCGAAAGCTAAGACCTGATAAAAAAATCAACAATTCTTGCGATTTCTTGTCGTCTTTTCATGACAACACTATCAAGCTAATCAGATCATACGAAAGGATCTTACACAAAATAAATAGACAGAACTTGTCTATATTATTCAATGAATTAATATATATATATATATATATATATATATATATAACCCTTCTGATCAATTGCTGCTTGTATTCATTTCCAACCATAAGCAATTTCTTATTTACTGATTTTCAAATTATTTCCATAGAAAGTATTAGCACGGTATTTACAGTATCCTTATTAATCCAATTCTATCAGTAATGCTTTTTTGGGAGGTTTTGTTCCAAGCGCGCCCATTTTTCGCGCTTGAAATAACACCGAAAAAAAGGGTCTAGTAATTGAAAGGGTGTGTGTGTGTGTGTGTGTGTGTGTGTGTGTGTGTTTGTGTGTGTGTGTGTTTGTGTGTGTGTGTGTGTTCGTGTGTGTGTATGTGTTTGTGTGTGTGTGTGTGTTTGTGTGTGTGTGTGTGTGTGTGTTTGTGTGTGTGTGTGTGTTTGGTTTTTTTTTTTTTTTGTGTGTGTGTGTGTGTGTGTGTGTGTGTGTTCACTATGGCAGTCGAATAAACAAAACTCAAAGCCCGAAATAACTGTTGAACAGCTTTCATTTGTGGTTGAAAGTGAGAGTGAAAAACAGTGAGATTTTGAAGGAAACATAGTTGGTTTTTCTAGTTCTTTTTTTCAGTAGATGTTTCATGGAGAGTGGTTTCTCAGCTAGATCCCACGAGGAATAAAAAATGCGAGTGTTTAACTGCTAGGACTACTACATGCCTTCTGTAGCTAGTGTTGTGAGTAGTTTCTTCTTCGGGCAGGTTCCTTGAAATGAAATTTCTCAGCTTGTTCCCATAAGGAACGAGAAATCTTGGGTGAAACTGCCAGGACAGATCAAGTGCAAGGTTTCTGAGTAGTCTGTTGAGCTGGGCCATGAAGGTAACAGCCATTAAAAAAGTAAAAATGGGAAAGAGCTGGCCTTGAAGGTAGAAGCTGCTGAAAGGAAAAAGTAGAAAAAGAGGAGTCGAATAAGGTTTGGCCAGCATTTTTACGAGTTCTGGAACTTCTGGGTGTTTTCGGTTGTGCACGTTGTGTACTTGGCGGTGAGAGTCGAATGAACAAAACCCGAGACTCGAAATAACTGTTTAACAGCTTTTATTTGTGGTTTAAAAAGATTGTGTAAAATAGGTGTATTTATCGGAGTGTAACACCTTAAGTGTTCCTTATGCACACACGTTAAACAGACCCTGGATTCGAACCCAGGAATAGATATGTGAAAATTATCTGTGTGATATATTTTTCCCCAGAAAGAAAAAATCAACATGGAAAGGCTGAAGGAGAAAAAAAATCGACATGGAAAGGCTGAGGGAGAAAAATAATCAACATGGAAAGGCTGAGGGAGTGAGGAAGAACGAAATAAACGCTGGTGTGGCCGAGAGAAAGGGAGAGGTGAAACAAAAGGCATTTAGGAGATGACATTGTTGATATGATAATTATTTTATATATATATATATATATATATATATATATATATATATATATATATATATAAACAGATGGCTTTGCGAAAAGGGAGTGAATCCCGGTTCTTTTTTCTTCCTTGTTGTTTGTTGCTTCCCCTTCGCTCTCTTGGAGAAAGAAAATAAAGGATCAAACGAAGTGAAAAATTTATTGGTAAATTTTTGAAAGAGGCCGCCCACGTAAGGATGTAATTGTAATTAATGCTGACAGGTGAAAGTATAGTCAACAGAATCACGTCTCCAAGTGTCCAGCGTGGGGAAAATTGTAATTGATAATTGAATTATCTAAGCCAGATAACCGAAGCTGACGTTAAATTTTAATGGAGAGACATTCCGATCACTTACCACCCTCACGCCATATTGAAACGGTTTCAACAAAGACACAACGGATTTGAAGATCAAGCCAGAGAAAACACAGAACGTCAGAGAGACGAGACGAGAGACAAGACGAGAGACTCGCTCGGAACGCGTGAAGTCTCTCTCTCACTCGCTCTTCCACGCGCTAAGAACACAAAACACTGCTTATAGGCAGGGAAGCAGGAAGACTGTATTACTTCTAGCAACAACAAACATAGTAGCCGCGAGTAAATTGTGGACACTGAAGAAGTTGGATTTTTAGTTCTTATTTATTTATTTTTCTATTTTTATTATTATCTCTCTTTTGATGTACAGAGAATTACAATATAATTATTAGTCCACATCGACTGGCCTTCGCTACTACCTTGGTTTTTGTTCTTGCCTGTTTCCGTATTTCTGCATGTGCACCCAACCATCTCTTGTTTTCAGTAGTTGAGGAATGCAGCACGAAAATTCGACCGCCTCTTTTCCTCAGGTCCTCTACTTCTCTGAAATCAGAAAATCACTACGTGGCAGAGGATGTGAAAGATTTTCGACTGATCATTGGATATCTTCGATCACCTGGGTCGGAACAGAAACAAACAGCTGCAGACTCAGGTGCGACTAACTTGCGTCCAGTTCGCGTACGCAACATAATTTTAAGAACAGGAAGGGTTTGCTGTTATATGGGAAAGGGTTGAGTTTTTCCCTTGAGTAGATGTTTGGTAGAGAGATTTCTTAGATTGTCAACACGTGGAACAAGAAATCTGAGTAGCACACTGCTAGGACTGGTACGTGCTGCAAGTGTTTTGAATAGTTCTTTGTGTAGATGTCTCAAAGAGAGAATTCTTTGCGTGATATCGCTGAAAAGGAATGGTGGAAAAGTGCTGGCCTTGAAGCTAGAGGCAGTTGAAAGGTAAAGATGGAAAGAGACCGAATAGGCCAGCGTTTTTATGAGCTCTGGAAGTTCCGGTTTTTCCCTCCTGATTACTTCCGTTACTCTTACAACTGAACTGTGCAAATTAAGGGTGTCCCCCGCACATATTCAGTCAGTTAAGTGCCATACGTGATACACGCTTGGGCGATCATTTCTCGAAAGAGACACGACTGACTGGGCAGAAGATTATCCCGCAGTAGGTTGCCATTGCTTTCTGCGGTAGACTGGTTGCTGACCAAGGCTATAGAACCTAATCTGTCCTGTTATTTGACTCATAACTAGAAAGGGAAGATATGTATTATATTATTATATAGTAATAAGTGGGGGATCAGTTTATTACTTCATAACAATATAAAACTGATCCCCCACTTTATGCCCAGTAGAGACCTAAAACATATGTTCAACTATTATATTCAGTCAGTCAGTTAAGTGCCATACGTGATACATGCTTTGGGCGATCATGTCTCGAAAGAGACATGACTGACTTGGCAGAAGATTATCCCGCAGTAGGTTGCCATTGCTTTCTGCGGTAGACTGGTTGCTGACCAAGGCTATAGAACCCAATCTGTCCTGTTATTTGACTCATAGCTAGAAAGGGAAGATATGTATTATATTATTATATAGTAATAAGTGGGGGATCAGTTTATTACTTCATAACAATATAAAACTGATCCCCCACTTTATGCCCAGTAGAGACCTAAAACATATGTTCAACTATTATATTCAGTCAGTCAGTTAAGTGCCATACGTGATACATGCTTTGGGCGATCATGTCTCGAAAGAGACATGACTGACTGGGCAGAAGATTATCCCGCAGTAGGTTGCCATTGCTTTCTGCGGTAGACTGGTTGCCGACTAAGGCAACCCAATCTATCCTATTATTTAACCCATAACTGGTGGAAAGACACGGATTAATACCTTTCCCAAGGGTATTTGCGCGTAAGTGAATGCAAGGAATTCAACCGAAATTCGAACTCGGCTCGCCGATTTCTCGTTCCGAGCCGATATCCACTGCGCCACAACGCACGTAAGTTATTTAGGGAAAATTAGAATTGAGAAAAAGATAATAGAGTTCCAGAAAACTACTATTATTTACTCTGCGAGGATTGTCGGAATGGTTTTTGAGTTATGCGGAGTCTTGCCGACGCTATAACCCGAGAAAAGAATCGATTACCACAATGTATTACGCTGACATAATAACGTAGACAAAGATTCTGCCAGTCAGTTAAGGGCCATACGTGGTACACGCTTAGGCGATCATGTCTCAAAAGAGACATGACTGATTGGGCAAAAGATTTTCCCGCAGTAGGTTGCCATTACTTCTGCAGTAGACTCGGTGATAACCAAGGCTATAAAACTCAATCTGTTCTGTTATTTAACTCATAGATGGAAGGAAAAGACGGATTTATACATTCTCCAAGGATATCTGTGCGTAAGTGAATGCAACGAATTGGACTAGAATTCGAACTAGGCTCTACGATTTCTTGTTCCCCTGCACCACAATTGCACATTTCATATTATACTTCTTATATTAATAGTTTTCATATTAATAATAGTGATTTTGAAAGCTCTAGTAGTCCTGCCAGGATTGGTCATTGGCGGCTGCAATCTGAACAATATATACGGCTGATAGCAGCCGTAAAGAGTAGCGTAGGGACACAACTGAGGCGACTAAGTAGGAGACATGTGCCGCGGTTACCAATGACCATTTCCAGTCACATACTTAATCGCGTATGATGTGATGATTACGTCGCATATGCACAGGTAGCCGTTGATTCTATCAGGAGATTCCTCCGCCCAGACCGCTGAATGCAGTAAAAAAAGAAAAAAAATAGAATTGAACTTATAAAGATAATAAAAATATGGTGAATCAAAACAGGCCATTAAAATTAACTTAGAATTGAAATTAAACAGATTATAAAAGCATGGTGAATCAAAACAGGCCATTAAAATTAACTTAGAATTGATATTATAAAGATTATAAAAGCATGGGGAATCAAAACAGGCCATTAAAATTAACTTAGAATTGAAATTATAAAGATTATAAAGGCATGGCGAATCAAAACAGGCCATTAAAATTAACTTAGAATTGAAATTAAACAGATTATAAAAGCATGGTGAATCAAAACAGGCCATTAAAATTAACTTAGAATTGAAATTATAAAGATTATAAAGGCATGGTGAATCAAAACAGGCCATTAAAATTAACTTAGAATTGAAATTAAACAGATTATAAAAGCATGGTGAATCAAAACAGGCCATTAAAATTAACTTAGAATTGAAATTAAACAGATTATAAAGGCATGGTGAATCAAAACAGGCCATTAAAATTAACTTAGAATTGAAATTATAAAGATTATAAAGGCATGGTGAATCAAAACAGGCCATTAAAATTAACTTAGAATTGAACTTATAAAGATTATAAAAGCATGGTGAATCAAAACAGGCCATTAAAATTAACTTAGAATTGAAATTAAACAGATTATAAAAGCATGGTGAATCAAAACAGGCCATTAAAATTAACTTAGAATTGAAATGATAAAGATTATAAAAGCATGGTGTATCAAAACAGGCCATTAAAATTAACTTGGTTAAATATAAATATGCCTATCCTATGATACAGTGTTGATAGCAGATACAGAAAAGAAACTACAAGACCTCCTACCGGAAGTAGTTCATGAAAGTGGAAAGAAATGACTATAAAAACCGCAAGAAAAATGAAAGCGTGTCAATCAGTAAAAAGAGGATCCCAAACTCCAAGTTAGAAATTTAAATTTAAAGAGGACGGAAAGTGCGACAGTGAGACCCGAACTTGTATTGGTATGGCTAAGGATGTATTTCAGAAGATGAGTAGAATATTAAGATACAGATAAATTTCTGGGAAACAAAGAAGAGAATACTGGATTGTTATATGATGCCTGTCCTTCAATATGGCTTCGAATATTGGACAATCTCATTAAGGATGAAAGAAAGACTTGATGCAACCGAAATGTGGTTCTACAGAAGGACGCTGAGGATACCATAGACTGAACACGAGAACAACGACGAGGTTTTGAAGAGGATGGACACGAAAAGGGAAATAATACTTAATATCCGGAAAATACAGCAGAAGTTTCTGGGACGTGTAATGAGGAAGGAGGGCTTGGAGAACTTGATGCCCACAAAACGGATAGAGGGAAGGAGAGACAAGGAAAAGCAACGAGTGAATACTTGATGGACTTGAACAAGGATTCAGTCAGATAACAGGAGAGGAGGTGTTGAGCGCTACAAGGGATAGGGAGATGTGGAAGGCCATGATCGCCTGCATCCTGAAGTTACACAGGATATAGAAGTAGTAGTAATTGTAACAGCAGCAGCAAAAACAGAAACAACGACAATAATAATAATAATAATAATAATAATAATAATAATGAATTTAATCAAACAGATTTTCCATCATTTGTGTTGGCGCATTTATAAAGAAGTGCCGTCATTACCATATGAGTCGCTTCTCGCTTGCCAACACAGATCAGAAAAAATGCTTTCTTTTCAATTGCATTAGACAAATTAAAATCCAGATGATTTTTATTTAAATATTTATTTATTTTTGGATCGTGCAGCTATTTAATAAAGGAAACGCACATCTCCATTTTTCAGTCATTTCCTGATTTTCCTTCTCTCATGCATTCTTCGTTTCTTTCATCAAACCTGCAAACTCTTCATTTTCCGCTTTCTCTCGCGACATTGTCGTCTGTTTCCATTTCTCTTCGTTCAAGCAGACGATCTTATGTTTTTATCTGTCGAACTTTTTCTTCAATTAAACTTGCATCTTCTTGATTTCTCCGCTCTATCTATTTCTTCCGCCATCTTTCTCTCTTTCTCTTTTTGATATATTGGTTTGAATGGCCCGGTCTTCCAATATTCTATGCCTGCTCTCTTTACATGCGCAAGTTGAGTAATCACAAAACACAATGAAGTTTTTCAGGAAGTTTTATTCGAAGAATTAATCCGAATTGTTCCGTTTTTAACACCCAAATTTGAAAACCTCTTCTGGTTGAAATTTCAGTTTCAAGATTATCCTCTTTATTATAATAATGACTGTTGTGTATTATATATATATATATATATATATATATATATATATATATATATATATATTCTAAACACATATTGTTAAATATTAAAGACAATGAATGTCTAATATGGTTAATCATGAGCCGTTCTAAACATCGTATTTTGGCTTTAATTTCAGGTGAAAATAAAGACAAAAATTGTCCAACATTTAGATAATATTATTATTATTGGTAATATTAGACAGATTTTAGTCAATAACACAATAATGCTCACTCATACACATAGTAAAATAACCTTCAGATACTGGAGGCCATCTACATTAAATCAAAACAACCCACACTTAATAAAATCAGATTTCGATCTGGCCATAACACATTACATTGCATTTAGACATATGGTTCTGTTAACATTTCGGTCTCTCACGTGGTGTGACATCATAGAACTGCATTACAAATTTATGAACTGCGTCTGCTATTCGGTGACTGTTATCGTTGTATAGCAATGTTTTATGTCAACACAAGATAAATTCATCTTTGATAGTGGATGTTTTTATGTTAACGTCCCTGTAACCTCTCTGATGATGGCTCATGTGTGCCGAAAGCTTAGAATCAGCATAATAAAAAAAATATCCAAACGCTGGACAATTTTTTTTTATTAAGTTGGTTCTAAACTTTCGGCTCTCATGAGCCATCATCAGAGAGGTTACAAGGACGTTAACATAAGAACATCCGCCATCAGCGACAATTTTATCTTGTGTTGACATAAAACTTTGCTATGCAACGATAACAGTTACCAACTTAATAAAAAAACTTAGAACCAACTTAATAAAAATTATCCAAATGGACAATTTTTGTCTTAATTTTCACCGCAAATTAAAGCCAAATACGATGTTTAAAACGGCTCATGATTAAACATAATAGACATTCATTGGCTCTTATATGTAACAGTATATGTTTAGAAAATTATCTGCTGCCTCGATACATATATATATATATATATATATATATATATATATATATATACATAATTCATCTTCTGTTACGCCCATAGAGAGAGAGAGAGAGAGAGAGAGAGAGAGAGAGAGAGAGAGAGAGAGAGAGACAATAGCGAGGTAGCGTCAGCTCAGTTCATCAGAAAGACAATAGCGTGGTCGCGTCGGCTCATTTCATACTCTTCACTACTAGTTATTAAACTTTACTGACAATTATGAAAGCTCTTACTGCCTGTTTGCTCTTTAGCAATGCCTTAGTATTTTATCTTTTTGCAATAATTATGTCATCGACTAGAGAAGAATATATATGTTCCCTCTTGTCACTCTGGAGAGAGGATCACTTGCTAAAAGAAGGGAACAGCTAATAATCCTCTCAAATATTTTTGCGCCATTTTTGACGACAGAGGTACACTTGCATCTGCATAAATCTATAAATCTAGACATGAATTTCTCAAGCTTTTAAACCATTGACCGATGCCATTTTTTTTTATTTAGTTTCTCTTTAAACATTCGCTCTTAGGAAATTTATTATGATATTTCTTTTTACTAATGCTGTTTCTTTAGCTCCTAATGCTTGCTGCGAGATTTACATACATACATACATGCACACATGCATACATGCATGCATACATACATACATGCATACATGCACACATGCATACATGCATGCATACATACATACATGCATACATGCATGCATGCATACATGCATGCATACATACATACATACATATATACATACATGCATACATGCATGCATACATACATACATGCATACATGCATGCATGCATACATACATACATACATACAAGCATACGTGCATGCATACATACATACATACATGAATACATACATACATGCATGCATACATACATACATACAAGCATACATACATACATACATGCATACATGCATGCATACATACATACATGCATATATACATACATGCACACATGCATACATGCATGCATCACATACATACATACATATATACATACATGCATACATGCATGCATACATACATACATGCATACATACATGCATGCATACATACATACATACATACAAGCATACGTGCATGCATACATACATACATACATGAATACATACATACATACATGCATGTATACATACATACAAGCATACATACATACATACATGCATACATGCATGCATACATACATACATACATGCATACATACATACATACAAGCATACGTGCATGCATACATACATACACACATGAATACATACATACATACATACATGCATACATACATACATACAAGCATACATACATACATACATACATGCATACATGCATGCATACATACATACATACATACATGCATACATACATACATACAAGCATACGTGCATGCATACATACATACATACATGAATACATACATACATACATGCATACATACATACATACAAGCATACATGCATACATACATACATGCATATATACATACATACATGCATGCATGCATGCATACATACATGCATACATACATACATACAAGCATACATACATACAAGCAAACATACATACATACATGCATGCATACATACATACATACATGCATACATACATACATGCATGCATACATACATACATTCAAGTATACATGCATACATACATACATACATGCATACATACATACATACATACATTTAAACTTATTTATAAATGGAACTTTGTCTCTGTGTGTGTGTGTGTCCGTTATATATAGACTCCGAAACGGATGAACCGATTTTCTTGAAAATTTACACAGTTGTACTATAAGCGTCTGCGAGTGTTCTTAGCTAGGTTTTGTGTCGAGTTACTCCCGATAAATATCGAAAATCGATAATCGAAAAAATCGGGTTAATGAAGGAGTGGTCCGATTTTAATCAAATTTGATGCACTCATAGACAAAGACATAAGAAATGATATTCAGAAGTTTCAAGGTTGCAGTTCTTCCAATAGTGCAGGATATCGATAATATATATATATATATATATATATATATATATATATATATATATATATGTAAAAGGCTAGATGTTTGTGTGTGTGTCTGTTTATCTGTCTGTATATCCTTTATACAAATCCACAATTTTTATCCGATTCTCACCAAACTTCACACAAATATTCTTTAGGCTGAGTCTGAGCTCCAGGACCATGGATTAGTTTTAAAGCTTTCATTACACCCGAGCAACGCTGGGGTATACTGCTAGTACATATATCTATATATGATAGGCCGGTAAATGAGAGGTTGAGGAATAAAAAGCTAACAAAATGATAACTTATATATATATATATATTCATTGATTCTAGCACACATAGATTTGCTACTTCTCTATATAGGAAACCAACTAGCATAAACTTGTGTCTTCTTAATTATAATAAGGAACGCTCCCAACGATATCAGTTAGCTGTTATAAAAAAACTTAATTCAACGCACACAAATGATATCGTCTTCCAAATCCATATTTTATAAAGAATTACACAACATAAAGCAAACACTTGTCAATAATCGATTTCCTAACTCCGTTATTGATCAACAAATTAAAATGTATCTCAACAAACTTAACAATAGCTCTAACAATATTGATAATATTAATAATAATGGTGTACAACAAACTAAACATGACACTATTAACTTATACTATTACAACCAAGTACATAATAATTACAAACCAGATGAAAAAACTTTCAAAAACATAATACGTAGAAATGTTAAACCAATAAATAATAACCAAATTAAGGTCATATATTATAAAAAATCCAAAACAATTGACCTCATAGTCTCTAATAACCCTACAAGCACTCAACTAAATCCTCTACATAAAATCAATGTAGTGTATCAATTTACATGCCCGTTCAGTGATTGTATCTCTGGTACTAATAATAAACCCACCACATGTATTGGTTTTACTACAACCACGCTCTCCCGTAGACTTACCTGTCACCTTTCTGATCAGAGTAAAATTAAACAACATTTCTTAGAAAAACATAGTCATGTATGTAATATCAGATATTGGAGGCCATCTACATTAAATCCAAACAACTTTAATAAAATCACGTTTAAATCTGGTCATAACACATTACATTGCATTTAAATATATGGGTCTGTTATCATTTCGAGCTCTCACGTGGTGTGACGTCATAGAACCGCATTACAAATTTACGAACTGCGTTTGCTATTTTTGGTAATTATTGCTTAGCAAAGTTTTATGTCAACACAAGATAAAATCGTCGCTGATGGTGGATGTTTTTATGTTAACGTCCTTGTAACCTCTCTGACGATGGCTCATGTGAGCCGAAAACTTAGAATCAACTTAATAAAAAATTATCCAAACGTTGGAGAATTTTTTCTTTATTTTTACCTGAAATTAAAGCTAAACTACGATGTTTAGAACGGTTCATGATTAAACATAATAGACATTCATTATCTTTTCTATTTAACAGTACATGTTTAGAATATATATATATATATATATATATATATATATATATATATATATATATATATTATAAGGAAGTGAAAATGATAGATTAACACCTAAGAGTAATCAATACAAAGTAGAGCTTGATATTGTAAATTTCTCATTACTGTGACTTAGAAAAGCATTATATGACTACTCGAAAATTTCATGTTTTAGAACAATATTGTTGTTCTTCAGGTGTTATTTTAAAAATAAATGGCGAAAATTATGTATTTTAGAAAATACAAGATGAATTCATGGTTATTCAGAAAATTAAAGAGGGGTGGTTGACGAAAAGTAAGCAATATGATTGCAGGAGAATTTGATTGAACTAGGGAATTGAAAATTTGGGTCGTGAAAGAGAACAGTGTAGCTTAATGTCAAAACATGATACTTTTTTATTTTGACTGGGTAACATACATACTAGGAACATGCATTATTTAAATGAGTAGACAATAATTTTTAACAGCTGATCGGATTTTAGGTTTTTTAAAATTTGATTTTATACTACTTCATCTTTTAAAGGAGCTAGATTGTTTAGGTTAAAATTATAATTAAATAATTACGGTATACTAAGGTATATTGAAATTGTGAAAACCAAATAAATATTGTGTGGGCCATGAATTTTATCAAAATAATTTTTAAGTAATATTAAAGCATAAATTATAAATGAATATTATATTCAATTACATTTTAAATAGAAATATTTGCGGTGTTTACATAATATTGTCAATTCATTTCTTTGGTTTAGTAGTACTTTATTTTTTGGGAACCTTATAGTCTGCAGCTTTTCATTTAGGCACAGAGAACACACACACACACAGACACAGACATATATATATATATATATATATATATATATATATATATATATATATATTTCATAAGCTGATTAATGAAATTTGTGGAATTAAAAGGTAACAAAATGATAACAATATTGACAATAATATTGATGATGTATATTATATATTAGCCTTTTGAAAAATCTGAAATACGAAGAGAAAGATTTTAAAGTTGGAATTTTTGGACACGGGTAGATGTCTAACCAACAATAACAACATTGCCTGGAAGAGTGAGTCTCGTTGAGTCAAGTCACTGGATAAATCAACGAACGCTTTCTTCCAATCGATCATGGCCTTGGGGAAAATGTGAGTTGTTATTTTTTAAAATTTCTCTCTTATAATTTTCTTCTTTCTTTTCATTTTTAATCGAAAAATAGTTCACGTGTGATTCTTATATGTAGATTTAATAAACCGTTTTGTGGCATTTGATGAATAAAAAAATCAACAAACTGGTAACAATATTGTCAATTAGTTCATTAGAAGATTTGAAAGCTAATGTGATTTCAAGCATGATTGTAAATCAGTTGGCAAATGTTTTCCGTAAACTGAAAAATCGTATTGCCCTAATAAAACCTTAAAAAGAATAGATTTACTTCTTTCTAACCCTTTTTAGATATTATTTCTATTACAAATACAAATAAATTTATAAATGTTTTAAAGTGCACACGAACTTTATGGACACCCTGATATTTAAACAAATTTTTCGTTGTACAAGATTTTAAAATAGCAAGGAATAAGCGTAATTTGAAATTCCAACTTTAATGTAAATTCTAATAACTAAAAAAAAATATAACAACCCATTTCGTCTCAGTTTTATCAACTTTACTCTTTGATTGGTTCAGTGGGTGATTCTTTAGATAGGAGGATTTCATGTTCTATTAACAATTGTTATTTTTCTGCTAATGTTCAAGTAATATTTAGTACTCTACCAATTCTTTTTTCCATTCGTAAGGATGTCCTCCCTCCTCATCATGTTAATTCCATAATTTATAAATACGAACGTAGTTGTAGACACGACTACATAGGGAAGACGTCGCAAGGCTTGGATTTGAGAATAAAACAACACTTACCTAGGATTTGCGTTGAGGTCCAGTGGATATCGGCTCGGAACGAGAAACCGGGGAGCCGAGTTCGAATTCCAGTTGAATCCATTGTGTTCACTTACGCGCAAATATCCTTGGGAAAGGTATTAATCCGTCTCTTCCTTCCAGTTATGGGTTAAACAGCAGGATAGATTGGGTTCTATAGCCTTGGTCGGCAACCAGTCTACCGCAGAAAGCAATGGCAACCTACTGCGGGATAATCTTCTGCCCAGTCAGTCATGTCTCTTTCGAGACATGATCGCCCAAGCGTGTATCACGTATGGCACACAACTGACTGACCTAGGATTTTGAATTCAGCTGCTACCAATGGACAACTTGTAATACATCTGGATTGTCTATAGCACAAAATATTAATAAATAGCAGGAATTGTGTCACTGGATTTAGTGTGGACCGCGTTTCTATTTTATCAAGGCCACACTCTTGATACCACTTAAAGGTTTTGGAGTCCTTATACATCAGATTCCGCTAGCCTTCACTCTGTAAGCAGATGAATTGTTTGCTAGATCTGAATATCACTGGGCTCTGGTTTTCCTTGTACACATTTTTCCCTCATTAGTCATCCTCTATTTATTTTACACGTTTCTTATTTTAATTCCCAGCAATAAACTTGATAAGTGTTACGAGGATGCATTTATATATAAAAATAATTTTAATAATGTCTAAAAAGTTGTAGTAAAGGACACTTGTTGTTACAAAAAGTTTTAATTAAGAAAGTGGTCGTAAAAATAAGAAAATTAGAAATAGAACGTTTTGGAAGATTAGAGTAGAGTCGAAAGAGTTCGAAAGGTTCTAAAAGTATGCAAATTAGGTGCTAGCCCCTATAAAAATAGGTTTTGGGCACGGAGCAGTCAGTTGATAGCAGGATGGGTTGACCTCTACAGCTCCGGTTAAGATTCAGGATGTATATCCAGCCGATAGAATCCCTAAGTCGACGACAAAAAACTAAAACTTGAAACAGTTGATAAAAGGATGTGCTGACCTCATCAGCACCGGTTTCGATTCAGGAATTATATTCCAGCCGAAAGAATCTCTCTAGTCGATGACAAACAAAAACACGAAAGAGTTGTTAAAAGGATTTTCTGTCATATCAACTCCGGTTAAGTTTCAGGGATCGCTATCTGGCCGAAAGAAACTCACAAAAAAGTTTGAAGAACTAAAACCTGAATGAGAACCTCATGGAACTATCTGGGTAAATACATATTTTTGCCTCTTTCATTGACCAAGCCAATAATTAGTCTTTATATACGCATTTAAGGACTTCCAAAAAGTATAGCACTTCACTCCCTAGCCAACTTAACTAGGTAAAGATATTTGACAATTTACTATCTCTTTCTCTCCTCGTAACACTTCGCTGGGCAGTAGTAAACTATACGTTTTATATGTGTCCTGATTTGAATGCCAAACTGTATATTTGCAAATATTTTTATCAAATGTTATGTGAATTAAATATTTGTCTGTATTTTAAGTCTGTGTTTTGGTTCATCATTTTTAGTTTTTCTTATGTTATGACAATAAGACTGGGACGAAATCGTTTTTTTTTAGTTATTAGAATTTACATTACAAAATGCCTTTTAAATTACGCTTATATATATATATATATATATATATATATATATATATATATATATAATCTTCTGCAGACAAGCCTGTTTTGCTGTATCTTGGTCCTGGGCATGACGGTAAACTGCATCCGGCAGTTGGGTGGTTGTGAAGAGCATGGAACTACCTCTTAATTACTGTTGTTTCCAGGTCCACCTGACCCGGAGTGGTAGCACCTGTTAGGGTCCCAACTATGAGCAAATAGTTAACCCCTAACTGGGGTCAAAACACTATGAAAGCATAAAAATACGCTTTTACAAAAATATATACATGAGAATAGACTTTTATAAAAAATATTACCAACAATAAATTTTGAAGAAAAAATTATAAAAGTGACACATTTTTGAAGAAAAAAAATATTCCCAGCAAATCATTTTCTAATACAAAACTAGAAGATATTTTCAGTTTTCTAAAGTAAAAAAAAAAAATAAAAACAAAACATTTTCATTAAAATCTGACTAAATCAACCTTCTCACTATAATCAAATATTAAAAAAAGTACCTAACAGCTCAATCTTTTTGGCATTAAATAACCCACAGAGGTTGATATGCCGTTAAACAAAGCTCAAACTCGCTGTATCACAGGTCTTCAGTGCAGTTAGATTAACCATTCGCTTCAAGCCGGAATCAAAATCCGACTGATTCATCATCAAACGGATATCTTTCCACTGTGCTATCGGCGTGTGACAGACAAAGGTAGGGATGCGAAATCAATGGATACGGGATGTTTGGGATCGATACAAGCTGTCAGTTCGCCGACATAGTTCCAGAATAGGAGCACTTGAAGACAATGATAGAAGATGTGCGATGCCGTTTTCTCTAGATCATGGCAGTCGGTAAATCCGCCCAGCCACCTCAAAAGACCACGTCATTGAGAGATAGTTCATTCCGAATCAATCGCTAGGCAAGCAAAAACTCAGAGTTGCTAAGGTAATCAACTGCTAGTGCCCATGACCAGCAAAAGCGCAACTTAGTTGCCGACAAACCGAGCTGTCCATCCTACTTCCAGGCGCGTAACCGCTCGTTGCAGTTAATCTTGCTTCATGTGACCTTTTCGCACTATTCAAGCGCTTTCTGTATTATCTCAATGTCGCTGCGACGCGGTACAGATATGAATACGTTCCTGCGTACGCAGAAACCCTAGCTCGAGCAGAGAACTATCAGGGACACCGATTCCACGGAGGGCCGGATTGCACGCCATGTACCTCCCCGGTGGAGTAGAGGCTCCAACGCAAAAGTGTAAAGTAAGGGCAACCGTGGAAACCTTGACGAACCGACGGAGACTGCGCAAAAGCGCGCGACTGCTTTCTATTGACCTGTACCACAGCACTGGGTGGGATACAGGAGTAGGGTACACTTGCAGAAGTCAGATTTGAATCCGGTGGTCTGCAGGACAACAGCCAATTTGATAGGGTCGACCATCGGTCGACCCTATCAAATTGGCCGTTGCCTTGGACTGATTCAAATTGATTAGTCTGGTTTGCTCGTCGGATTTTGCACTCGGTAGGAGCATGCGAATCAGATGCAGTTTGCTTTGATATTGTTCGGCCCTTTATAGCACAACTCTCCTCGCGACCAAACAGAATATCTGCGAGTATTCTGTCAGTATAGTGGCCAAGTTCTTTATCACTGTGTTTAGCAGCGTTATGGGCCCGCAATTATCTTAATCCCACCCACCTTCCTTGTCCTTTTTCACTCCCCTGAGATCCAGTACGAGACTGACTCTGTCGGAACCAGTTGTTGAATACGACAGTCAAAACTGACACAAAGATTTGCAACAACTTCAAGTACAGTTCACATCTGGAGACTTTCCACTACCGACCCTTTTCAATGTTATGTAGACTTTGTGATCTCAACCACGCAGCTAACCGCTTCCGTCAGCGACATCGGAGGAAAGCGAAATAGCTGCGGAATTCCTCGTCACAGAAACTAGGATCCTTGATAAGCCTGTTCTCGAAGTGCCGCCGAAACGCCTCGCACGTATCGATCGGAACCTCGAAGAATCTCTTCTTTGTGCAATTCTGTACCCAGGTTCACGGCTTCATTAGACAACTTGTTTCATATATGCCTAACTACCTGACCCTGTTAGAGTTCGCTAACAGCACGCTTCAGAGTCTACTTATCTAATCTCTAAGGAACCCCTCCGAGACAGATTATCCTCGAGTCTTCACCTTATTAGCCTTATCTAGGAAGAGTCGTTTGCTATATCGGGTGGTAAAAGACCTAATGAGATTCTTAAGTCAATTCCATCACTTATATAACCACCCCACTAGTCCCCGTTGCACTAATCTAGTTTGCTGTTGCCAGAAGTCCCACCTGTCCAGTAAAGAAAGACTGAAATTTCAGTGTCCAGCCATTCTAGGCCCAGCACCTACAGCCACCCGGGCACAGACAAGTAGAACGTAAAACAATCTCGCAAACCTAGATCGACCCTTCTTACTAACATTCTATCCAGGTAGCTAGCTATACGAGTAGATGGCCATTTACGTGCTCACCTTCACATGCCCACCTTGTGATCGACCTGATATCTATCCTCGAGACCAAACTTGCCGATTAGATCAACCAGGCTACGATCGCCCGACCTTGCGCTAGTTTCCTGTCCCTTTTCTACGTTGGGGTGCAAAATGGCATTCCAGTTCCGAAAGCTCCTAGATGATCCTCTTCTATGTCTTGGAGCACCCCGTGCAGTGTGATTCCTGTCTTCTTGGTGCCTAATTATTCCGTCTGTAACGTCACCGCTTTAGTGGTGAGAATGCTCCCTGCCATGACTTGATGTCCAACATGGCGTTCGATCTTCATGCAAGTACTTCGGGAGCTAAATTTAGACTCTTAAGTGCCTCCATCACGATGTCCCTGCTGACGCCGATCTTTTCACTTGATCAGAGAGATCATCCTGTGCGAAAACAGCTTCAAAGATAGAAAGAATGATTTGCAATTCATTTCCCGATATAAATTCTTTGCAGACTTATTTTTTGGCCTCATAATAATCTGCGCCCTTTTTAGCCTAGCTCCTGCCGACGTCAATGAGTAGCCGGCTGTGAATTTTCTGATCGCTACGGAGACTCCAGCATAATTTTGGGCGTTTCAGGGCAGCAGACGTGCAAGCAAAAAAAGTTCCAAAAAGACAATGGTAATGACCCATGGACAAAAAATGACCACTTAGTAAGGAACAAGAGTCTAACAAAGAAAAACAGTTTTGATTAGAAATGCAATCTTACTGGAAATGAAAACAAATAGAATTATTTCTATTGGTTTTCGTTCCCAGTGCAAAACACTTTTTTCTCCTCATTTTATAGAGAAAAGCACACAAACACATACTTAGATTTTTCCTAGCCATATTGGAGTAGATAGACTAAACTGTCGCCCGGTTCACACTCCACCCACGTCTATTGAACAGGTGTAGAGGCTCAGCCCTTGTTTCCTGTTTAGGATGCGGTTTCCGGTTTTCTCTTTTCCAATCTTTTCACTTTTCTTTTTTTTTTCTTTTTTCAATTGGAGTAGATAGACTAAACTGTCGCCCGGTTCGCACTCCACCCACGTCTATTGAACAGGTGTAGAGGCTCAGCCCTTGTTTCCTGTTTAGGATGCAGTTTCCGGTTTTCTCTTTTCCAATCTTTTCACTTTTGTTTTTTTTTTCTTTTTTCAATTGGAGTAGATAGACTAAACTGTCGCCCGGTTCGCACTCCACCCACGTCTATTGAACAGGTGTAGAGGCTCAGCCCTTGTTTCCTGTTTAGGATGCAGTTTCCGGTTTTCTCTTTTCCAATCTTTTCACTTTTTTTTTCTTTTTTCAATTGGAGTAGATAGACTAAACTGTCGCCCGGTTCGCACTCCACCCACGTCTATTTAACAGGTGAAGAGGTTCATCCCTTGTTCCCTGTTTAGGATGCGGTTTCCGGTTTTCTCTTTTCCAATCTTTTCACTCCTATGTAGCCCCCTGCACATCAGTGGCGTTACCGCCTTGCTTGGGGTGATATGATTAAAAAAAATAAAATAAAATAAAATAAAATAGTTCAATTCTAGGTTTTAACAAATAGAATTATATCTATTGGTTTTCGTTCCCAGTGCAAAACACTTTCTTCTCCTCATTTTATAGAGAAAAGCACGCAAACACATACTTAGATTTTTCCTAGCCAATAAAATAGGCCAATTCTAGGTTTTAACTGACTCAGTCCTGGTCAGAACGCTATGTTCATTTATCGGAATTTGCTTTTTTGTGTCAACTCCAATTGTTAGTTGTTAAACCTTTTGCCATATTACTGTTAATTTGCCGGGTTTTTATTGTTTGCTTGCTTTATATTATTTTGTTCCTTGTTTTTTCTTTTTCTTGTTGCGAACTTTCACAGTTCTGTTTATTGGACAGTTCTATTATATATTTTGCATTTGATCCTGACTACCAACTCGGCAAATCTTATTGTTTATATTGTTATCATTTTGCTGTCTTTTTATTCCTAAAATTTCATCAACCGGCCTATTAAATGTATATATGGGAAACACATGTAGACATCTTCCGATTTAATCACCCCCGACACACTTATATAATTTCAGTCAGATCAAGGCAATAATGTCTTTAAGACGCAAGAGGTTACAGAGTGTGAAAGAAAATGAGAAGGCTTTAGAGAGGAGGAAGGACAATAAAAAAAAAAAAACAGAGATCAGAAAAACAGAAAATTACGATAATACCAATAAAATGCAATGGGTTACTACGAATGAAAAGTAGATTTTAGTGAGGAGAAAGGACAATAAAAAACAGATCAAAAAGACAAAAGATGGCGATAATGCCGCTAAGATGCAAGGGGTTACTACGAATGAAAAGGAATGAGAAGGTTTTAGTGAGGAGAAAGGACAATAAAAGAACAGGGTTAAAAAAGACAAAAGATGGCGATAATGCCGCTAAGATGCAAGGGGTTACTACGAATGAAAAGGAATGAGAAGATTTTAGTGAGGAGAAAGGACAATAATAAAACACAACTCATGAATACAAATGATGGCGATTAATGTTTGAATTAAAATTTTCGATGGTCGTATGGGACACGGAAAGAAAGAACCAGAAAAATGTTCCGCAGGCGGAAAAAGAAACTACAAGGAGGATTAGAAATTCCTCTTGCATTACAAATTTATTTTATATTTTTCAACACTTTATTTATTTTAAGTGTTGGGGGAATTTCTTCCGCACCCTATATTATAATAGAACTTTTTTTAAAAAATCATATCACCCCGAGCAAGGCGGTAACGCCACTGATGTGCAGGGGGCTACGTGAGAGTGAACAGATTGGAAAAGAGAAAGCCGGAAACCACATCCTAAACAGGTAACAAGGGATGAGCCTTTTCACCTGTTAAATAGACGTGGGTGGAGTGTGAACCGGGCGATAGTTTAGTCTATCTACTCCAATTGAAAAAAAAAAAAAGGAAAAGGAGTGAGAAAGATTGGAAAAGAGAAAGCCGGAAACCACATCCTAAACAGGGAACAAGAGATGAGCCTTTTCACCTGTTCAATAGACGTGAGTGGAGTGTGAACCGGGCGATAGGTTAGTCTATCTACTCCAATTGAAAAAAAAAGGAAAAGGAGTGAGAAAGATTGGAAAAGAGAAAGCCGGAAACCACATCCTAAACAGGGAACAAGGGATTAGCCTCTTCACCTCTTCAATAGACGTGGAACTATTTAAAAAGTAAAAAACATTTGCCAGTCTAGTTGTATGCTTAAATTCATTCAGTCGAAATATCAAAGAGAGCAATAAAAAATGAAACAAATGCAAAAGTGTGGCACAAGGCCAAAAGTGGGGACGGAGAAGGCTGGCCTTCAATCTATCTTATTTCAAACTGAGGTAACCACGATTACCAAAGATCTCACAGTATTCTTATGAATATTTTCTTATTAACCATTCTGACTACTGCATGCATACACATTCTATGACTCCCCAGTCGTAGGGTCACCATAAGTACTGCCTCCATCTTACTACATACATCATAATACCCCACAGTCTCTATGTGTTACTAACTAGTTCCCATATGTGAGGAGAATAAAAATGACACCATTTAAAAAGGAAACCCCAATGAATATTTGCAATGTATACATATAGTAACGAGGAGAGCTCATAAGGACAACTGCCCTGAAAATATTTATAGAAAAGAGAGAGGAAAGTCATGTCACGGTGTTGGGACAGAAACTGAAGTTGAGATGCCAGGGCAGTACCAATAACATTACACATCGAAGAGTCTGTAATAAATTTTCTCGAGAATAAGTCAGTTAAGTACCATACACGCTTGGGTGATCTTTTCTCTTGAGAGACATGGCTGACTAAGCAGATTTTCCGGCAGTAGTTTGCTTTCTGTGGTAGACTGGTTGTCAACCAATTCTATAGAATTGTTCTACTATTTAATCCATAGCAAGGGGAGAATTTTATATCCATCACATAATATTTATTCCAGTCTATTGTTTTAATTGTTCTATTTTATAATTAGTTATTGTTGTTAATCGCTTATTGTGTCTGATAAGATCTACGGTAAGAAGGAACCTTTTAACCATCACATCACTTTTATTCCAGTCTATTGTTATAATTGTTCTATTATATTATAATTGTTCTATTATATTATAATATTAGTTATTGTTGTTAATCTCATATCGGGCATAATAAGATTTATTTTAAGAACGAATCTTCGATCTGTTATCGCAACTTTATTCTAAGTCTATTGTTTTAATTGTTCTATCTTATTATCTAAACTTATTTATAAATGGAACCTTGTCTGTGTGTGTGTCTGTGTCTCTGTGTGTGTGTCCGTTATTGATAGACTTCGAAACGGCTGAACCAATTTTCTTGAAAATTTGCACAGTTGTACTATAAGCGTCTGCGAGTGTTCTTAGCTAGGTTTTGTGTCGCGGTACCTCCGATAAATATCGAAAATCGAAAAAATCGGGTTATAGAAGGAGTGGTCCTATTTCAATCCAATTTGATACACTCATAGAAAAGACATAAACGATATTCAGAAGTTTCAAGGTTGCAGTTCTTACAATAGTCCAAAACATCGATAATATATTTATATAAAAGTCAAGATGTTTGTGTGTATGTCTGTTTATCTGCCTGTATGTCTATATTTTTTCAGCCCTTTTATTTTAGTTTTTGCTTCGGGTTTGGCTCTAAGTAGGTATAATTGTAGTTCTTAGTCTCAGCCATGATACCATTTACTCAAAGGATTTATTTAGCCTTCAAAATACAGTTTACAACGAAAAAAACTTATTTGATATTGATACCAGGAAATCAAAATTTGACTTACATCCATTCATTTTTCTTTCAATCTACGGTTTCGCTTTAACTGGAAAGAACTATTGCTTTTTAGTCTTTCGTGCCAAAGTCCAAAGAGTCTGAGCTCCAGGATCATGGATTAGTTTTAAAGCTTTCATTACACCCGAGCAGCGCCGGGCTATCCTGCTAGTTATTCTCTAATTGTGTCTTATAAGATCTACGGTAAGAACGAATCTTCGATCCGCGATCTCAACTTTATTGTAAGTCCATTGTTTTAATTGTTCTATTTTATTATTAATTATTGTTATTATTCTCTAATTGTGCTTAATAAGATCTACGGTAAGAACGAATCTTCTATCCGTCACATAATGTCTATTACAGTAGATTGATAATTTTTATGTAAGTAATTTTCATGTGCGTGGTGGTCCAGTGGATATCGGTTCGGAACAAGAAATCGGGTAGCCGAGTTCGAATTCCAGTTGAATTCATTGCATTCTCTTACGCGCAAATACCCCTGGGAAAGGTATTAATCCGTCTCTTCCTTCCAGTTATGGGTTAAATAACAGGACAGATTGGGTTCTATAGCCTTGGCTGGCAACCAGTCTACCGCAGAAAGCGATGGCAACCTACTGCGGGATAATCTTCTGCCCAGTCAGTCATGTGTCGAAAGAGGCAAGATCGCCCAAGCGTGTATCACGTATGGCACTTAACTGACTGACTAAATATAATAGTTGAACATATGATTAAGGTCTCTACTGGGCATAAAGTGGCGGATCAGTTTTATATTGTTATGAAGTAATAAACTGATCCCCCACTTATTACTATATAATAATATAATACATATCTTCCCTTTCTAGCTATGAGTCAAATAACAGGACAGATTGGGTTCTATAGCTTTGGTCGGCAACCAGTCTACCGCAGAAAGCAATGGCAACCTACTGCGGGATATTCTTCTGCCCAGTCAGTCATGTCTCTTTCGAGACATGATCACCCAAGCGTGTTTCACGTATGGCACTTAACTGACTGACTGAATTTTCATGTATTTTTCCTCTCTTTAGTCTCTTCCTAGAATTTGAATTTCTCTATTTCTTATATATTTTTTAATGGACGTCTGTCTAAACTTGACTGTAAGAACGAATCTTCTATCCGTCACATCAGTTTTATTCAAGTTTATTGTTATAATTGTTCTATTTTATTAATAGTTATTGTTGAGGAAGAAGATGTCGAAGCTGAAAGTTTAGCCAGAAGGGGTTTTCACATTTGGGTGTTAAAAACAGAACAGTTCCAATTAAAATGTCTTTGTTCTTGGTTAAAATTTATAAGGATTAACTTCCAAATTTTGGTCATTCGTTTCTTTCTTTCTTTTTGGTGTCTCTTACTTTGATCACTAGACTTTTTCTTTCTTTCTTTCTTTCTTTTTGGTGTCTCTTACTTTGATCACTAGACTTTTTCTTTCTTTCTTTCTTTCTTTCTTTCTTTCTTTTTGGTGTCTCTTACTTTGATCACTAGACTTTTTCTTTCTTTCTTTCTTTCTTTCTTTCTTTCTTTTTGGTGTCTCTTACTTTGATCACTAGACTTTTTCTTTCTTTCTTTCTTTCTTTCTTTCTTTTTGGTGTCTCTTACTTTGATCACTAGACTTTTTCTTTCTTTCTTTCTTTCTTTCTTTCGTTGCTTATTTGTTTGCTTTTCTTTGGCAACTTCTCTCTTTCTATTTTTTCGCCTGTCTATTTTCCTATTTCTCTTCGACGAACTTCTATTTCTGTTTTTCTTTCTGTTGCTCATTTGTCTCTTCGTTTGTCTTTTTCATTGTTGGTCACAAGTCACTTTACTTTTTTTTTTTTATCTCGTGATCGGTTTTTCTTTTTGTTATTCCCCTCTTTCCTTTATTAGAAGTTACTTTGCTTGTTTGTTTTTTTTATTGGTTACGTTTTTCCTTTTTTCTTTTGTAGGCACTGGAAATTTTGTTCTGTCTTTCTCCCATCTTCCTTTTCATTATTTCCTGCATCCTTCCTTTCTTCTTTTTCCCTTCCCTCCTTTATTCTTCCAACCTTCTTTCTTTCTTTCTTTCTTTCTTTCTTATGCTTCTATCCCCTTCTTTCCATTTTTTATTTTTCCTATCCTTTTTCTCTCTCTTTTATTTTCTTTCTTTCTTTCTTTCTTTCTTTCTTTCTTTCTTTCCCTTCCTATTTTCTCTTTCTTTCTTTCTTTCTTTCTTTCTTTCTTTCTTTCTTTCTTTCTTTCTTATGCTTCTATCCCCTTCTTTCCATTTTTTATTTTTCCTATCCTTTTTCTCTCTCTTTTATTTTCTTTCTTTCTTTCTTTTTCTATTTTCTCTTTCTTTTATTTTCTTTCTTTCTTTCTTTCTTTTTTCCATTTTTTATTTTTCCTATCCTTTTTTCTATCTCTTTTATTTCTATTTCTTTCTTTCTTTCTTTCTTTCTTTCTTTCTTTCTTTCTTTCTGTTTCCTTCCTTTTTATCTTCTTACTCCTTTCTTTCCATTCTTTCTTTATTTTTCCTTTTTTTCTCTTTCCTTGTAAAGCTTTTTTCTCTCTGATTTTGTTTCTTTTTTCTCCTTTCTTTTTGTTCTTCTCCCTCCTTTTCGTCTATTCTTACCGCCGTCCTTCCTTCTTTTCTTCCTTCTTGCAACTCTTTTTTGTTTTTCTTTCTTTTTTTCAGGTTCATTCTTTTTCGTCTATCTCTCTCCTTTCTTTCCATTCTTTATTTACCCTTTCTTTTTCTCCCCTTCTGGAAATCCTATTTGTTTCTTTTTCCTTCCGTTTTCTCTTTCTTCCTCCTTTCCCTCCATTCTTCCCTCCATCTTTCATTCCTTTCTTTTTTTTTCAACCCATCATTTTTTCTTTCTTTCTTTTTGCCTCTTTTTCATCTCTCCCTCCTTTCCCACGTTTTTCTTTCCCTTTTCGTTTTTCTCTTTCCTCCTTCCTTGCAAAGAAGAATCCTTGCAACACTTTCTTCTTTCTCTACCTTCTTTCTCTTACTTCCATTTCTCTCTTTTTTTCCTTCGTTCTTTCTCCCCATGATTCTATCTCCCCTTCATTCTATCTCCCCATTTATACATAACATCTCATGATGCAACGGCTTAAAAAAAAGTCGTATAGACAAAATAATCAAATGTTTCATCTAAATTTATTCTCGTCTGTTGCTTATTTCGAAAATGAAAATAAATTACTTCATTTTCTTTTTGACCTTTCCTGCCATTCGGAGTTCAGCGTTGAAACAGAAGTTTTTTTTTAGCGTTTCAAACCATAAGTGACAGCTTCGCAGCAACTTCTCCACATTTTAATCAGACAGCTTTACGGTTCTATATGATCGGCAAATATGAAGCCCATAGTTACGCGCTCTGTATGCGTTTGTACGTTCGGATATTTAATTTCGAAATACAGACACTTCTAACAATTTTCATTACTGAGATATTACCCTTATTTTTCAGTATAAAAAAATAATATATTTGTTTTTAATCATTTCACCCCAAGCAAGGGGGAACCACCACTAGTGCGCAGGGAGTTGTATCAAAAGACTGTGTACGGGGGGTTGTATTGAAGAAATGATAAAAGATGAACGTGATTCAAGGAGAGATAGAAGATGGCAATTGACGTTGCATTTAAATTTTTGGAGATTGTAGCTATCAGGAAAGCAAGCAAACGGAATGGATTTCTACAAATGAACAGTGCAAGAAAAGAAACTGTTAGAGTAGAAGAGAGTTACATTTAACTGTTTTGACAATAAAAGGATGGGTCCTTGATGCCAATCTAGTAGGACGCTTAAATACATGTGGTCGGGGAACAGTAGTGGTCCCGCCTTGTCTGAGGTGAAAGTAGTATAGTAGGGTCAGTTGGGAACCGTCTGCGAGAAAAAAACCATCACTCTGCCAAAAATTTCTAAACAGCATGATATACTGCTTCGAATTTGTTCCAGAAGATCAAATACGAACACTGTAGAGTATTTGGGTGTCAATCTGTGGAGAGTGCAAAGAATTCGGAAAGAGTTGGATGAATCTAATGATGATTACGAAGGTTTTTCGAGTTTATAAATAGTGATGGCGACGTTATGCTTCCATTCATTTACCCACAGGTCTCAGGCTTAGCCCATAGGCTTATATCATGCTTCTTGAGGAGGATATGCTGTCCTTGGTCAAGTGGGTGATTGCTGGAAGTCTCTATGCTAAACAACAGGACTCTGCACCATGCCATACAAGCAGGAAAACCCATTAATGACCGCCAATTTCTGCGACCACATCACTTCTTACACATGGACACCTAACTTTGCAGACTTATTGATTATAATGTGTGGGGCCCAGTTGAATGAAAAACCGACAAAATTCCTTGTAACGCCAAAGACGAACTGAAGCCAAAGATTATGGCAGCATCCATAATTTTAAACAAGGAGACCGCCCAGAAATGAGTCTTCTGGAGTTCGTGGTTGAAGTCAATGGCTATTTTATTGAATAAATTTACTCTAGCATTTCAAGATATATTCGTAAATATATTTGTTAAAATAAGATGTTAGTGTTATTTACCTTTTTTTTTGTTTAGTTTAGACAATTTATCCATTACCCGCATTACAAACACATACAAAGTGCGATGCATAAATTGTGTTCTAAATTAAACAGAAATAAGAATAAGATTAACATCTCATTTTAGCAGATATATAAAGAAAAATACTGGATTTTGAAATTAAATACATATAGGCTAGGGTTAAATAGGGACTTAGGTATTTTGAATCTTTATAAATATTTCAATAGTTAAACATTTTTTAGATACACTTAAAATTTTTTTTTTAAAACAACATTTAAAAGTATTATTACAGTTAGATTTACGTTTAAAAATATTCAGACTCTGTTGCTTTCTGCATCACGTGACGGACGCTTCTCGCGACGGAGGTTTCTAGTTTAAATTTTAAAATCATTTGTTTCTGATGAAAGGCCGAGCCGGTCTGAAATATATATATATATATATATATATATATATATATATATATATATATATATATATATAATAGAAATAAATAAATACTGTAAAAAATACATTTTTAACTTACAACGTTTCAGTAGTTTTTCATACACATATTAAGACAGTATACGTGGATTATCATTATGCTATATATATATATATATATATATATATATATATCGTAGGCTTCCGTCCGTCACTGTTGACCATGGGTAGCTTCCTAGTTGTCTGTTTGGCTGGATCATCGGCGTCTGTGACTGTAGAAACCGATGCTGGAGTGACAGTTTTTGTTGCAAAGGCTGCATTTATGTTTTGTTTCTGGTCTGTCGGAGCTGTCATTTTGCTTTCTGCGAGCCCGCCTCTCCATGGCGACTTGTGTTATTTTTTCCTCCCTTGATTTAAGTTGTTTGGACAGAGTTCCTCTCCATTTGAACCGGTTGACTGCTACGCTCTCCCATCACTCCGTGTTGATGCCCATAGCTTTCATATCCCTTTTTATGATGTCACAATACCGCAGTTGTGGCCGCCCAGTGGGTCTTCTTCCATATATATATATATATATATATATATATATATATATATATTTTTTTTTTTTTGTTTGTTTTTCTTTATTCCGAAGTGGAAGAGTAGGAAGGTAAATTCCAAGAACCTGATCCTAATCAATATTAAAAATTTTTAACATTAAAAAAGTGATGCAGGCAGAGAGCTCAATGTATTAAGAATACACAGCCAATATAAATTAGAGAAAATTTTCAAAATTCAAAAATTTTCAAAATTCAGTAAAATGCCTTGTTTGGGGCGAGACTATTACAAAAATAAAAAGGTAGTTTACAATTTGTATATGTTCTAAACTATATATATATATATATATATATATATATATATATATATAATTCCAGGTGAAGAGGACTCAAGGTTTTTTTTATTTTGAGTGCTCTGGCATTTATTTTATTATAAACAGTGCTCAATATAATGAGTATTATAGAGCTTAATATAATTATATAGTTATGTATCAATTGTACATTGCAACATGGAAATTTCTATGTTTCGAGATAAGTTCTCATCATCAGGCAATATTGATGTATTTGTGCAGATGATTTACATTTAAACCTGCACATCTACATCAACTTTGCCTGATGATGAGAACCTATCTCGAAACATAGAAATTTCCATGTCGCAATGTACAATTGATACACAACTATATATATAAATATATATATATATATATATAGATAGATAAAAATAAAAATGTTTTTTTTTGTTTTGTCCCCACCTCTTTCTTCTCACCCTCATCTTCCTTCGAATTTTTAATTATATATATATATATATATAGATAGATAGATAGATAGATAGATAGATAAAAATAAAAATGTTTTTTTTTGTTTTTTCTCCACCTCTTCCTTCTCACCCTCATCTTCGTTTGAATTGTTAATAGTTTTTCTTTTTTTGTCTACTTTCCGCCTTCTTTTTTTCTTTCTCCTTTTCTTTCTTCTTAATTTTTATTCTCCTTTTCTTTTTATTCTTTTCCCTTATAACTTATCCTCGGCATTCTTCCTCTTCCTCTTCTTCTTCTTCTTCTTTTGTTATTCATTCTTCAACCTTCTCTCTTTCTTTTGTTTCTTCTTCCTCCTTCTTTTTGAAAAGTTATTCATTTGCAAATTTGCTTTTACCATTTTTTTTTAGTACCAAACTTAATTTCTTCGCGTATTATATTCGATGTCTTTATCTCTTCGATAATGATTTGTCTTCTCATATTCCGTTCTCGTATTCTAGCAGCTCACATCCTTTAATCTACCCTATTTCTACGCACTCTCTTTCTTTCTTTCTTTCTTTCTTTCTTATTTCATTTTCTTTTCTGCCTTTGTTTCCTAGATTTTTTTATTTATTCCATCAATCTGCGGAACCCAATCCATTTCCAATTAACCTTACCCCCACCCCCACAATTTGATAACGTTCCCCCAGCAAAGCTTTACCCACGCCCATTTCTCTTCCCGCCACAGCTCATTCATCCCTTTCACAATATCGTTTTTATCTCTCGTCAAACGATCTCTTCACATTATAAAAATAATAATTGCGTTCAACATCATCATAATATTAATAAGAGATAAATAGTAATAATAGTAATAATAATAATAATGGATGATACAATTAGTCAAACAACATGAAAACAGAAAGAAAAAATATTCAATAATGAAAGAAGGCAGTAAATACAAAAGAAAAAAAAATTACATTTAGTAGATTCGGTAGAAAAGTAAAACAGTCGCCAAGAACCAAATATTGCGACAAAAATATGATAAAGAAAGCCAAGGATAAAGCTCTTGAACAGATGAAACAACGCTGGCAAGACAAACCTGTGCATGGCCAATATCCAGAACGTGCCAATAAATCCAATGTTGACAAAGTTAATACTCATCGATGGTTACGTGCATCTGGATTAAAGTCTTGAACTGAAGGCTTTATTCTTGCAGCGCAAGACCAAAGTCTTTTCACTAGAAACTTTCAGGCAAATATTATACATAATAATGTGGATCCAAAATGCAGGTTCTGGGATAAATACCAAGAAACAATAGACCATCTAATCTCAGGATGTTCTGTACTTGACCCAAATGATTATAAAAATCGTCACTATAGAGTGGGGCAATATTTACATTGGACAATGTGCAAACACTATGGAAAATCTGTAAACAAACACTGGTATGAACATCACCCAGCACCGGTTACAGAAATAGAAGATGTCACCATTCAATGGGATTACACCATCTACACGGACAGGAAAATTGAAGCAAATAAGCCGGACATTATTGTTAAAAACCAAAAAGAAAAAAACTTGCCTATTAATTGATATGGCTTGTCCAGCGGATTGTAACATAGCAACCAAGGAATTAGAAAAACTGTCAAAATAAAAAGACCTGGAAATTGAAATAGAAAAAATGTGGGAATTGAAAGCAAGAATCGTACCAGTAATAGTAGGTGCACTTGGAATGATAAAAAATGAAACAAAACAACACATTGAAAAAATCCCTGGAAGCCCTAGCTTAAGAGATATACAAAAAATTGTCTTGTTTAGTACAGCCCACACACTAAGGAGATAAAATAAACAGAACTCCTTTGAGCATTTACTATGGAAACAGGAAAATATACATATGAGGAGTGTACATACACTACCGGCCATAATTATTAGGCCACTCCAGTTTAAAAATATAAATGATGTATTTCATACTATGTTTAATATTTATTGCTAAGTGGCTAATTCTAAATGAAAATAGAATGGTTCTTTTGTAATTATTACTTTGCAAAATTTGACAAGGCAGCCAGCAAGCCTTTGCTTCGGCCAGCCAATTAGAAAAGACTATAATGGAGAAGAGAGCACAAAATCTGGTCACCAGAACAGTTCATTTGATGCACACATGTTATTGTGCAGTACTAACAAAAGGACCATTCTATTTTCATTTAGAATTATCCACTTGGCAACAAATACTAAAAATACTATGAAGTACATCATTTCTTTTAAAAAACTGGGGTGGCATAATAATTATGGCCGGTAGTGTATGTATCGTATTATTATTCATGTGTTAATAAAACAGTGCTCAATGCATGAACAGAGCTGTATTATATACATATTATCCTACGTCTATAGCACGACTCGGAGTTTCATACGATATGAGATGTTATGATACGTTAGTCTCATCAGGTGCATCTTTCAAACTGACCGTTTAATAGATTTGAAATTAAGTTCATTTGATGTTTATAGGCATTAAACCTTATAAGTTACTGCTTTTTTAATAATAAGATTAAAAAATTAAATATTATACTCTTACATGTGGATAAAAATGTAAAATTTAAATTTAGAATTTAGAATTAAAATTAGAATAAAAATAAAAATAAAAATAACACAAGGTAACCAAAAAAGTTCTGACCGTTTTTAAAGGAAAAAAGAAAACGCTTCACAGTATGTGTAACTTATATTTAGTCTTCGAAGTAATCGCCATCGGCATCCAGCACCTTCTGTCAACGTGTCTCCAGCTGTTCAATGCCCTTGCTGTAGAACTCGGTGAGGGGGGTTGATGCAAAGAAGTCCGCGAGGGCTTTGCGCAAGTCTGCTTCATTGGTGAAGGATTTCCCACGATGATTATCATCCAGGTAAGTGGTAATCAGATGACGCAAGGTCAGGTGAATAATGTGGATGGCACAAAGTCTCCCACCCAAGTTGCTGTATGGTATCCCTGACCACACGCGCGATATGCGGTCTGGCGTTGTCATGGAGAAAAAACACACCTTTGCGATTCACCAGTGCTAGCTCCCTCTGGCGCAATGCCTGTTGCACACGTTTCAAATGCTGCGAGTATAGGTCTCCATTGACCGTTTGACTCGTTGGTAGCAGTTCATAATGAACCACTTGTCTACCTGTCCAACAGACACAAAGCATAATATTGCGTGGATGCATAGGCGGTTTTGCGGCCTTGCGGTCTTGCGGTGTGAGGGACAGCATCCTGAAGAAAAATCCAATGTCTGGAACGCTTGGGAGTTTCGTAAAGAACCCACTTTTCATCCCTGGTAAGCACTCGAGTGAATAAGGATGCGGTACGGTGGCGAGAAAGCAGCGATACGCAGGCTGCCACTCGTTGTCCCTTGTCGACCTCAAACAGCGTTTGCGGAACCCACTTGCTCAGTTTGTACGTCTTACCTAGGCAGTGCAGGTGAAGTCTAACTGTTTCCTCAGAAACGTTGTCTTGCAAGTTCACCACACGTTAGACTACTGTCCTCTTCAATGGCCGCCTTTAGGACTCCATAATTCAAGACCTGTGATCGTCCACTACGAGGCCCATCATGGAGAAACAAATCTCCCGACTTGAATTGTCGAAACCAACGCCTTGCAGTACGTTCATCCACAGCACTATCCCCAAACGCTTGACTATTTTACATTGCGACACGGACATTTCTATGTTTTGAGATTTGAAGCTTTTATCTTAAAACATACTAAGAGCCACAAGGGACAGGGAGACGTGGAGAACCATGATCGCCTACGTTCTGAAAGGACAGGGCACATAGAAGAAGAAAAAGAAGCAATGTTCAATAACTCAGTGAAAATGATTTACATGTAAATGCCGGAAAACACTGTTGATTCTCTTCATCTGGATATATATATATATAGGTACAACTGCTTTCCGGCATTGTTTTCGTTTCCGGCTAATTTTGGTTTCACAGAGGAGAAGAAGTACATTTTACTGCTTCGTTTTTTTTTCCCCTGAAAGAAAGTTTTACATTCAGTCATTTTTCCAGGGTATTTTAAGTTATTATTTCAGTTTTGTAAATTTCTTTACCGTGATTACATTCACACAAAAATTATAATTATATAGTTATAATTAGTAATTATTTTGCATATATTTGTATGGATGTATGTGCAGATGGCGCAATGGATACCTATTTTGAATTCAAATCGATTTCTTTAGGGTCACTGTTCACTTTCTGAAAGAGTTAAAACACTCAAGTACTGATCAAATATGTTGTGTGCGAATATATATATTATTGGTTTTTATTCACAAAACGAATAATTGCACAGTCAGACAGTTAAGTGCCATACGTGATACACGCTTTGGGCGATCATATCGCGAAAGAGACATGACAGAAGATTATCCCGCAGTAGGTTGTCATGGCTTTCTGCGGTAGACTGGTTGCCGACCAAGGCTATAGAACCCAATCTGTCCTGCTATTTAACCCATAACTGGAAGGAAGAGACGGATTAATATCTTTCCCAAGGGTATTTGCGCGTAAGTGAATGCAATGAATTCAACTGGAATTCGAACTCGGCTCCCCTTTTTTTCGTTCCGAGTCGATATCCACTGTACCACAACGCATATCATAATTGCACAACAAACATAAAAAAACCGTTGAATTGAGCCACAGAAGTCTCTATATAAAAAGCACTTGAAAAAATATGTTTACCTATATTTAATATTTTCATAAGAGAACTGTTATCTAATAAAAAATATAATGTTTGATACATATCTTATGTTGATTGACACGAGTCTGAATATGGAAGTCTTTTTTAATTTTACTGTCCGGAACAAAGAGGAAGATTGACTTTCCAGTCTAACGATATTTCGTGCGGGTCTCGTAAGATCATGGGGCTTTTCTATTCTCGTGAATGTCTATTTTTAGCCTTTTAAAGGGAGACAAATTTTTGTCTTTCGCAACAAATAGTAGGGTAGACTGTGACCTGCAGACTTGGGCGGCAACCAGTCTTAGAGAAGGATAATTCTGAATTGTCACAAACTTGAGCATTGTTAGCTTATGGTTGTTTATGTTCAGAGAGTTGTATCAAAGTTGTACAAATCTCTATCACTAAAATTTCTTAGTTATAGGTAATTTATTACATGTAAGAAAATTGTCATGTTTCAGATCGAATAGACACCTCATATATATATATATACAGTACTGTGCAAAAGTATTAGGACAAGAACTATTTTATCTTTTATGAGGCATATTGACAAAAATAAACAATTTAATTAAAGCAACTTTATTTGATTTAGTTAACAAATGCTTTAACAAAAAATAATTACAAAATAAATTTAATATTTAGCATAATAACCTTTTGCTTTGATCACAGTCTTCATTCTGTCAGGCATTGACATCACAAGCTTCTTCAATGTATCTAATGGTATCTCCTGCCAAGCAGCTTATATTTGTTCCCAAAGTGGGTCTTGCAAAGAAACATTAGATTTATCAATTTTTTTTTACCCAAAATACACCATAGATGTTCAATAGGATTGAGATCAGGGCTTTGTGTGGGCCAATTCAAATTCCGAAGCCTTCCTTCCTCTTCCGTTTTTGTCAAATAATTCTTACAAAGGTTTGGCTTTTCACCCTCTATCTTAATTTCAGTGAGGTTTTTAAGAAAAATAACCCCTGTTCTAATATCTTTTGCACACTACCGGTAGTGTGCAAAAGTGTTAGGACAGGGGCGATTTTAAACTTTATTTTGATGCCTCATAGAACATAAAATGTGTTCTTGTCTTAATACTTTTGCACAGTACAGTATATATATATATATTTTATAATGATTTCACCTCAAGCAAAGAAGTACTGCCACTGATGCGCAAGGGGTTACATAAGTGGTGAGTGATGGGAAAAGGGAACAAATTACGGGGGTGTCAGGGAATGGATAAGAGAAGGATGAGGACATTGGTGTGAAGAGAGCTGCATGAGAGTAGAGTGGAAAGGGAGAAGAACATGATACAATGGTTGTCAGGGAAAGGATGCGAGTCAAGGAGATAAGAGATGACAACTGACATTGCATTTAAATTCTATCTATCTATCTATCTATCTATCTATCTATCTATCTATCTAAACTATGTCTCTTCATTATCTATCTATCTATTGAAGTTTGTTCATATCTATCTATCTATCTATCTATCTATCTATCTATCTATCTATCTATCTACCTCAGGTATTTCATCTATCTAAGCCTGTTCATCTGTGGTTCTCTAGGTCAGACGATCTCTTTCTTTCTTTCTTTCTTTCTCTCTCTCTCTCTCTCTTTGTCTTTCACCCTGTTAATATCTATCTATCTATCTATCTATCTATCTATCTATCTATCTATCTATCTGTTTAACAAATCAACGTGGAAGCAAAGAGTCTATGGACTTTGCTACAAGAATAAGTATTCCAACAGCAACAGAATTCACCTGACACCCCTGACATAGACACCACCAGCTTGAGGAGCACAATGCTTTCGGAATAGACCCATATCTTCAAGCTGTCTCCCTTACATATGAACACGACCACGACCGTCGCTATAACAAATTATAACGAAGGTTACGACACGACTGTCTGAAAGCGCAGGCAGTGTGAGTTATCTGACTCGGGAAGGGACAACTGAACACTACCAAATGAGCATCAAGACAACTCAGCACCAGAAAAACATAATTTTTTTGTAAGTGAATAAAAGTAATGCATTAAAGATTAAAACCTTATTTAGTGAGTACTTTTATTCAAAGATGTCATTTGAAAATGCAATATTTAAAATATGAAACAGTTTTATTTTTGTTTTTAGTTATTTTTAAGGCACATGGTTTTGAGTTTGCTTGCTAATTTGGAGCATATATTGAACAATTTTGACCGATCAGCAGCGGTGCATTCGAGACCACTGCATTGAAATTTTGCACGCGTCTTATTTGGGCGTGTTACAGAATGCACAGTCTGGTCCAAAACTGCAAACCCTATCACACTGGTTTGATCACGGATGACACAAACTAAGTCGGGGGTGGGGGGTGTGAGTCCTGTTGTGTGGGAAATATTGAGAGTGATAGATTGTCCTATTAAATTAAGATAAAAAGGTGGAAAGACAGTCAATGAGGTGGCTTGAATAGAAAAGTGCAGATGACTTACTACGACAGCCCATTCTTTTAATTTTCTATCTATCTATCTATCTATCTATCTATCTATCTATCTATCTATCTCAGGTATTTCATCAATATAAGCCTGTTCATCTGTGATTCTCTAGATCAGACCATCTCTTTCTCTCTCACTTTGTCTTTCACCCTGTTAATATCTATCTATCTATCTATCTATCTATCTATCTATCTATCTATCTATCTATCCCAGGTTCAAGGTTGCAGTTCTTACAATAGTGCAGTATATCGATAATATATATATATATATATAAAAGGCAAGATATTTGTGTGTGTGTCTGTCTATCTGTCTGTATGTCTGTCTGTCTGTCTGTCTGTCTGTCTGTATGTCCTTTATACAAATCCACATTTTTCATTCGATTCTTACCAAACTTCACACAAATATTCTTTAGGCTTCCGGTCAGGTCATAGGCTACTTAACTTTTCCGATTTCCCCCGATATCCGATCAGGTCTGATCAAGATCAAGATTTCAGAATTTTTATCGTGGTTCTTGCTGCAGAATTTGCTTTAACTTGGTAAAATTATAGTTTTTAGTCTCAAACATTAGAAGATTTTCTCAGACGACTCATTTTCCCCGATATCGGAAATCGATACCCCCATATTCTATAGAATCTTATCAAAAACCGATATTTTACTCCCGATGTATACGATAAGTTTCCATGGTCTTACTTAGGTTAATTTATCCTTGGATGACTTATTTGACTCCGATATCGGGTCTGATGAAAATGAGATTTTCAGTCCTTTTATTTTGTTTTTTGCTTTAAGTTTTGCTCTAAGTAAGTATAATTGTAGTTCTTAGTCTCAGCCATGATACCATTTACTCACTGGACTTATTTAGTCTTCAAAATTTAGTTTGCGGCGGAAAACTTATTTGACATCGTTATGGGAAATCAAAATTTGACTTCCATCCATTCATTTTTCTTTCAGTCTACGGTTTCGCTTTAACTGGAAACAACTACTGCTTTTTAGTCTTTCGTGCCAATGTCCAAAGAGTCTGAGCTCTAGGACCATGGATTAGTTTTAAATCTTTCATTACAGCCGAGCAACGCCGGGCTATACTGCTAGTATATATATATATATGTGCCAGAGATGAACAGGTTAACACACACACACACACACACACACACACACACACACACACACACACACACACACATATATATATTAACCTGTTAATCTGTGGCTTTCTATCCATCACTCTATCCCAGCCTGTTCATATCTCTCTTTTTCTCTCTGTATCTCAGTCTGTTCATTATCTATCTATCTATCTATCTATCTATCTATCTATCTATCTATCTATCTCATTCCATGCGTATCTATCTATCTATCTATCTATCTATCTATCTATCTATCTATCTATCTATCTATCTATTTCAGCTATTTCAATTATCTAAACCTGTCTGTTTATAGATCAGATAGTTTATCTCAATTGTCATCTCACAGTATCTCTCACCCTGTTAGTATCTATCTATCTATCTATCTATCTATCTATCTATCTATCTATCTATCTATCTATCTATCTATCTATCTAAATAAATGGATTTGCTTCACATTCATATTTAGATGTGTGCATTTTATGTATGCATTAGTGACCCCTATGTTCACATCTGTGCAACATCATAGCACCCACACAACTCCTACCCGCATCTAATAACATGTTCTGCAATGACTATGAGTTCTCATGTTGAGTGAATTGTTGGCCTTACTGACAAGCCAGCGCATCTCCATTAATTTGCGGAGAGGTCCTCCAGCCAAGGCAATGGAAGCAAGAACGGAGAATATTAATTTACAATCTTGTCGAAACAGAAGGCAAAGAGAGCCGACCAGGCAATTAAATAAACGCGTGATAAAAAAAAGAAAAAAAAAGTAAAACAGAAGAAGGAGGAAGAGAGGAAGCAATATAATATTTGTATCCATTAAGCAGACGACATTTAACACTGGCAAACAGAAGAGGAGAATAAAGTAAACTGTTGAGAAAAGAAAAAAACTGAGTAAGAGAAATGAAGAAAGGAAGCCAGTTTATGCATTGAACAGCTTGCTAATGCAGTAACCCTCAATTCATCGGACTCTTAGGTAGGATGTTCGTTAATGCTGGGAGAAGCCATTTTTTTAAAAACCATTTGTTATTTATTTTAACTAAGAAACAGTTTTAACATAATATATTTATTCTAATGAACATGTTAGAAAATTAACTGTCTTGTTCTTGTTCTTCTTCTTCTTCTATGTGCCCTGTCCTTTCAGGACGTAGGCGATCATGGTTCTCCACGTCTCCCTATTCCTGGTGGCTCTTAGTATGTTTTCTCCTGTTATACCACGCAACCCCCGTTCCGTCATCCACCTGATCAGGCCATTCAAATATGTTATCCGCTGATTTCCCCTGTCTCTTTTTCCTTCTATCTGGCCTGTCAGTATCAGGTTCTCCAAGCCCTCCTTCCCCATTACATGCGCCAGGAATTTCAGTTGTCTCTTCCTGATGTTTACTATTAATATTCTTTTCGTTACCATTCTTTCCAACACCTCATCGTTGCTCGCATGCTCGGTCCACGATATCCTCAGCATCCTTCTGTAGTACCACATTTCCGCTGCTTCAAGTTTTTTCCTCATTTTCGATGATATTGTCCAGCATTCACTGCCGTGTGGAAGAATTGACATCACATAGCAATCTAGCACTCTTTTCTTTGTTTCTAGGGAAATTTTTTCTATGTTTTAGTACTTTACTCAGCTTCTGGAACGCGTCCTTTGACATGCCAATTCGCCTTCGGATCTCTGTGTTGCACTTTCCATCTCCTGTTAGAATACTTCCTAGGTATTAAAAATTTTCTACTTGCTTGATTCTGGTATCCCCCACCTGTATTTGTCATTGTAGGTTGCTCTTTTTGCTGATGACCATGCATTCAGTTTTCTTAAAGTTTATTTGTAGTCCTTTTTTGTCACTCTCCATAGCTACTTTTGTAGGAGGTTTTGTAGTTTTCTTTCCGTGTCTGCAATCAGCACTTCAGTAGTTCTTAAAAGGCGCGGCCCGCTTCATAGGTGCGGCGGTAGAGGACAGCCAGTGAGGCGGAATGGGTGAAAACCAGCCAAAGATTTGGAAACAGTTTAAAATATTCATATGCCAAAATAAATACGATTTCAAATTTTAAAATATTATTATGGATTATTTGTAATTGTTGCATAAGTTCCAGTATCACAATGATAACATGATAACAATGATAATATCACAATGATAACATCGGTCAGTAATTATTTATAATTACTGACCGATGTTATCATTGTGATATTTTTGCATTAAACCATGTATACTAAAGTCCGCAAATTGGAGGAGAGAGTTATCAGTGGTTATGTTTTGACTTTGTGTTCCACTCTGTTATCTTCCTTTAATCCTCTCTCTCTGGATCTTCTTTGACGTAGGGCAGCTCGCACCTTTTCAGTTTTGTATTTTCCGTTCTGATAAATATCAAAATACAAAAAAAAAAAAAAATAAATAATTGAAAGGCTCTTTGTATTGATGAAGAGATGAGAGTTTTTTTTTTATCGCAAATTAAGTCTAATATAAAGGAGAGTACTCGTCAAAAACAAACTCATACCTTTTATTAAATGTATGTACTTTAATGATATTATAAGTGATTTGCGTTACGTCGGTAATTTGTCCCAAGAGAGGCAAATTTACTTGTCTAAACCACAAATAACCATTCTCAGTGCTGTGTGTTATCTATAAATGCATTGGTAATAATATATGGTCAATGAGAATCTATTATAAGCGTACAAAGAAATAAGTTTTAATTTTTGTATGGTGCAGAAAAATGTAATCCAAATTCACGAATAAATGTACGTACATACTCGTAAATGTAGATGTTAACAATTTGGCGATCTTTACAGTACATTGCGGACTTGTTAGTTGTGAATGTGGTTTGTTCTAAAGATATTATGAAATAAAATGATTTTGTAAAGTTAAATAACAAATACAAATAAATATCAAAATTATTTTGCGATAGTAGAAAATAAACTAATTTATGTTAAATCTGCCAATATATATATTCAATTTGTTTATTTACATCGCGAACGTAGATGACTTTTATTGTACAGTAACATGATTTTATGTGCTTTTAACGCTTTTCTAGTGATATTATAACTTCAGTATTTGTGGCAGACGAGACGTAAAGTCAAATAAAATGACTTAAACTTGATTTTTATTTTTTTATATATTTTTAACAAACGACCTATAATTGAGAACGACTCATCTCGAAACGACGTAACTAGAGGTATACTTGTATATTATACTAGCAACATAACCCGGCGTTGCCCGTGCAACTCAGAACATTTTTTAATTAGAGGATTAATGAAGCGTGTTGCGATTTCCGAGCGCTTGTAGTCGCCACTTCACCTTAAAACTCAGTTATATAAAAAAATTATTATATAAAAATTCTTGCTTAAAAGTTGTTCAAAGATTCCATTAAAAAAATCTTTAAAAAAGTTTTTTTCAAACAAAAACAAAATTTGTAAAAAAAGTGCCAATGGTTAAATTAATTGTTTAAGTCTTTTTTTTTTCAGATTTAATATTTCATACTTCAGAAAATAAAATAAAAAAAAATAAAGCTTTTTTTTTGCTAAATATTTCATGCAAGAAATCAACTGTCTGTAATTCGTGTGGTATTAATGTAACTTTTTCCTCTAAAATTAAATGTCTATCATTTGATAAATTTCAAAAGAAAATAGACTTGATGTTTTGTGTGACATTGTAAACAACATTGCGTTTGTTTTTTTTTTCAAAATTACGGGGAAAAATAATTACATTTTTTGTTAATTAAATGAATTTCAGAAAATTTCGAAGAATATTTTAAAATGTAAACATTTAATTTTAGAGGAAAAAGTTACATTAATGTCACACGAATTACAGACAGTTGATTTCCTGCATGACAAATTTAGAGAAAAAAGCTTTATTTTTTTTAAGTTTATTTTCTGAAGTATGAAATATTAAATCTGAAAAAATAAACTTAAAGAATTAAATTGTTTCAAAATTAGGGGGTAAAATATTTACATTTTTTGTTGACTAAATGAATTTCAGAAATTTTCGAAGAATATTTAAAAATGTAGACATTTAATTTTAGAGGAAAAAGTTACATTAATGCCAAACGAATTACAGACAGTTGATTTCTTGCATGAAATATTTAGCAACAAAAAAAGGGCTTTATTTTTTTAAAATTTTATTTTCTGAAGTATGAAATATTAAATCTGAAAAAAAAAAGACTTAATTAATTTAACCATTGGCACTTTTTTTTTAACATAATTTGTTTTTGTTTGAAAAAAACTTTTTTTTAAGAAAATATTTCTTTTGTTTCAAAATTACGGGGAAAAATATTCACATTTTTTGTTGACCAAATGAATTTTTAAAACGTCGGAATAAAAATTAAATATGAAATCTCATTTTTTTAGTCGTGTTTGACACGTATGATTTGATTTCTTTGACGTAATCTAACAACCATCTTAGATCTTAAATGTTTTACGGAGTAAATGTAAACAATCGGCTCCATTGGCCAAAAAGTGCGAAAGGGAAAATTGCTGAACTTAAACTCAAAAAGTATGTGTCGACCTGACTTCCCTTTATATATGTGTCCCTAGAAAGTTTGAATGGTGTAGCTTAAAAAATGTAGGCGTGCATAAATTACAGTCACACACAGATTCATAGATTGCCTTTATATATATAAATTTATTCGTTGTTATTTTTTTCAAAGGTATTTTTATCATATAAAATTTGGTGAGGCTGGAAGAAATTTTAATTCCGAAAATGTGGCCCCATGAAAGGTTGGGAATCACTGATTTAGTTAGTATAGTAAAAAACCACTGAATGCGTGACAATGAAACCCAAAAACGTATAGGTACAGCGAAAGTGGTCTTCGAGAAAATAAACGTATTAAAAGATCGGAAAATTTTGATAGAAAAATAAGACTGTAATTCTATATTTTAAAATCATTTCACCCCCTGCAAGGCGATATAGCCGTTATGACAAAAAAAGTTACTAAGTGTGAAAATGATGAGAGAAAAGAAGAAGAATCAAGACGCAGTAGTTAACGATTGACATTGCATTTAAATGTTTGAAGATCAACGTTAACTGGAGAACCAGAAGCTGGAAGAACGTTCCATACGCAAGAAGTGCGATAGAAGAAACTGTTAGCATAGAACTTACGGTTACACCTAGCCAATATAACTGTAAGCAAAGAAAAGAGTACTTAACTGATGTGTAATATAACTCCTTCTATATGATAATGAATGTTGAAAAACCTAATCACAGATGAAGTAGAAACTTGAAACAACAGAAATGCGATTCTACAGAAGGATACTGAGGATACTTTAAACCGAAAATGTGGACAACGATGAAGTTTCAGAGAAACTTAAAGCCAAAATGACTCTTGTACTTAGTATAAGAAAGAGAAAGTTGAAATAATGAGGAAAGTAGGCTTGGACATTTTGATACAAGATATAATGAAGGCATGTGAACAGAGGAAAACAATGCATAACCTACCTAGGGAGCGAGCGTAAATGTATGGAGGGATAAGTTTTAGGAGAGTTAACAGAAAGACAAAAATTATTAAGAGCTACAAAGGACTAGAAATTGTCGCCAACGTCCTGAAGAGACACGGCACATAAAAGATTTGCTTGTATTCTCATTATGGCTGTGTTGTAGCCTACAAGGTTACTGAGGTGTTAGTATCTCACGGTTGTATATCTTGGTCTTGAGTCACTCGATATAGATTCGTCATTTGTTATTCACTCCGAGTTCTCGCTATTTGCTCAACACTCTTGCTCCAGACCTCTGTCTGGTGCTTACATAGTTATTTGAGTGGTCACCTGATCGCCAGTAGAATAATCCATTTTCCTCTTATTATTCATGACTAGCGGTATAGCCTGACATTGCTCGGGTGTAATAAAAGCTTTAAAACTAATCCATGGTCCTGGACATTAGCACGAAAGATTAAAAAGCAATAGTTGTTCCCAGTCAAGAGAAATCGTAGATTGAAAGAAAAATGAATGGATGTAAGTCAAATTTTGATTTCCGGTATCGATGTCAAATAATTTTTCCGTCGCAAACTGAATATTGAAGGCTAAATAATTCCTCTGAGTAAATGGTATCATATCTGAGACTAAGAACTACAATTATACCTACTTAGAGCAAAACACAAAGCAAAAACCAAAATAAAAGGGTTGAAAACCTGATTTTGATCAGACCCGACAGGATATCGGGGTATTGATTTCCAATATCGGAGTCAAATAAGTCATCCAACGATAAACTAACCCAAGTAAGTCCATGAAAACTTATCGGACCCATCGGGAGTAAAATTGGAGAAAATGAGCCAAATTGATGGCTGAATATTGGTTTTTGATCAAATTCAATAGAATATCGGGGGGTATCGATTTCCGATATCGGGGAAAATGAATCGTCTGAGAAGATCTCCTAATGTTTGAGACTAAAAACTATAATTTTACCAAGTTAAAGCAAATTCTGCAGCACGAACCACGATAAAAGGGCTGAAATCTTGATCTTGATCAGAACTGATCGGATATCACGGTATCGATTTCCGACATCGGGGGGGGGGGGAGAAATTGGAAAAAATATGTAGCCCGGAAGTCTAAAGAATGTTTGTGTTAAGTTTGGTAAGAATCATAAAAATTGTGGATTTGTATAAAGGACATACAGACAGACAGACAGACGCTCACACACACACACACACACACACACACACACACACACACACACACACACACACACACACACACATATCTTACCTTTTATTTTTATTGATCTGGCGTTCACTGTTCAATCACATGCGTCAGCGTTTATACGTCTTCTACATGACAAGAAGATTAAATTATATTTAATTTTAAATTTAAAAATGTAGTGAGCTTATTAATAAACGTTTTCAAATATATATATATATATATATATATATATATATATATATATATATATATATTCTCTAAATGATACGATTATTAATATCTTGATTCTGAGAAGCGTTAACATCCCAAAACGTTTAGTGATAAATATTTTGAAACATTAGAAAGAGACAGATGAAATCTTTAGGGTAGAAAATAAAGAAAGAGGGTTTAAAAAATTCGTCACTGACAGGACATATTGAATGTCAGTCAGTTAATCGCCATACATGATACACGCTTGGGCGATAATATAACGAAAGAAACATGACTGACTTGGCAGAAGATTTTCCAGCAGTAGGTTGCCATTACTTTCTACGGTCGACTGGTTGCTATCCAAGGCTATAGAACTCAATCTGTCCTGGTATTTAACCCATAGCTAGAGGGAGAAAAGACGGATTAATACCTTTCCCAAGGGTAACTGGGGTAATGTTAAATGTAAAAGGGGTAAATAAAAAGCATGATGGCCCACTTCCTTAAAAGACACGGCACGTAAGTGCTTTTGATTTTTTCCAAGCTCATCTTCTGTGGTAAATTACAAAGACAAAATTATTGTAAAGGTGATAAAATCTGATGGTAACTTTTAAAATACGCACGAACCTGCTCTGTAATCATTTCTGTAATCGTGCTCTGTAATCATATATATATATATATATATATATATAATACGTTGTAAGTTTAAAGAGATTTTTAAACTTACAACTTTTTAGTAGTTTTTCCTATATATATATATATATATATATATATATATATTTGTAAAGTGTATGTATATAATTATAAATATCAATATATATATATATATATATATATATATATATATATATATATGCAATTTGTTAAATATATTATATTATTTATATATTATATATGCGTTGTACTTATTTAAAAGCGCTCAGTATCAGTGATAGAGCAGACATATTCATATGGATAGGTGTAAGTTTGTAACCCTGGGTTTCACGCTCTTGCGATCGTCAAACTGATTAATTTTTTTAAAAAATTGGTTATATGTAGGGTTGCGTATATTCGTGTATTTTTGTGGAAGTGGGGGAAAATCTGTCTTCATGACAGACGCAGACATATATATATATACATTTCACAATAACTATTTATTACCACAACTGCTATTATCACCAAATATTTACTATCACAGTATTAGTACGCAATCATCATGAACGTAAATTACACGTCTCTGCCGTAGTAAAATTAATACACCACACATAAACACTAACAAGCATTACAAATTAGAATTTCTATCATTTAAATATAAGCAACCACAAAAATAATAAAAAACAAGCTAATAACCGACTTCAAAATAAAAAATAACAATACAGCCTTAAATAAAATAATAGCAATTCTTACCTATCATAGTTTCACACAGAACCCATCATACGTACATATGTACGTACGAGAAATCACTACACTATTCGAATACACCAATCGAAGGCGTATGTATGTGCGCAACGGCAAACATATACATATATATGCCGAGCCCCACACGATTCGCATATGTATGTGTATGCAAGCCTCTGTGAGCGAACGCGCGTGGGTGTGTGTCCTTGCGCGCGTTAATGGGTGTAGAAATGTATATATATATATATGTCATGGCGACAGATTTCCCCCACTTCCACAAAAGTACAAATGCATATATATATATATATATATATATATATATATATATATATATATATAGTGTAATAGATAATAGTTCAGGAGTGTTAATCTGGGAGTCGGGGTTCAATTCTCGCTGATTTCGTTTTATTCAAGTACGCGCAAATACGCTTAGGAAAGACATGAACACACCTCTTCTTCCCCTACTATGGTTTAAATAGTAAGTCTTGTATCACTAAATAATTATCATTTACCCGCTCAACAACAACAAAAATATAATCTAAAATATTTTCTAGCCTTAAATAGTCTCCAAAAGGTAGATCAGGCTGTCAGTTGAGTGACATACGTGATAGACGCTTAGGCGATCATGTCTCTTTCGAGACATGACTGACTGGGCAGAATATTATCGCGCAGTAATTTGCCATTACTTTCTGCGGTAGATTAGTTGCCAGCCAAGGCTATAGAACCCAATTTGTCCTGTTATTTAACCCATAACTGGATGAAAGAGACGGATTAATATCTTTCCCAAGGGTATTTGTGCGGAAGTGAATGCAAAGAATTCAATTGGAATTCGAACTCGGCTCCCCTATTTCTCGTTCCAAGCCGATGTCCACTGCATCAATCTAATACTGCGCTTATTCATAATTTACAGCCACTAAATTGGTAAGATCATCAGTATAATCATCATAAAATTTTTTATAGAACTGACTCAAAGAAGCTATATTTGGGGTGGAAGGGAAAGTGGCTGAAGCCAGAACCGACAACAATGCATATTCTTTAGATTTTATCACGACTCTCTAAATACATCACAGAAACATCAAATCAGATGTGACAGCAAATATTCAATGCATGGACAGACTTATTACTTTTTGAGTTTCATTTTTATTTTGTAATTTTTATTTTTTTAAAGAAAGAGGAAGAAAAAAATTTCAAAATGAAAAAGATAGAGAAGACGACGAGAAAATTCTTTAAAAATGATAAATTCGGGTTATCTCTTAAATAAAACCACAGCTTATCTTTGCGTCTTTTTGTTTGCCTGTCAAATATTCGGTCAAAGCGAATAGAAAATGAATCACTATTTCAGCCATCTTCAAAAATGGCGTCTTTTCGGAAGATTAATTAACAATTCCGTTAATTATTTCTTACTTTATTGGACGATTTGAATCGTTACTGATTATTAATCAAACATTGAATTTTATTTTTATTATTCTTGACCAGTTTGTTTTTTATTTGAAAGGGTCAGGCGGAGTTGCCCAGGACAAATTAATTTTAAAATCTTTTCGTCCATAATTTTAATATTAACATTTTTTGTGCGTGGTGGTCCAGTGGATATCGGCTCGGGACAAGAAATCGAAGAGCCGAGTTCGAATTCCAGTTGAATTCATTGCATTCACTTACGCGCAAATACCCTTGGGAAAGGTATTAATCCGTCTATTCCTTCCAGTTATGGGTTAAATAACAGAACAGTTTGGGTTCTATAGCCTTGGTCGGCAACCAGTTTACCGCAGAAAGTAATGACCACCTATAACGGGGTAATCTGCCCAGTCAGTCAGTCATGGTAACCTACTGCGGGATAATCTTCTGCCCAGTCAGTCATGTCTCTTTCGAGACATGATCGCCCAAAGCGTGTATCGCGCATGACACTTAACTGACTGACTGAGTGGCGTCGAAATCTCTTTCAATTCACAGTTGAGCTGGCTAGATGTAGCCGTAAATTCTATGCTAACAGTTTCTTTCTTTGCGCGTCTCGCTTGTGAAATTCCCTTCTGCATCCATGCTTTCTAGCCAATTTTGATATCCAAAAATTTACATGCAATGTAAATCACTTTTTATTATTCTCCTGATTAATCCTAACACTTTCCACTCATTATTAAAATTTCTTTTCTTAATTCTTTCACACCCTATAACCCCCCTGTTTCTTAGGGGCTTTACTGCTTTGCATAGAGTGATACCGATTAAAAGACAATTTAATCTCTTAAAGAACAGAATTCTATATCTGTTATTTTATGTGTCAATTAAAAATATTGTGTTAATGTTTCACAATAACGCCGGCGTGATCGAACGTGCAGCAGCCGACTCCGTGGCAATGGGACAAAGTTCAAGTTCGTTGTTCGCAAAGTTTCCAAAATCGGTGACCACGCGCCGACGTAATCGAACCCGCAGCAGACCACACGACGGTGTGACGGTACGCGCAGCAGCCGGCTCGGAGGCAATTGCACAATGTTCAAGTTCGTTGTTCGCAAAGTTTCGAAAATGCGCTAAAAACACATTTATGAATAGTATCGTATAACTGTTTTTGATTCAGTCGTAATATCTTTCTCTTTTTTTAAACTCTTGAGACGAACATACCTTCGAATTTTATCCAGTACGATTTATGTTATAATTTCTATTTTTAAATCTTTCTCTACTATTGTTCCCCTCAATACAAGGCCAAAGAACCAATCAATGAGTTACTGAGGTTGTTTTAATGGCATACAGGGAGACAGCAAGGATATATAGGATAGATAAGAGTTGAATCTCGATTATATGATAAGTTCATAGAATCATTGAAGCACTCACTAGGGTCTTCGTTCCACAATGAAAAGTTCAGGAGAAAAAACAAACCCTCATTAATAGTATATGAAGGGAATGAAGAAAAGTTGATTCAGTCCGAGTTTAATCAAGTTTACAATCGGGTTAAAACCAAAATTCCAACACACGTAAATATGGTGACCTGTGTTCGAATAAGATTTATTTTAAGATTAATTTAAATATTGGTTATTATGAAGGAAAAAATTAAAGTTGATTTATATAATTTTCCCAAAATTTCCTTTTCTCATTTATAAAGAAGCGTTTCTGAGCCCTGACTTCACTCTTTGATCTACGAGATGAATTGTATTGATCAATAAAATCTTGTATATCGGCTGAAGACCAAAAAAAAAAATAAATAAATAAATAAAATCAATTTAAACTGTATCATGGATAAAACATAGAGGAAATAAAAGTCTGAGTCTGTATAATTTCTTCTTAAATGTCTTGCGCGTATGCAAGTACAGATGTGAAGAAATGGACATTGAAAACTTAAACTTCCGACACACTTAACGAGATAGAAAATCCTCTACCTCGAAAAAGTGGTCTGCCGAATAAAAATTACCGAAAATTGTTAGCACAAAAAGAGCTGCTACAAGTATCAGAGAAGCTATGCTAATATTCTTTCATCCCTATCTGGCCAATCAGAAAAAATCGCTCGGTGAATAAAGGCCGTTGCTTTTGCTTACCGTTGCTTTTGCTTACCGGGACAACGAATTTTTTGAGTTTTCAGAGCGAAAGTAGGATTTTTGAGCTTGGTGACCGAAAGTGCGTTTTTGCTGATGCGAGAGGAAGGTTATACTTATAAGCTTCGTTTTATGCTGGACACTTTACATTTTTGTTGCTTTGAGTCTTTTCTTCAACATTGAGGAGATAGCATTCGCTGCCATTTTGGAGGACAGATATCACATAATAGTAGCAATGAAGAGATTAGGAGAGATAGCAAAAGCCAACACATTTTACGAGCTGTAAAGAACATGAAGTCGTAAAGAGCCATGATCTCCCAAATGTGTATCACGTACGGTACTTAACTAATTGACTGAAGTAAACAAAGTTCATCACATAACAGGCGTTCGGAAAGAGTAAATAAGAAAACTTGACCGCGAAATATCACCAAGGCAGCTGATAAAAAAGCGCTCGAGTAAGTGTCTCGGAGTTTGATTTGTTATTTCCAATACACGCTGCTTAATGAGTGATCGTGAATTAGCAATCAGGGATTTGTGGTGAAAAGCAACTGAAATTAAAAATTGAAACTAATAGAATCCATAATGTTGATGTTTTAAATTTTTGGTTAAAAATCCAGTGTTAAACTTCTTAAAGGTTAATTTTCAGCGTATAACCCCAGGGTTAATCTTTAGCCAATAAATCTTCATCTATTGCCGTCTAAAAGCTGCTTGGAACGGAAACAGGAAATGGCACTCTCTACGACTCTGAGAACGGTGATAATTATGGGGAAGAATCCATTAGTTTAGTGGATGGAATGAACCCAGGAGAAAATGAAGGAAAGTGCAGGGAAAAATGAGGAGAATGCAGAAGATTTATTTTCGTCCCAGAAAAAAAGAAATAAAGAGATTATAAAATGAAAATTTAAATGCAAAGTAAATTTCCATCTCTTATCATTTTGACTCACATCCTTTTCCCTGACAACCTTTGTATCATGTTCTTCTTCCTTTCCATTCTACTCTCAGGCAGCCCTCTTCACACCTGTATTCTCATACTTTTTTTTTACTCATTTTCTGACACCACTGTAACTTGTTTCTTTTTCTCATCACTCACCTCTGATGTAACCCCATGCACACCAGTGGCAGTTCTGCCTTGCTTGGGGTGAAATGACTAGAAGAAATCAATGCGTCATGTAGGAAGAACTCGGGCGTGAGATAAAATAGAGCTGAAGCTATATGTTTAAAGTGAATTTTTCTGCAATTTATTTATTTCAGAAAACGGAGTATCATTTTATATAAAGAGGAAATTTACTTCAACTTGAAAAAATATCTCAGGTGCTTTCGAGTTAAAACAAAAAACAACAACAAAAAAAAAAACAACAAAACAAAGCAAAACTAGAGAAACTGTCAAAAAAAAAAAAAGGAAAAAACATTATGTGACTTATGTCAACTCATTTAGAGTTTAATAAAACATAGATGCAGTGATGGCGAGAAAAGCCGTTTCTATACTGGAAATATTCAATTATTATTAAAAATTAGGGGTTGAATTTTCGCTAGAAAAAATAATTATTAGTTTTTCTTATTAATTCTAATTGTAATAATATTAGCATTATTGTATTGTTAAACATATTGGTAGTAATAATAATGAAACTAATATTTAGAATATATATATATATATATATATATATATATATATATATATATATATATATATATATGTTACGGAAATTAACGAAATTTAACGAAACTTGGTTATAAGCAACCGACAATTTGTAATGAATTATTTTGAACATTATTTTTACCGATACTCGTATTTAAGTAAAAACAGAATATCTACTTAAATACGAGTATCGGTAAAAATAATGTTCAAAATAATTCATTACATATATATATATATATATATATATATATATATATATAGGTGTGAGTTTGTAACCCTGGGATATTGAGCACTTTCAAATAAGCACCACGCATATATAATATATAAATAATATAATATATATAACAAATTGCACACATATATATATATTGATTTTTATTAATATATACATACACTTTTCACATGTATATATATATATATATATATATATATATATATATATATATATATATATAAATATATATATATATTCTATATATATATATATATATATATATATTCTAAATATATATATATATATATATAAATAAATATATATATATATATATATATTCTAAATATATATATATATATATATATTCTATATATATATATATATATATATATATATATATTCTATATATTCTATATATTCTATATATTCTATATATATATATATTCTAAATATTAGTTTCGTTATTATTACTACCAATATGTTTAACAATACAATAATGCTAATATTATTACAATTAGAATTAATAAGAAAAACTAATAATTATTTTTTCTAGCGAAAATTCAACCCCTAATTTTTAATAATAATTGAATATTTCCAGTATAGCAACGGCTTTTCTCGGCATCACTACATCTATGTTTTATATATATATATATATATATATATATAGTCTGATGATATCAGCTAGTTAAGCTAATTGAAATGAACTATAGTTTATAACTAATATGACGTGTTGAGTTTTCCTTTATAAACTTCACATCGCTCTGGTTAACACCCATCGAGCAATCTATATGGATTTACCTATTAATAATTTATATTAAGGTAATCTTGTTGGATTATCCTCACCGTTCACGGACTGACAACTATACCTATATATATATATATCCTCACCGTTCACGGACTGACAACTATATATATATATATATATATATATATATATATATATATATATAGGTATAGTTGTCAGTCCGTGAACGGTGAGGATAATCCAACAAGATTACCTTAATATATATATATATATATATATTATTTAATCCTAATTTTAACCTAAAAATTCCCGTCCTTTTACTCATGAGGTAGTTCAAATGTGATCACCCAAGCGTGTATCACGTATGGTACTTAATAGACTGACTAGACTGGCATTTAGGTCTCGCAGATATTATTGTTGAATAGGCAGATGTAATCTTAAGTTTTATTCTAATAACTTCTTTACTCGCACATCACCTGTGGAACTCTGCTCTGCCTTTTTGCTTTCCTCTCATATTCGATCTTCAAAAATTCAAATACAACATTAATCATCATCATCTGTCTTCTCGAATCCTGTTTTTTTAATTCTCTTTTCTACCCGTTGACGTGTCCTCATCCCCTTTCAGCCTCAGTAACCTCTTGCATTTCAGTGACATTGTCGCCTGGTTTGGTGCGAAATGGCAAACGATAAAATAAAACAAATAAAAATGAAAACCGTAACGTTGAGTTCAACATGCATAAGTGTTGGGGAGCACCCCTTTTTGCACAATAAATCGACTTGTCTAAGGTGTGTACATAAGTTCCTGCCTACACAGAACGAGCGGGATTATCATAGTGAATGTTAGAGTGAGTGAGTGAGTGAGTGAGTGAGTGAGTGAGTGAGTGAGTGAGTGAGTAGCAGGAGTTGAGTAGTTGGACCGCCGCTTAGTTGGTCAGTAAGAATATAGACTCATTACCCAAACTTACGTCTTCTTTACAAGATTGTATATATTGATCCATATTAGCAGTATTCCTAGTATTCCTGTATGTACTAACTCGTGTTCCAGGTTGTAAATATCTTGTTCAATATAACTTACATTTTATCTCTCCATATCTTTTTTTGTTATTATTATTTTGTGTGGTTTCTAAACAAGAATCCACAACAATAAGAGAAGAGGCAAAAATTCGAAACATTAAAGAAAATATATTGCGAAGAAAGGATAAAGGATGGAGCAAAACGTTGGTTCATAGATGCGCAATGGATAGCACGAGAAACATATCAGATAGAAAATAAACAGATGATAAAGATACCCTTGATAGGGTTGAGAACACAGTCACGAACGTTATGGAAGAAGTTGGTACTTATTTTTGTCTAGTAGCACATTCGCAATAGCAGTTTTTTTTTTTTTTTTTTTTACTAAGTTTCACTCTATAAAAAGCCCAAGAGCCTTTCAAGATAGTAGGAGTTTGTTGTACCAGCGGTAAATGTATTAGATAAGAGGAGCAGTTCATGAGGATAGTGATTTTCTAAACATAGCTTAGATGTGGCACAAGGCCGAATGTTTGGGATACCCAGTGAGGATTGAACTCACTACTCAGCTGTAATTGTTCTATGGAGACAAGCATCTTAACCATTACACCACGTCGAAGTGCCCTGCAGTTTATTAGGCTATATGGGAATCATGCCGGTTAATCCTAGACTTGAATTCGTTAAAATTGTAGTGATCGGGTAAGCATCCTCTTGGGAGTCGGTGCTACAAAGCAGCGGTTCGTAGCAGGAAGCTGTCCAAGTGGATCTTCTAGCGAATAAAATACAGAGGGTATTTGTCTATATTTCTGAGATGAGGTAGTGTTTAGAGTATTTACATTATTCGGACTATTGTGCTCATCCTTGTTGCCATTTGTACGACGTTTCAGCCGTTGTACGCCCCGGTCTTCTTCAAATGCTAGGAATTTCGCACCGAACCCTTTATTACAATCACTGGGGTATATCATCCTCATTCCTTGCGTAATGCCTCGATTGGAAGTCATGAGTCATTCCCCTTTAATCATGCAAGTTACTTGTTTACCACTGCCGAACTCTGGTAAAAAAAGGTTACTTGACATTAGGTTTATAAGTCCCAAAAACTCAGTTGTTCATGTCCTTAAGGACCCAGTGGATATAGACGTTGGTTAGTTTTTGACTTGACTCTTAGCGTTGTAAGTTCTGTGAGTTCAATACCAGGCTACAGCAGTGGTGAACAAGTAACTTGCCGGGTTAGAGGGAGATAACTCATGACTTCCAATAGGTATACCCCAGTGATTGTAATAAAGAGTTTGGTTCGAAATTCCTAGCACCTGAAGAAGGCCGGAGCGTATAAATTCGGACAATAGTCTGAATAATGTAAATACTGAAAAGGGTATGATGGCTTTTCAGTGTGGCGTGACATGATGTGGCGTGGCGTAGAGTGGCGTGGTGGGTACTTGTTACGAGCGTCATTCAATAAATAAGGTGAATTTTTCGGTATAAAGACTTCTAATACAGATATAAGCTTACTTGTTTTTTTTCCTTTACTTCTTTTTCAAAGGGATTTAAAGTTTTTGCAGATTGAAAAAAAAAAACAAACTTTGAAAGTTTTGGAGATTACCAAAGATAGCTGACCAAGAAGCATGCTCCAGGATTGAACAGAGTTCAGTTATCAAGTTTTTGGTTGCTGAAGGGTGCAAACTAGTTGAAATTCATAAGAGAATGTCAACTGTTTATAGTGCCACATGTTTCAGCCAAAAAATGTCTATAAGTGGGTTAAATTGTTTAAAGAAGGACGAAGCAGTGTTGAGGATGAAGACAGGCCTGGGAAGCGTACAGAAGTGAGGTCTCCTGAGATGATTGAATCAGTCAATGACCTCATTCAGTCTGACAGAAGGGTGACAGAAGCATGATATTTCAATGACATAAAGAACAAACGCAGGGGTCATCAGTCACATGGAGTCGCCTTGCATCAAGATAACGCAAGGCTTCACACAGCAGCCCAAACGATGCAGACCATCAACGAGCTGGGCTGGAAAGTGACGATGAAGTTAAAAATGCTGTGAGCGATTGGCTGAGAGATCAGTCCAAAGCTTTTTACGCTGAGGGAATACGGAAGCTTGTGCACAGATAGGAAAAGTATGTGACACTGCTGGGAGACTACGTTGAAAAATTAAAAAAAAAGTAAGCTTCTATCTGTATTAGAAGTCCTTATGCCGAAAAATTCACCTTATTTATTGAATGAGCCTCATATAAACTAAAGCATGAACTAAAGAATGTGTATAGTCTGAACATTTGAATGAGAGATAAAATAGAAGTATGGCTACGTTTTAAAAAGACGTATTCTGAAGCCTTTTTTTTATTAATGTTTATCCCATACAAAGCACAAGAGCCACTCAAGATAGAACGTTGCGGAATAATGTCGAAAGAGTGCAATAAAAGGCCAGAAATGTAGTTTATGATTTTATAAAGAAAAGATAAAGGTTAGCACTCGAGTTGACGAGGTCAAAATTGTAGTGGTCGCGAAAACATCCTGCCGAAAGTCTGTTCCACAAAGCTGCAGATTTTTAAAAAAAATCATTCCACCCTAAGCAAGGAGGTAATGGCTCTAATAAGGTTACAGTGAGTGTAAGTGAAAAAAAAAAACGAGTGCGAATAGGGAGCATTGAGAAAAGGACAAAAGATGGACGAGGTTCAACAAGAGAGAAGATGGCGATTGAAGTTATATTAACATTTTTGAAGAGGAAGCAAGGAAATAGAAGAAAGTTCGGAAGTTGGGAATTACGAGCTGTTGGGACGCCCACGCCTATTCGACTATAATGGACTATTCCATTACTATGTAAAGTAATGGTGGTATCTACGTAGGAGAGTGTGCCGAGCAGCCGTACTCTCTACGACACTGTCAACTCTCTGTCTTCGGGTAGAGGGCGCTCTCTGCTTCCGAGCAGAGAGCTATAACCCAGTCGTGGTTCCAAAAGGGTAGAGGCACGACTGGGTAAAAATAGACAGACATTTTTTGGCCGGGCCATATAGCCCAGAAATCCCAGTTATAACTGACCATGTGTCACATGTTGCCCTTACTGGGAGGGACAACTAAATATAGAGTGTGCCGAGCAGCCGATCGACAAGTCAGTCGTAGACTTCCGGTGACGACCCGGAAGTACCCATTGCTCATACTACGTCTTACGACGGTTGGGACGATTAACCTTTATTCTTGTATTGGATACTAATAACCTTTGTAAATACTATTTTCACGGAATACAACAATTAACCTATTCCTGTTGTTGAGTTATTTATTCTTACTCACGACACAACAGTAGCGACGAAGATTGCCACGACACAACACGAGCAAAGAAACTGTTCAGGTAGATGTGTCGGTTATATTTATCTATTCCAACAGCAAAAGCGTGGGACCTAGATGCCAATCTAGTAGCCCACTTAAATTCATGTATTCGGGCACCTAGGAAAAAAGCAAATCGGAGTAGTTTGCCATGAAAATATTTGTAGAAAAGACAGAAAGAAACCACGCTACGTCGGCGAGAAAAGAAACTGAAGTCGAGATGCCAGGTCAGGATAGATTACATTGCAGATCCTTCTTTGTCAGTCAGTCAATTAAGTGCCACACGTGATACACACTTTGGGCGATCATATCTCGAAAGAGATATGACTGACTGGGCAGAAGATTATCCCGCAGTAGGTTACCATTGCTTTCTGCGGTAGACTGGTTGCCGGCCAAGTATATATAACCCAATCTCTCCTGTTATTTAAATCATAACTGGAGGGAAGAGACAGATTAATACTTTTTCCAAGGGTATTTGTGCGCAAGTGAATGCAAGGAATTCTCCTAGAATTTGCACTCGACTCCCCGATTCGTCGTTCTGAGCCGATATCCATTGCACATCCCATGAATTTTTACTCTTAACACATCCAAAACGAAACTTCTCTCTGTTAATCACTTGAAAGGTCCCTTTTTCTCTTCCATCAGCATGGCTCATACTAACTTCCAGAGTGACTTGTGTTTTCTCTGTCTAATATGAAGTTGCAAGATTATATCGAATCAATTTTTAGGTTTGCTGCTATGTAAGTTGGTTCCCTATGTCATGTTAGACATTTTTTTCTTTCCATAATCTATCATATATCTATAGGTCTACCATTCGTCCATGCGTTGAATGTTACTGTCACATATGGTCCTGTCCTCCTGCAATATATTTAGAGGTTCTTGATAAAGTCTAAAGATGAATCAGCAATATTATCGATCCTAATCTGGCTTCTCGGCTTCAGTCACTTTCCCACCGCCGGAATGTAACTTCTCTGTGTCTTTTCTACAAATATTTTCATGGTAATTCTTCGGATGAACATTTCGCTATGATATGATACTTAGTCTTTATGAATTAAAGCACTTGAGGTGGAGTGTATATCGGCTCAAAAGGAGAAATCGGGGTGCCGAGTTCGAATTCCAGTTGAATTTCCTTGCATTCACTTACACGCAAATACCTTTAGGAAAGATATTAATCCGTCTCTTCCATCCAGTTATGGGTTGAATAACAGGACAGAATGGGTTCTACATCCTTGGCTGCCAACTAGTCTACCGCAGAATGTAATGGCAACCTACTGCGGGAAAATCTTATGTTCAATCAGACATGTCTCTTTCGAGACATGGTCGTCCAAGCGTGTATCACGTATGGCACTTAACTGACTAGAATCTGTCTTTTCTCCGTTGAATAGCAGTACAAATTGGGTTCTATAGCCTTGTTTGTTAACCGGTCTATCGCAGAAAATAATGGCAACCTACTGCGAAAAAATTTCCTGATTAGTCAGTCATGTCTCGACATGATCGCCCAAGCGTGTATCACGTATGGTAGTTAATTGACTGACTAAATTTGTGGCAAGGCCTCATCATTTCACAGTTAAATTGGCTCGATGTAACCGTAAGTTCTATCTTAGCAGTTTCTTCTATGGTACTTCTCGCTTGTGGAACTCTCTTCTAGGTTCATGCATTCAAATCTACTTTGATCTTCAAAATTTTAATTGCAGTGTCAATCGTTATCTCCGGTCTTTTTGACTATTCTCATATTGTTCTTGTTCCTTAATAATGTTTCTCTTTTTTCTTGCTCTTTTTCACTCTGTAACCAATTGTATCTTAGTGGTTTTACTGCCTTGCATGGGGTGAAATGATTACAATAAAAGCAGCAAGCAAAGTTTAGCAAGCTAGTCACACTAACAAGTCAGTCAGTCAGTTAAGTGCCATACATAAAACACGCTTGGGCAATCATGTCTCGAAAGAAACATGACTGACTGGGCAGAAGATTATCCCACAGTAGGTTGCCATTGCTTTCTGCGGTAGATTGGTTGCCAGCCAAGGCTATAGAAACCACTCTGTCGGATTAATACCTTTCCCAAGGGTATTTGTGCGTAAGTCATAGCAAGGAATTCAACTGGAATTCGAACTACGCACCCCGATTTCTCTTTCCGAGCCGATATCCACTGCAGTATAACGCACATCCAACACTAACAAGTACACCTGTATAATTAATTCAATGCTCACGGACACCTTTTTTATCAAGCAAGGCGATAATGCCAGTAAGATACAAGGGGCTACTGGTAAAAAAGAATGAAAAGAATTTAGAAGAAGCCAGAACCCCAATCCTAAACAAGCAAGAATGGATAAAACTCTACTTCTATTCAAAAGACTTCGTGTAGCAATGTGCCAGACGACGCGGCACTTTTATATACAACTATACACCAATAATTACTAGGTTAATTAACTGATGTACTACGGGCTCTTGTCTCTTTGAGAACGCATCCCCAAGATTCAACATAGGCTAATGGGAATAGAAAAGTTAATTGATCTCAACTATACGCGTTCGTTAATTATTTTCTCATTCTTCAATTCCTACTTGCTTGTTTTCCCATTCGACCAGCCTGTCGGTCAGCCAACACACTCGGCAGAAGAATACAACACAATCAATTGATTTCATTAACTTCACCGTTCTGCCTTGCAAACGCATTAAAATCGCTTCCTGCTATTAATTATATCTGTCGCCTGCCAAACGCATTTCTGGGTTTTCCTCGTCTCGACGGGATAAAACATATCTCCCACGGCGAAAGACTGCATTTAATGCCTGGAAGAGACGTTGAGTTAGACGAATGATTGGGTTACTAATCTCAGTTATGCTCCTAAGAGCAGATGTGAATTTCAAAATAGTTTATAACACGAAACTTACGAATTTAGATGCAGTAAAAGATTGGTGGTCAGGTCTTATCATTTTAAAGTTGAAATAAGTAGAAATAACCGTAAGTTCTATGCTGACTATGTCTTCTCTCGCACTTCTCGCTTGAAGAACTCTCTTCCACCTTCTTATTTTTTTCAGGTTAATGTTAATCTTCAAAAAATTAAATATAATATCAACCGTTATCTGCTTTATTCTCACTTCCTACTCTTTTATTGTTCTCTCACCTTCATAATATTTTTTCTCGCACACAGTAACTCCTTGTATCTTAGCGGCTTTATTGCCTTGCTTAAAGTTATCATCTGTCTTTCTGATTACTTTTCTATTGTTCTCTTTCCTTAATGTTTTATGTTTCGTATATTTTTCTCACATCCAGTAATTTCTTGCTTTTTAGCGGATTTATTGCCTTGCTTGGTGCTATTATCTAATTTCCTCTAATTCTTCTATTGTTCTCTCGCCTTAATAATATTTTCTTTTTCTCATATTCTCCCGCCCTCTAACTCTTTGTATCTTAGCAGCTTTATTGCCTTGCTTGGGGTTATCATCTGTTTTTATGGTTACTCTTCTGTTGTTCTTTCGTCTTAATAATGTTTTTTTTCTTATATTCCCTTGTACTCAATAACTCTTTGCGTCTTAGTGGCTTACTGAATTGAAAACAAAACGAGACAATAGTGATATATCGACTATCTAACACTGAGAAACTATTCATATAGATAGTACTTGTAGGATATAAATCCTATGTCACCCAAAAATTAACTGAAACGCAAAAAGTAAAATTGCCTACGCACAAAAATGGATCAGAATGACTGAAAACATTTTGGAAAAACCCAGACCAAGGCAAATTTCACAAGTCGGTGTGAAATTTAATTTTGACAAATAGGAAAAGGATTGACCCCATACTGAAAGAAAAAGACAAGGGCAAATTTCGCGATCAGATGTTAAATTTATTTTCTAACCAATGAAAGGAAGCGATTTGCAAAACTGAGAGAAAAGTTAGTGATCCAGTGTGAAACGGTGAATCGGTATAAAGAAAGAAGGAAGGAAAGTTCGAATTAGTCAATCATATGGGAGCACAGAGACACTTCACGCCAGATGTGACTAAAGAAATTTTAGTTTGCCGACGCGGACGTAAAGTCGCGTCGCCCATTTGTACTCCTTCTTCACTCATGCTGATTTATTTTATCTCTTCTTCTCTATCCTCAACATTCTCGCGGTCAACAAAGAGGACAACAACAACAACAACAACAGCAAGATACTTCAACTGACTCCTAAATATTAACGTCCGATGAGTACAATTTCCTTTATTGCTTCATTTTCCTCTTGACTCACTTGCTGTCAAAGAAACAATAACAACAAGTAGATATTTTCAACTGACTGCTAAAACATAAAGTCCGATAAGTACATTTCCTTAATTACCTCACCTTCCTTTTAACTTTCTCGCCGGCCATAAAAAAGGAAAGGAACACAGACTTTATTAGTAACCTTTTAATCTTTCTACATACACACATTCTACTACTATCAACTATAACCTCTGGATTCATTTAACTCCTTACTGTTATTTCTCTGGAACATTTAACTACTTAAATTTTCTCCTTGAATATTTTCTTCTTAAAATTTCTTATTCTGTTTAGTTAATAAAATTTTACATACAAAACGAAATATTTGATTCTTCCACATTTCAACCTTCAACCTTCACTCTTCTGATATTTTAAGTTGTGTGGACATAGGTTTTGTTTGGCGCAAGGGCAATTTGACAAACATCACCGGGGACCCTACATATTCTCCAAATATTTTGAGTATTATTTTTTAGAAGTATTTTAAAACTCAATTTTTACCTGATCTTTTTAAATCCATTATTTTTTTCATCAGAAACCGTATTTCCAATATGGCCACCTGTTTCCAATATGGCCACCTGTTTCAGACGACATCCTTTTTGTCTAAATTTCTTAGATGAGGTTGAATTTACAGTATTTACGTTCTTCAGACTATTGTTCCCATCTTTGTCGCCATTTGTACGACGTTTCGGCTATTGTACTCTGCGGCTTTCTTCAGGTGCTAGGAATTTTGAACCGAACCCTTTATTACAATCACTGGGGTATATCATTCTCATTCCTTGCGTAGTAGTGCCTCTTCTGGTAGTCATGGGTTATCTCCCTCTAACCCTAATTCCTAAATTGGGTAGAGAGGTATTGAGGTAAGTAAGGATTCAAGAAGATAGAAAATGGAAATTGACGTTGCATTTAAATGTTTAAAGATTGTAGCTACAAGGAAAACAAGTTAACGAAAAGGAGTTCCTCAGGCGGAATATGCGAGAAAAGAAACTGTTAGAGTAGAAGTGGTTATTTGAATTTAATTATTTCAACGCTAAAAGGGTGTGACTTAGATGCCAATCTAGTAACACGTTTAAATTCACGTGGACGGGTAGCATAGAAAAATACTGGTCAGAGCAGTTGCCATGAAAATATTTAGTAGAAAAGGCAGAAGGAAGCCATGTAGCGTCGATGAGAAAGAGACTGAAGTCGAGATTCCAAGTCATGATCGATTACGTTGGATTTTGTCCAGAACCCTCCAGATGAATAACAGGTTCACCCGACCAGATATAGAAACGCATAAGAATGCATTCGTACAGGAGGACGCCGTCTACAGGACGTAATTTAAAAAAAGAAATAAAAATTCCATCATTGTTTCTTAAATGGCATGTTTTAAGGTTTCAATTACTTTGAATAAAGTATTTGTCTTCCATCATTCTTGATTTTGTTGCATCGTTAAAAAGTTCCCGTTTTTTGGGGTCACCCTGTATATGGTATATATTTTCTTTATTACTGCTGTTATTATGTAAACCTAGACGACCCACAAGCAGTAGATGCCAAGAAGAAAAAAAGGCCGGTGACCCAAATCTTCAAAGAACATGCAACCCCTGACAAAGAGTAGATTTATAAATATTCAAGATGGACTATATCGTTGTTTCGTGTTGGGCTGAGTCGTTTGAGTCGTATTGTTAATTTCCAAAGCTGTCTTCACGCCAGTACACCAAATTCATGCAGGCTCTGTCTTTTAATGAAACTCAAATCAGCCGCCTTTTCTGTATTCTGTAATTACTAGCCTTCCCACGCAAGGCCAGATGTGACACATGGTCATTTTATAGTGGGTATTCCCGGTCATTTTCACCTTGAGATGCTTCTTTTTTTGTACTTCTTAGTATTTAACAGAACAACAAAAACGGTCCAGGAGGGAAAATTTACGACTACTTGTCGATGACAAAGAGTGAGAAGTGAGTGCGACTTCTCAATCCCAGCCATAAGAGACCAACGTGTTCTGACGCGGCGGATATTCACACTGAGGAGCTTTAAAGTGAATTTTGTTTTTTACCTAAAACTCTCACCTTCTCGGTAACTGCTAATCCGTCAATAAAAAGGCACTACGACATTTTTCTTTTTTCTTTCTTGTAACTGTCAACTGACCATAACATTATATATATATATATATATATATATATATATTACGGAAATTAATGAAGATTAACGAAACTTGGTTATAAACAACCGATAATTTGAAATGATTTGTTTGAACATTATTTTTGATCGATACTCCTATTTAAGTAGATATCCAGCTTATAATCAAACAGTATTATATATTTATTTCTACTGGCTTGATTATTTACGAGAAATGTTTGTTACGAAAATGTGTGTCATTCGGTAGGATTCGAACCTGCGACCACTATCCAAATAGGGGAAGCCACCAATGATCTGGCGCGTCTTAGACCTCTCAAAGTCAAATTAATCCGATAACACAACTTTTGGGTTCATCGTAATAACTATCTCTGCTCTGAAATGTATTGTAATGTCAACAAATGTAAACATGTTACGGAAATTAACGAAGATTAACGAAACTTGGTTATAAACAACCGATAATTTGAAATGATTTGTTTGAACATTATTTTTGTTCGATACTCGTATTTAAGTAGATATTCTGTAATATATATGTAGTTCTACCGGCCTAATTATTTACGATTAATTTTTTTTACGAAAACGTGTGTCATTATATATATATATATATATATATATATATATATGAATTACAAACTCAAAAAAGTTTACTTGTGATGCGTTTCGTCCTTCAGGACTTCATCAGAATGAATTTGTTATGTTGGTACGGATACACATGCACACCAGAGGTGTTGTGTAGTTTAGAATTTTTTTTATCTAGCTGAATTCATTTAGACTCTATTTCTTATTTCCACAATATTATTTCTGATATATAAAAATATATAAATTTTCTCATATATATATATATATATATATATATGAGATTTATTAATATACTTTTTCTTATATATATATATATATATATATATATATATATATATATATATATATTGAAACCCGACCGAATTGACATCACTCGGCAATTCTATCTCTGACCTATGGGTGCTCGGTAGAGGAAAGCTGACTTTAGCGTGTTATATTCAATGTAAACACACGACAGTAGCCAAGAGTGTTCAAATTCATATATATATATATATATATATATATATATTTGCAAGGTGTTTATTCACTAATGAATTCGAACACTCTTGTTTTTACATTGAATATAACATGCTAAAGTCAACCGTCCTCTACCGAGCACCCATAGATCAGGTTAGAATTGCCTACTGATGTCAATTCGGTCGGGTTTCAGTTCTGGCTATAAGCAATCGGATGTTTAACCGTACTGATGAGCTGTGATACAGTGAAACAGATCTGTCTGCAGATGACTATATATATATATATATATATATATATATCCATGCAGAAACGTAATTCCCTATTTTATGTATGAGTGACCAGCCAGGAGTGGTGACTTAACAGCCTGTGACTCGGTTAAAGGAATATAATAGCAACGACTTTGGAAAAACTTGAAGCGAGAATACAAGAAGTTATGTATTCCATGCTACAAGAGTTCCTGTTGAAATCAGTTGACGCGATTCCTGGGCGGCTCGTAAAGCTGGTTGCAAAATCTGCTGCCCATATCGAATTTTAAACAAACCCTCATGTTAAAACGCTTTCTTCTCATATCCCTTTCTTGCAAAAATTGTAGTTAATATTTTTAGGTATTGAACTTGGCTAAAATTTGAACTCGATTCGACAAATTTCCCGCCCAAACCAATAGACTACGCTGCCTTCAAATCCTAGAAAGTTAACTCACAATTTTTGCTTAAACCATCAAAGATTTCATTTCTATGCAGAGAAAAGCGGAGCTTAATAAACACTGTGCATGCTCGTCTTGTTTTTCAGCCACATTTATTTTTACCTCTTTTCACCTTCTTCAATTACATTCATGATTAGTTTTCTGTTTTCTCACTCTCTCTTTCATAGAAAGGAAGAACGAAAATAGCAGCTGACATGTCTTTCATCGCCATTTTTCTTTTGTTTAAATTTTATTTCAACCCGACATCCCTACCCTATTCAAATACTTTTTTCATTCTTTCCATCTGTGATTTTGTTGTTTGTCTCGTCTTTCTTTTTATTTTCCTTCCCATTTTTATCTCTTATTCTAAGAAAAAAACAAAAAACAAAACAAAACAAAAGACGGAAATACCAACTGTCGCCATATTAGCCATCACTATGTTTTATTTCCTGTCTAGGGGCACAAGCGCCGTCGTCATCATCAATGCCGGCGTTGTAGGTAATGCTGGTATTATCGATAACGCCAGGTTACTTGAAAGCAGTACCGTAATTGCATACAGTGGGACGAGTCTGACCTACAGTCAGGATCAATATAGACCTTACTGGATATAAAACGCGGTGGTTTGTATTTCGGAACAAACAAATCAAAGATTGAATCAGTTCACATTGGGTGTGTGAGCATGGATATATACATATATATATATATATGAATTTTAACGAAACTTGGTTATAAGCAACCGACAATTTGTAATGAATTATTTTGAACATTATTTTTACCGATACTCGTATTTAAGTAGATATTCTGTTTTTTAATTAAACAGTATTTTATATTTATATCTACCGGCCTGATTATTCACGATAAATTTTTATTACGAAAATGTGTGCTATCCAGCAGGATTCGAACCTGCGACACCTATTTACATAGGGGAAGCTACCATTTGATATGGTACTGTCTTAACCACTCGACCATGAATAGCCTCTTGATCAGACGAGGTTTTTATCATGCTTATATAACACAATTTTCGATCTACCGTAAACAAATCTTCAGAGCAAATATGGTTTGTTATAAATATAAAATCTTCAGAGCAGATATAGTTTGTTATAAATATAAAATACTGTTTAATTAAAAACAGAATATCTACTTAAATACGAGTATTGGTAAAAATAATGTTCAAAATAATTCATTACAAATATATATATATATATATATATATATATATATATATATTCCCCCATAGCAGTTCACTTCAATCAACCGGGACACACATTAGAAAACTGCAAATGTTTACTAATAGATTCTGATTTTAGTTCTACATACTTACGCAGAAAGAAAGAAAAATACCGGATTTTAAAATTAAATACATACAGGCTAGGGTTAAATAGGGACTTAGGTGTTTTGAATCTTTATGAATATTCCAGTTGTTAAACATTTTTTAGATACACTTAAAATTTTTTTCTTTAAAACAACATTTATAAGTATTATTAAAGATAGGTTTACGTTTACAAATATTAAAAAAAAATCTGTCGCTTTCTGCGTCACGTGATGTAAACAATCTCTCCACGAACGCTCATAGCGAAAACGTTTCTAATTTAAATTTTAAAATCATTTGTTTCTGATGAAAGGCCGAGGACGGTCTGAAACATCAAATATAATAATAAAAATAAATAAATACTGTCAAAAGTTACATTTTTAAACTTACAACTTTTTAGTAGTTTTTCCTATCTCTCTCTCTCTCTCTCTATATATATATATATATAGTGAGAGAGAGAGAGAGAGGAAGAGAGAGAGGGAAAATAAAGACAGATGAGAGTGGAGTGATTGATTAAATGAGTGGGTGTGCAGACAAGCTGTCGCTGTGTCTGTGTGTGCGTTCCGCGCCATTAAATTCCTCAAACGCCTACTATACATCTTTGCATATCTCTCCGAGCGGCATCTGCCTCGTATAGTTTAGGGTCATCCTTGAGATAAATACAGCTAGTGCTGCCAACCGATCTTCATTGGAAAGGGCAGTTCTTCATTGCCCTCTGGTTTGCCTATGTTCTTTGTTGATTTTAGAAGGTAAATTATATTTTATTTTATATTGAACATTACTGTTTATATATTTCTTTTACTGGATAATTGAGTGATAAAATGAAAAAATATCCCTACAAAGCATTTCTTCCTTCACAAAAAATTTGAAGAAAAAAATTTCATCGGATATTTGAAAAGAAATTTATATATATAAAAGCAATCTGTGAGTCTGTGTGTGACTGTTCCCTATGCACGCCTACATTTTTTAAGCTACGCCATTCAAACTTTCTAGAGACACATATCTACAGGGAAGACAGGTCGACACATACTTTTTGTGTTTAAGTTCAGCAATTTTCCCTTTCGCACTTTTTGGCCAATAGAGCCGATTGTTTACATTTGCTCCGTAAAACATCAAAGATGGTTGCTAAATTACGTCAAAGAAATCAAATCACATGTATCAAACGTGACTAAAATATTTTTTTAATAAAAAAAATGAGCCTTTTTATTTAATTTTTATTCCGACGTTTTAAAAATTCATTTGGTCAACTAAACAAATGTAAATGTTTTTCCCTGTAATTTTGAAACAAAAGGAGCATTAAAAAAAAGTGTTTTTTCAAACAAAAACAAAATATGTAAAAAAAAAGTGCCAATGGTTAATTTAATTATTTAAATCTTTTTTTCAGTTTTAATATTTCATACTTCAGAAAATAAAATTTAAAAAACGAAGCTTTTTTTTTTCGCTAAATATTTCATGCCGGAAATCAACTCTCTGTAATTCGTGTGGCATTAATGTAACTTTTTCCTCTAAAACTAAATGTCTACATTTTAAAATATTCTTCGAAAATTTCTGAACTGAGAGCGTAATAGTTTTTATATTTCTAATTTCAGAAAAACAAAATATTGCCTCACGAGATTTAATGTTTGTGCGAGTATTGTAAACATTGCGTTCCAAGTAATTTAGCAGCCATTTTTGATTAAAGTAACAAGCACTCACACTAGGTGTGCTCAGTTATTTTTGCAGATTTTTTCACATGACTCCTAAAAAAAGAGCTCGGTTAACAGACTCAGCGCTCCTTTCCAATTTTCAATAAATGATTTCCATTTACTCCTCTCATTGGCATCTTCTCCTACCACTAAAATGTTGCACGGGCAACGCCGGGCTATGATGCTTGTAAGATATAAACAAAGAGGGAATTTTTAGTAAACTACTCAATCAATGCATTATTCATTCACTGTCATGAATCTGTTCATGGTTTCGACTAAAAGAATTCATCAGCCTAAAGAGAGCCCCAAATGCCAACTACTGGCTGGGGATACTAAAATCAAGCAGGAACAGAACTTTAAATACCTGGGAAGTGTTCTAACAGAAGACATTAAGTGCGATACTGAGATTCGAAGGCGACTCGGCATGGTCAAGGATACATTCCAGAAGCTGAGTAGAGTATTGAGAGATAGGAAAATTTCGCTAAAGGCAAAGAAGAGAGTACTGGATTGAAATATGATGTCTGTTCTTCATTGTCGCAGCGAATGGTGGACAATCTTTTCAAAGATGAAGGAGAGGCTTGAAGCAACCGAAATGTAGTTCTACAAAAGAGGACCGAACAACGATAAGGCTTTGGAGAGGATGGAAATTAAATGAAAACTAATAATTAACACCAGAAAAAGACAGCTGAGGTTTCTGGGACATGCAATGAGGAAAGGGAGCTTGGAGAATCTGATACTCACTGGTCAGATAGAGGGAAAGAGAGACGAGAAAGCAACGCTTAACACACATGATGGACTTGGGCAAGTGGATGGCAAAGCGAGGTTCGGGTGGGTAACAGGAGAAAGGGTGTTAAGTGCCACTCTGAATAGGAGATATGGATAGCAACGATTGCTTACGTTCTAAAAGGACACGGCACATAGAAGAAGTTCTGAAAATAGAAAAAGTTTACTAAGGCGAAATCCTGAAGAAAGTCGGCTAATTACTGAGTCTTCTATCTGCACCCAGCTTCATAACACATTTAATTTTTTTAAACAAATTCACTGCTATAACATTGTGCAATATTTGAAAACCATACCGATAAAAAGAAAAAAATGCAACCGCTGTGAGACTAAATGAAATCAGTTAGGCAGTGTGTCTAGACACATCAGACATAAGAAAATTAAAATTGAAAGATTATTATATATATATCGACTTTGAAAAAACAGTAGCTACTCTAGCATCTATGCATCGTTCATTCAGCAATGAATTAGAACACCCTCAGTTAGTTCCTGGGTAAAAAGCAATCGGATGTCTAACCGTACTGATTAGCAGTGATACAGCGAAACAGATCTGTCTGCAGATGACCACACACACACACACACACACACACATATATATATATATATATATATATATATATATATATATATATATTGTGTATTATAAATAATTAAAAAACTGCCAACCTCATTATCAATAATAATAATAATTGCGGAGAATCAGTGTCTTTTACGAATGTCCTTTGAAGAACCGTGTTCCTCGGCTGTCTAAATCCGTAAACAATTACATTGGCTATACCAAGAAGATTGGCCTTACACCTTTCCCACAACAGTTTCATCCGATCTCATTTAAACACACATCTTCCAGGACCTATCAGTAATATCCTCGTTGATAAGACATACATATTAGCATCATCCACATGCAAAAGAAGATTAAAATTAATGGAGGCATTACTAATAAAAAAGAGAAATCCTATACTTAATAACATTAATCATGAACACGGTAACAATGTGCTTACTGTCTTCGGATCTTAACATACATAAGACTATATGCATAAACATTCCACATGTTTATTCATAAGTAAAACAAAATTCATTCTTGATAATGGCTAAAAGTATAGCCGAAAGCGCTCGAAAGTACAAAAGAATTCTTATATAATTTGAGTTCCGAAAAGAAAAAAAATATTATTAAAGAAGACAAATAATTACATAAAAATCTTAATGATAATACCTTGTCTGTCATTTTCAATGAAACCTAAGTACCCAAGTACTTTCAATCTCTTTCCGAGATCATCTTCAGGGGTGTGAGTTATGGTAACAAAAAATAACCGCAAAACTGTTTTGCTAAAAATTACTGTAATTTTTTTTTCTGCTTCAAATATAACAGTTGACATTTTGTTTTGCGTAGTTCTGGCGGACCTGAAGGAGACTACCACCACCTTTAAATTTGTTGTTCTTCATTTTACTTTTTTCAGTGAAGTCTTATCGGTTATTACATTTAAGTTTCCGATTAACAAAAAAAATTTGAAAAAATGTTAATATTTGAACGTGAAAATTATCCAAAATGGAAGTTTTCAATTATGTTGTAATATCATGGTCATACATGTGTTAAAGCATGAAAAAAACTGTTCTTTTTACGAACACTTTTAAAAAAATTACTACAGCATTCATAGCTGATTCTTTTTAATTGACGGCTTAAGCTTTTTAATGAATATTGCCTCGAGAATCTGTAGTTTGCTTTTGTTGTTTTTTGGTGATGGACAAGTTTGAAGAGCTGGACGGCGTTGAGGTTGTGCCACATCCAGCCTACAGTCCTGACTGTGCTCCATCAGATTACGGCCTTTTCCGCTCAATGCAACACTTTCTGAAGGGCCGCCGATTCGACTCGTTTGATGAAGTCGTGGAAGCGTGTCAAGAATTCTTTGATTCGAAGTCGGCAGACCCCGAAAGCTTGCATATAGATGGCAGAAAGTTTTGGAAAATGATGGTCTTTATTTTGAGCAATACTTTTTGTTGTTTTTGTGAGTAAAATTTCAACCTTGTGTTATCGATCATTATTTTTTATATTGTGAATGTAGACAGGAATGTTGTTGTAGATGTCTAGAATTAAGCAGGCAATTAATAGAATCAGCTATGAATACTGTAGTAATGTTCTAAAATGTTTGTAAAAACAGTTTTTTTTCTGCATTAACACGTGCATGACTATGGATATTCAGTAGTGGTGGTAGTCTCCTTCAGGTCCGCCGTAATTCGCTCTACTAGAAATCTGGAAACAGCATTTTCATATTCACACCGGAAGCTCGAATACAAACATTTCAGAGTGTTTGTGTGTCAATCTGAGGACAGTGTAGTAAATTCGTTAAGAGTTAATCAGTTAAATTTCTAAACATATACTGTTAAATATGAGAGACAATGAATGTCTATTATGTTTAATCATGAGCCGTTCTAAACATTGTATTTTGGCTTTAATTTCAGTTGAAAATAAAGACAAAAATTCTCCAACATTTGGATAATTTTTTATGAAGTTGGTTCTAAGATTTCGGCTCACATGAGCCATCTTCAGAGAGGTTACAAGGACGTTAACACAAAAACATACACCATCAGCGACGATTTTATTTTGTGTTGACATAAAACTCCACTAAGCAACGGCAAATGTTGGAGAATTTTTGTCTTTATTTTCAACTGAAATTAAAGCCAAAATACGATGTTTAGAATGGCTCGTGATTAAACATAATAGACATTCATTGTCTTTTATATTTAACAAAATATATATATATATATATATATGGAATTATTTGTTTGAACATTATTTTTGATCGTTACTCGTATTTAAGTATATATTCTGTTTATAATCAAACCGTGTATATATTTATTTCTACCGGCCTGATTATTAACGATAAATTCTTCTTATGAAAATGTGTGTCATTTAGCAGGATTCGAACTTGCGACCCCTATCCACATAGGGGATGCCACCAATTGATCTGGCGCGTCTTAGACCTCTCGACCACGAACAGTCAAAATGAAGTCAAATCAAGCCTATATAACACAATTTTCGATTCACGCAAATAACCATATCTGTAAATCATTTAATAAACTCACAGCAGAAGTATGAGGTTGTCCCAAAAGTTCGTAAACACTTACTAAAACATTGAAATTTTACTCGCCAAGTAATCTAAGCTTACCAGAAAACACTTGCAAAAAACTGAAATTTTCCTCAGAAAAACCAAAAAAAACCCCAAAAGTATTGCTCAAAATAAAGACCATCATTTTCCAAGACTTTCTGCCATCTATATGCAAGCTTTCGGGGTCTGCCGGCTTCGAATCAAAGAATTCTTGACACGCTTCCACGACTTCATCAAACGAGTCGAATCGGCGGCCCTTCAGAAAGTGTTGCATTGATCGGAAAAGGCCGTAATCTGATGGAGCACAGTCAGGACTGTAAGCTGGATGTGGCAGAACCTCAACGCCGTCCAGCTCTTCAAACTTGTCTTTGTTCTTCCTGGCGGTGTGTGGCTTGGCATTGTCCTGCTGCATCAAAGCGCGCTTTCGGTTGATCAGAGCCGGGTACTTTTGCTTCAACTTTTCGTAGACCAGCTCAAGTTGCTGACAGTAAAATTCGGCACTGATGGCACGACCATTCGGAACCAACTCAAAATGCACGATTCCTTCAAAGTTCCACCAAACGCACAACATGACTTTCTTGCCGAATCGATCTTGTTTTGTAACCGACGGTGTCTCTTGCCCTTTCAGAACCCATCGCTCGTCTCGATTGTGCTTGACCAGATAGACCCATTTTGCAAGTGTTTACGAACTTTTGGGACAACCTAATAAAACCTTTCTGGCATAAGAACTATGGTAAACATTTTCTTTTTATTGGTTGGTTCTTATTTGTCAGTTTTGATACTCTAGCAGTTGTCAGCTATCAATTGGAGTAGATAGACTAAACTATCGCCCGGTTCACACTCCACCCTCGTCTATTAAACAGGTGAAGAGGCTCATCCCTTGTTCCCTCTTTAGGATGTGGTTTCCGGTTTTTTCTCTTTTCATTCTTTTCACTCTTTTTCTCAATTGGAGTAGATAGACTGAACTATCGCCCGGTTCACACTACGTCCTCGTTTATTGAACAGGTGAAGAGGCTCATCCCTTGATCTCTGTTTAGGATGTGGTTTCTGGCTTTCTCTTTTCCAATCTTTTCACTCTTACGTAGCCCCCCTGCGCTTAAATGGCGTTACTGCCTTGCTCGGGGTGATATGATTAAAAAAAAATCGTTTGTCCCACTGTCCCTGGTAGCGTTTTTCAATTGTTTTGATGATGTACTCGTTCTCTTTGCTCATCACTCACATTGCCGCAATTATCCAAAAATTTATCTCGATGGTTACTTAAAAAATGAACCTCAAATACTCTTATGACTGATAAAGTGTATTACTGATAAAGTTTATCAATTAATATGAATTTTCGCGATCAACTGAAAAAATTCGGTACTTCTATTTTAAAATGTTTGACTTAAAAACAGTTTTTCTTATAAACATATTTTATTTCAGGGCGTTGACATAAATTGCTCGGCTTACTTGAAAATTGTTTGGTTTCTAGGACCTTTATTAACTAAATGTTACGATCAGCCAAGAGCGTAAATTTCAATTTCAGTAGAGCAAAAACGGTAGCTAGCCATTATGATCCAAGCTCATTTTCGGAATCGGCACCATTAAATTAGCTAAAAAACG
>JBBBDQ010001270.1:4892500-5017500 GCA_037127315.1 Ascarosepion bandense
TCTCTCAAAAACCATTACTGTTGTAGAGTTTACTCTACACTAGACGTCTCACACTAGTGACGTTTCATTAGTATAATTGTACAGTTTGTTTTCTATGATTTATATATATATATATATATATATATATATATATATATATATATGTGTGTGTGTGCGTTATTAAAAATTTGAATGCATAATGCGTGATAGATTTAATTTGGTTAGATATGGAAGAAATTCAAATCGAGTTGTTCGATCTTGTTTTTTTTCCCGGTAACCTTGCCTTTGTTCCAGTGTTGAAACGTTTTGTGATCGTGTGTTCGCTGCATTCGATACCGTACAAATCCAAACGCAGAGGAATGGCGTCGAAGAAAGACGGAGTTTGTGTCTGTGTGTCCGGTCAAGAAAGAATTCATTTGCCATTCTCACATTGGTAATCAAAGATATCTCTTCTATACTATAACCTACAAAACTTGATTATATATATGTATAGACTAAAAATAATGTTCAAACAAATAAATTATATATTCATAATTTACTTGTTTGAACCTTATTTTTAATCGATACTCGTATATGAATAAATATTCTGTTTTTCATCAAGCAGAATATTTATATATTTATTTCCACCGGCCTCATTAGTTACGATAAATTTTGTTGCGAAAATGTGTGTAATTTGGCAGGATTCGACCTGCGACCCCTATCCACAAAAGGGAAGCCACCAATTGATCTGGTGCGTCTTAGACAACTCGACCACAAATGATTCAACAGTCTAAGGTTGTTGTTTTTTCAGTAGTTTTATTTTGGTAAGCAGGTTTTTGTCGTTGAGTGCTCAATCTCGAGGTATAGATAGATTGTTGATAGGATTAATGCCGAGAAGTTTGTCACTCGACTGAGCAGGTACATACCGACTTCAAAATTTCATGAGGACATCATTATGATGTCATTCGCCAAGGAAAAATTTTCTACTGTTTAACCTGTTTTTTTTTCTCTTATTTATATGGAGTTTGTTGTAATGCGATATTTTTGTGCGAGCGGTCAGTTGTTTTTAAATTTGTTGTGTTTTTTTTTTACTGTTGTATTATTTGTACACATATTTGGTTTCTTTTTATTGCTTTTTAGTGTGCGCATTAATGGATGTTCACTTACGAGGTCATTCAATAAATAAGGTATAAGGACTTCTAATACAGATAGAAGCTTACTTTTTTTTCAACGTAGTCTCTCGGCAGTGTCACACACTTTTCCCATCATCTGTGCACAAGCTTCCGTATTCCCTCAGCGTAAAAATCTTTCGACTGATGTCTCCGCCAATCGCTTACAGCACTTTTGACTTCATCGTCACTTTCAAACTTCGTGCCTCTCGTGAACGCTTACAAGGGATCAAACAGGTGAAAGTCTGAAGGGGCATGGTCTGGGCTGTAAGTGGGAGAGACACTGCTGGGACAACTCGACCCTTTTCTGTTTGTGCTCTGCAGTAAGCATCTTTGGCACCCACCGGCAGCTGACTTTCGAGTAGGCAAGGTCATCATGGACAATTTTGTGTGCTGTTCCAACAGATAGGCTCCTCAACATTGCTTCGTCCTTCTTTAAACAATTTAGCCCACTTTTAGACATTTTTCAGCTGAAACATGTGACATCATATACAGTTAACATTCTCCTATGAATTTCAACTGGTTTGCACTCTTCAGCAACTAAAAACTTGATAACTGACCTCTGTTCAATCCTGGGACATGCTTCTTGTTCGGTCATCTTTGTTAATCTCCAAAACTCTAAAAGTTTTTTTTTCAATCTGCAAAAAAAAAAAAAAAAAAAATTAAAACCCTTTCAAAAAGAAGTAAAGGAAAAAAAAATAATAAAAAAGTAAGATTCTATTTGTATTAGAAGTTTTTATACCGAAAAATTCACCTTATTTATTGAATGACCCTCGTAGAAGTCCTTATACCGAAAAATTCACCTTATTTATTGAATGACCCTCGTAGAAGTCCTTATACCGAAAAATTCACCTTATTTATTGAATGACACTCGTAGAAGTCCTTATACCGAAAAATTCACCTTATTTATTGAATGACCCTCGTAGAAGTCCTTATACCGAAAAATTCACCTTATTTATTGAATGACCCTCGTAGAAGTCCTTATACCGAAAAATTCACCTTATTTATTGAATGACCCTCGTAGAAGTCCTTATACCGAAAAATTCCACTTATTTATTGAATGACCCTCGTAGAAGTCCTTATACCGAAAAATTCCACTTATTTATTGAATGGCCCTCGTAGAAGTCCTTATACCGAAAAATTTACCTTATGTATTGAATGACCCTCGTAGAAGTCCTTATACCGAAAGATTCACCTTATTTATTCAATGACCCGCGTAGAAGTCCTTATACCTAAAAAATCACCTTATTTATTCAATGAGCCTCGTACTTGCTTTATATTCCATCTTGTTATAGACAGCCACTCAATAAAAAGCAATTAAAATCACGAGCACATTAAAAAGAAACCAGTTATTTTCCACTCTTCTACGCCTCTTTCAAAGACGGGGTGTGGCAAACCTCTCACTGCGTTACTGCTACTTTCATGGAAAGTGCTCAGAGGAACTGCAATCCTTAATTCCGTTAGCTCAAAAGATTCATGGCTAGAACCCATCATGCCACTCTTATTACAGAACACCACTATCATACTCTCCGTATTCCTTTGGTGAGAAGTAAGATTTCACTCGAGCAGCTTCTTCCAGCGAACTACTCCTAAGTAGAACCGACTCCAAAGAAGATGTTTTACCTATCACTACAATCTGAACCTCTTCAGGTTTAGGCTTAAGCATTGCCTTAGCCACCAATCCGCATAAAATATGCTTCTTACTGTGTAAACATCTACCTCGAATGGCGCCCTAGTCTTGTTGTAATATAACAATCTGGCCCCACCCGAGGAAGTGATGCAAGCGATGGTGTTTTCCGTCGGTGAAGGGGGCGGCGAAGCGACAAGACAGGTGTTTGTGAAATACATCCTGTCGAGGCCGACAGCGGCGGAAATGGCTACAGAGGCAAACAGATCAGGTGCCTCTTAGAATTACGTGGGCGTGCGTGGGCGAGGCAAAAAACCGGAAGGAAAGTCCCGGTTCTAGAGGACTATATAAAGACCTCAACACACGGATTCACCAGTAGCAGAGAGCGGCCGGTGGAAGCAGAGAGAGCCAACACAGGCAGACTACACTCCCGTCAGCCATTCTATATGCGCCCTCACCCTCCCGTTCTCTATTCCACACAGTTCGTCGTCATTAATTAATAAAAATATAACCTTATATTTTTATATATGCGTGTTTGTTGTTTTGTCGTCATACGGCGATATATAACATTGTAAAGAGTGAACTTCACCGTAATAACAAAAAATCGTTAAAAGTTTTGAAGACCAAATTTAACTGGAAAGCAAATATCCGGAAAGGAGTTCCAAATATAGTGAGGGATAAGAAACTGTTAGCATAAAACTTACGATTAACTAACCATTTCAACTGGGCAATGATGAGACCTATCTGCCAATCTTGCACTGCACTTAAATTCGTGAAATTTAGGTACTAAAAAGGAAAAGTGACTGAAGGTAGGTCCTGGGTATGACACTAAACTGCATCTGGCAGCAAGGCGTCTGATTGAGAGGTTGTGAGGTGCACGGAACCACCTCTTAATTGATGTTGTTCCCAGGTCCAACCTAACCCCGAGTGTTAGCACCTGTTAGGGTCCCAGCTATGGGTAAATAGTTAACCCTCAAACTAGCGTCGAAACATCATGAAAGTATAAAAATTGACTTTTATAGAAAAATATACATTTTTGAAAGAAAAATATCACCAACAATACATTTTTGAAAGAAAAAAGGAATTATTGCCATAACACATTTTTGAAGAAAAAAACACCAGCAATACATTTATAAATACAATACTAGAAGATATCTTTAGTTTTCTAAAATAATAAAAAATATCATCAAAATCTGACTAATTCAACCTTTTCACTATAACTGAACATTAAAAAAAAGGATCTTAAAACTTTACCTTTTTGGCATTAAATAACCAACAGAGGTGGATAGGCCGTTAAGCAAAACTTAAACTCAAACTAACTGAATCCAAAATGCCAGATCAAGACCAATAACGTTGCAGATTCTTTTTTCAATTTTATCATGTATCACTAAATAGATTGCAGAAGGAGCAAACTAGATGTGGCAGGATTATATTAATTGCATGGGCGAACTATAGAATTAATTCTGCGGAGAAAAACTTATCAAGCACGACACTGTAACTAACTTTCCAAACAGAAGGTAGAGAGAATCTGTCAGATGATTGATAGAGAGCAGTTTCGTTTTGTATTGTAGCCAAACTAAGAAGCCATTCTTGCCCCAGTTTGTAACAGATTGTAGACAATTTTTAAGATCACCTGCAATATTCTGTTCCTTGTACCACCCCAACGGTCCGTCCTAACAATTTCTCCGGCGGCCGTTCTCCACGCTGTGATGTTGCCGGGAGTTTGTTGAAAATGTCGGCCGGACAGCTGGGGGTACAAGATTGACTATAAGGAACGAACTTCCACAACTTGGATGAGTTGAAAGGATGCTTTATTCGTTTAGAGTTAGCCTTTTCGGTTGGGGCAGGCGAATGTGACACACAGCTCTAACTCTAATTAATGGAGATCAACAAATCCAAACTGAACGAAACAAGACGAACGGAGATCCTTACTTCAAGCTCGCGCCCGGTGGGACTCTCAACTCTCTAACTTGTCTTAACTTTACTCGGAAAAAATACCTGAATTTATCCAAAATTGACCGGAAACCCGGAAATCCGGAAATGCTTTAGACCACCGGTGACAAACACCGGCGACTGTAAGTCTGAAATTTCAGTTATCTTTTTTTTTTTATCTTAATAAGGCTTCCGCCGGAAAAGGCTTAATGTGTGGTCAAGATACAGTAAAGGGCAGCCTTTGACCGGGTCATCGAAAACCTACCCGCTGACCTTTATCACTGAGTCAAATATTTACCGGAGGACAATTTTCCTCATAAAAGAAAAAGCGTTTATTTATTTTTTTCCTCTTCTTTTTCACTTTTGTTAAATATGTTTTTAAACTATTTTCTATTCTAATCTATTTTCTATTTTAATCTATTATAATAAAATACATATATGTCTAGTTATCGTGTCACACCTTGATCACACCATAAAGTATCTGACGCCTCCTACCATGCTTTAGCTTTACAAGAGCAAAATCAAACAAAAATAGAGCTGAACAGTCTTCATCTTTTGTTTTAGGGAAATATAACTATTCCTCAGATAACGGACTCTCCCTCCTATATTAATAAGAGTTAACAGGAAGTTAACTCGAGAATTTTCTTAGGAGTTCTTGGAAAGTTCATAGAAGTTCTTTAGAGTTCTATTGGAGTTCAGTAGAACTACTCGGCAGTTGATATTAGTCGGCAGTTAGCCGAATATTAAGAAGTCAGCTTCAGTGGAAGAATACCAGGTTCCTAACATTTTGGGTACGTTAAATCGATTAGCAACTGACATAGCACTATCATAACCTCCAGTGCGAAAACTACCCCACAACAATATAGCCTTGATAGTGTTCAAAAACCTCAGTGCATCTTTCTTCTTCACGTGCTGTGTCCCTTCAGGATGTAGGCGATCATGGCCTTCCACTTCGCCCTGTCTCTTGTCGCTCTCAATATATTTCCTACGGGTATCTCTCCCAAACGCCGCCCTGCCATTCATTTGCTCAAGCCTATCAAATATATCCAGCGCTGCTTTGTCCTGTCTCTCTTTCCTTCTATCTGTCCTGTGAGTTTTAAATTCTCTTTGCCCTCCTTCCTCATTACATGTCCTACGAACCTCATCTGTTTCTTCCTGATGTTAAGCATGAGATTTATTCTCGTTTGTATTCTCCCCAACAAGACATTATTGCTCACTTGCTCAGTCTATGGTATCCCCAGCATCCTTCTGTAGAATCACATTTCTGCTGCCTCAAGTTTAGCAACTAGGTCCCACTATTTTACTGTGAAACCAATCAATTGTAAACGCAAATTCTACTCTAACAGCTTTTTTTTCTCGCACTTCCCGCCTGTGGAATTCCTTTCCGCTTACTTGCTTTCCCGACATCTACAAGAATTCAAGTGTGAAGTCAATAGTCATCTCCTGTCTCACTGACTTGCATGCTTTTTTCTCAGTCCATCCCACTCTCCTCAGTATTCTCATCCTTCTCTTACCCTCTTCTGACACTCTCTGTAACCTGTAACTTTTTCTCATAACATTCCTCCTATGTAAGCCTCTGCACAACTGTGGCAGTAAAATGCCTTTCTTGGGACCACACGATTATTAAAAATAAAGGTGTAGACATGATCAGTTATCATCTTGTTTACACCCTCTTCGCTTTTTTTACCAGAAGTAGATACGTATTCCTCGTTTTCTGTTTATCATTATGTTTCCAGTTCCTTCTAGAGTGTACTGCAACTCTATAATTTTAACGTCTAGGCATTTTTTTACTATATTCTTCTCTATAAGACTCGATGTATTTCCTTATTATCCGGTTCACTCTCCTCCCCAGTCTTAGAGAAATAACATTTATTAATTTTTAACATTTTTGGGTTGTTTCCTGATTCCTTTTCGAGTCTACTTTAACATCAATTCTCTAATTTCTCTGACTGAACTCTGAAATATTATTCACTAATTAAATCTTGATCTCTTTAAACGTTTAGTTACCCTTTAACGTTCCTGCAAGCCCACCTAAACCGAACTTCTTGAGCTTTCTAACACTAATACGACGCTAAATAGTCATCTCCTATTTTGAGTGGTTAACGATAGTAAAAGTACAAGAGACTGAGATTACACTTGCTGAAATCATAAACATTGCAATGGCAATATTATTCAAACTAGTTTTAACCTGTGAAGTTTTTACGGTTTTCCTATTTGAAATTTAAAGGGGCGTAAGACAAGGATGTCTCTTTTCACCGGATCTATTCAACTTGTACAGCAAAACTATTCTGAGGATCACTGGCGGTCACAATCTGAACAACATAAGATACGCATATAATACAGTGCTGATAGATGACATGGAAAAGAAAATACAAAACCCTCTAAAAAAGGTAGATGAAGAAAATCAAAAGAAAGGACTGCTTAGGCTTCGATACATGATCACCTAAGTGAGTATCACGCCTGGCACTTAACTTATTTTTTAAGTGTTTTTGTCCTTCCTAATTTAGTTCGTTAATTTGAACCTGCCATTATCTCTTAAATAATAAACTATTCCATTCTGATCGCCTGAGAAGAGAAATGGCATATCAAAGACGCTACTTGGTTTCAATGAGAAAATGAAAGGAAAAAGGGAAGGAAGAAATATTTAATGTCTGTTTTAGTGAAATGAAATACGTTATCAATTTTCAAATTACAAGAAAACTGAATGTATGGTCATCAACAAACGAAGGAGCCCAAAATACAAATTACAAGTTGGGGATACTAAAATCAAGCAAGTACAAAAATTTAAGTACTTGGGAAATGTTCTAACGGAAGACGGAAATGGCTAAGGACGCATTCCAGAAGCTGAGCAGAATATTAAGAGACAGGAAAATTTCGTTAGAAACAAAGAAGAGAGCACTAGATTGCTATGTGATGTCTGTCCTTCAATATAGCTGTAAATGCTGGACAATATCATCAAAGATAAAGGAAAAACTTGAAGCAACTGAAATGGGTTTCTACAGAAGGATGCTGCGGATATCATGGATCGAGCATGTAAGCAATGATGAGGTTTTAGAAAAGATGGAAACGAAAAGGAAATTAATACTGAGCATCAGGAAGGGACAGCTGAAATTCTTAAGACGAGGAAGAAAAGGCTTGGAGAATCTGATACTCACAGGTCAGATAAAGGGAAAGAGACAAAGAAAATCAGCAGATAACACATTTGAATGGTCTGAGCAGGTGGATGGCAGAGTGGGGTTTGGATGGTGTAACAGGAAAAAGTGTGCTAAGAGCTACCAGGGATAGGAAGACGTGAAAAACCATGATCGCCTACGTCCTACACGGCACATAGAAGAAGAATGAATCTTGCTTCTTCAGTTAATGACAGAATAAGCTTATGGCGAGTTCTATGACGATAGCGTATCCATAGAAATTCCCTTATTGCATCGTTTAATATTTGAATTTAACTACTTTAATGAATCTCTGTTTAGTGATATGCATATAACCCTTTCTATGCTGACTGCTATCATGTCTAATCTAGATCCTCATCAAGCATGTAGACCCGATGGTATTCGTGTGCTCCCGAATTGGCTCGCGTTTTCTCTAAACTGTATAACAAATGCATCTTTGTCTCATGCTTTCTTGTCTGCTGAAAATAACCATCTGTTGTTCCAGTTTGGCGAAATGTTTCCCTCATCGAACTATCAGTTTTCTACCTCTTTTTGGGAAGGGAACCCCTAGATTCCCTAATTAATGACGAATTGGTCCATCGTCTCTCATATCAGCGCCTTTTCTCAGACAAGCAGTATGGTTTTCGTTTCTCCAGGTCAAATGTTGATGTACTGACGATCGTTGCGGAAAGAGTCTATGATGTTCTGGATGAAAACAGGTAAACTCGGGCTGTAGCATTGGTAATATCCAAAGTCATTGACAGTGTTTGGCATGTATGTCTTTTCCATAAGCTGAAAAGTTTAAGTGTCTCCGGACACATTTTTTTAACTAATCCAGTCTTTCGTATCTATTCGTGAAATAAAAGTTATCCTGAACGGCCACACTTGCAGGGTTAGAGGGAGATAACTTATGACTTCCAAGGGGCATTACTATGCAAGGGATGAGAATGATACACCTGAGTGATTGTAATAAAGGGTTCGGTTCGAAATTCCCAGCACCTAAAGAAGGCCGGGGCGTACAACGGCCGAAACATCGTACAAATGGCAACAAAGATGAGTAAAGTAGTTCGAATAATGTAAATACTGTAAAAAGATTTGAAATTGATAACGTATTTCATTTCACTAAAACAGACATTAAATATTTCTTCCTTCCCTTTTTCCTTTCATTTTCTCATTGAAACCAAGTAGCGTCTTTGATATGCCATTTCTCTTCTCACGCGATCAGCAGAATGGAATAGTTTATTATTTAAGAGATAATGGCAGGTTCAAATTAACGAACTAAATTAGGAAGGACAAAAACACTTAAAAAATAAGTTAAGTGCCAGGCGTGATACTCACTTAGGTGATCATGTATCGAAGCCTGAGCAGAAGATTTTCCTGTAGTAGATTACCATTGTTTTCTGTAGTATACTGATTTTCAACCAAGGCTATAGAACCTAATCTGTCCTGCTATTTCATCCATAGCTGAAGGGAGAAGAGACGGATTAATATATTTCCTAAGGGAATGCAACGAATTTAATTGGAATTTGAACTCGGCTCTCCACGTTCCGAACCGATATCCACTGCACAACAACGTACATCCATTGTTAAAAGTTTTAATATTGAAACAAAATCTTAAACAGGGATATCGGCTAAAGAATCAATTAAATGGAGATAAAGAAGCCACAACTAAAATAGCGACCAATGAACCGTTTAAATAATCTGTGTGTTTATGGTATATATATGTGTGATTGACAGTTGGGACCTTTTTATGGTCTGATGGTATCAGTCTGCTTTAATATGTGGTTTATCTCAGTATGTGTTTACCTGACCGTTAGTTTGACTTTTGCCAAAGTGGAAGAGGGCTTTTTATGACTGCTGTTATCTATCTGCTTCATCTCGTGTGTGCATGTCCGTCAGTGTGTCATGTGTGCGTGTTTATGTGCAAAAAATGGCGTATACTTCTTGTATTTTATTTTTCTTTATTTTGTGTATTTATATATATTTGTTTTTAATTATTTTCTTTTATTTCTTTAAATGGAGATAAAGAAGCCACAACTAAAATAGCGACCAATGAACCGTTTAAATAATCTGTTTCTATTATACTTTTAAGCGTTCAATGATTATCTATGGTTCATTGATTATTTGGTATTGTATGGGGTGTTCCAATAATTGAACCAATTTTTAAAGTAAATTAAGTTTAAGTGTTCAATGATTTTTTTTCAATTTCTTTCAGATTTAAGAACTTCGGTTTCTGGCAATTTTAACCATGGAAAAATAAACAATCGAATAACGTTTACATTGTTCAGACTATTGTCCTCATCTTTATTGTCAATATTACAACTAAGCGTTTCAGTAGAATAAACGATCGCAAAAAGCCATGTTTTGCAATCATTTTTGCTGCACCCTGAGTGTCAATTGAATATTTTTTCTTATACCAAGGCCTTGATCTACCAGTGACTCGATTTTGATTGAGTTTGAGAAATGCATAAAAATGCGCAAAATCCACCCGAAATTATGTTTGTCGTTGATTTTTAACGAATTCTGTACATTGATTCGAAAAGCTTTTGCGTACATCAAAGATTCGGATCTTGATCTACAAGTTACCCGATTTTGGTTGAATTCACATAAGGCATCTCGGAGGAGAAGACTTCGTTAATTCTAAGCGTTTCGGTGATTTCTGCTGTACCCCGTAAATCGATTCAAAAGGTTTTGTATACATCGAAGTTCATGTTATAATCAACAAGTCACTCAATTTTAGTTGAAATTGGACCAGGGATTTCGGAGAAGTAGGGTCTGTTAGAATGGAGACATACAAACACACAGACAGAATATATATGTATATAGTGCATGGTTAGGTTTTGAAGGTTGTCAAAATGCCTTTAGCAAAATAAAGGAAGGTAAATAAGTTGTTGGGTATTACCTATTATACATTAATTTTTGGAGATCAAAATCTCATCTTCAGAATGGTACAATAGCTTGTGTTCGAGTTCATGCCTTTCAACGAATGGTCATTCCTGGCTGCTGCTGCTGTCGTTAATTGTAGTGAGTGCGTGTGTGTATATGTGCGTGTGTGTGTAAGTGTGCTAGAGCATGTATATGTGTGTGTTTATGGTATATATATGTGTGATTGACAGTTGTGACCTTTTTATGGTCTGATGGTATCAGTCTGCTTTAATATGTGGTTTATCTCAGTATGTGTTTACCTGACCGTTAGTTTGACTTTTGTCAAAGTGGAAGAGGGCTTTTTATGACTGCTGTTTTATCTATCTGCTTCATCTCGTGTGTGCATGTCTGTGAGTGTGTCATGTGTGCGTGTTTATGTGCAAAAAATGGCGTATACTTCTTGTATTTTATTTTTCTTTATTTTGTGTATTTATATATATTTGTTTTTAATTATTTTCTTTTATTTCTTTTATTTTTATTTTATTTTATTTTTTTCCTTTTTTTTTTGATTACCATAGTATTTTTGTAATTATTTTTTTGAATTTTTAAAAAAATCCTTTCTAACAAAACAGCATGGCGTAATGAAAAATGCATATAGATTAAGAGAAAAGATCAAAGTATATTTTTTTATTATTTCTTTATTTTCAATCCTTTCTCCCACTTTCGAAATCTCGGTTAAATATTTTGTTTTTCTTGTGTCAACGGGTGGGCCAAAGATTAGTGAAGAGCTTTTTAACGCCATTTTTTGCATTAAAAACACAATGATTTGGAAATTCTTGCAAAAATGAAATAACTGTTTGATTTCAATGAAACTTTCAGGACGTATTCACTAGTATTTTTTTTTTGTTTTAGAAAAAAGCAATTGGTAAATTTTTGAATTGTTCCCCGAAGGCCTTTACCCCGTCAAATCTTTCCAAAACATCCTTAATTACGTGCAAATGTATATGCTGAACTCAAATCGATAATTGTTTATTGAAGAAACCTACCTATTTTCATGTTATCGACCAGGAAAAAAATCGAACTATATCTCACCCCTTACGACTGTTCTCATATCTGATTCACCGCTGAATGACTTGGGGCGTAGGATAATTATTTCGGCCTATTTACTTCCTTGGAGCAATTACTCAGCGATTTGTTTGGTTTCGGAACTCATTTTCCGCGTAGTAATTGCAAAAAGGAAGTAAAAAGCCGAAAAATCGGCGAACTACGCGTGAAGTCATTCTGCAGTGAATAACATTTTTGAAGCGTGGTTACGGGATATGATAAACAACGACAATAAGTTCGATATTTTTCTGGTCGTTAACTTGAAAAAAGGTAGGTTTCGTCAATAAACAATTATCGATTTGAGTTCAGCATTTACATTTGCACGGAAATAAGGATGCTTTGGAAAGATTTGAAGGGGTAAAGGCCTTCGGGGAACAAATCAAAAATTTACCAAGCCATTTTTATTTTTTTACTTTTATAATCGTTTTACCCCAAGCAAGGCAGTACTGACACTGGTGCACAGTGGGGCTACATAAGAGGAGAACGAAGAGAAATAAAAACAGGTTACAGTGGGTGTGGGAGAACGGATAGGAGACGAATGGAAACACTGGTATGAAGAGTGTTACGTGAGAGTAGAGCAAAAAGGGCGAAGAATAAGATACAGAGGTTGTAGGGTAAAGGATGGGAGTCAAGGAGATAAGAGGTGACAACTGGGGGTGCATTTAAACTCTTGGAGATCGTTGCTATAATGGAAGCAAGTATACGGAAGTGAGTTCCACAGGCGGGAAGCGCGAAAAAAGAAGAGTAGAAATAGCGGCTACATTTGATTGTTTTGTCTGTAAAAGGATGATATCTAGTTGCCAGTCACGTAGCTCGAGTAAATTCATGCAGAGTGGGCACCAGGGAGCTAAGCTTGTCGAAGCAGAAGCTTGTAGAAGAGACAGAGGGAAGCCACATTTCGTCGGTGAGAAAGTGACTGGATTCGATCTGCCAGGTCGGGATCGATTACATTGCAGATTCTCCTTTTGATTTTGACGAGAAACCCGAAATTAATAGCAGGGTCGACTTACAGATATGACAACAGTATTCAATACACGGGCGGGTGGTAGATTTGTATGTGTGCAACATTGATTCAGACGAGAAAAACTGCCTCGCTCGGTACAGTGACCCGACATTCCTAGCAGTAAATTTAGCTATTGATTCAATGTAGTCGTTCCACTTGAGGTCGGCTGAGAGAGTGAGGCCGAGGTGGCACAGTGTATTGCTTTCAGGGAGACTAGCGTGAGCCATGCTGATGTGGGGTAAGAGAGATTGTCGATGCTGGTTAAATGATAGTAACTTCGTTTTGCAAGCATTAAAATTTACAAGTCATTTCTTACACGAGTCTACCACAGATTGAAGGTCCTTTTCAATTTTGTAAAAATATATTTATTTTTTTTACGTCTGTTGCCCTCACTTACTTAATTTTATGAAATTTTGAGGAATTAAAATTTCAGCATCTTCAAATTTATATTAATTAAAAGCAGGACACCTTGAAGAACTTAAATCTTCAATTTGTCAAACAGAAACACCATTTACTACAATCGACTCTAAATCGTAAAAAAAAAAGAATGAAATAAAACTATGACATTATCTAATTAGAAAAGCTTTTAATTGCTTTTACAAATAAGATATACTAAAGACACTTGTCTGTGAAAAAATAAATTTTTGCAAGAACTGTTTCCTTAAATTTTAAAATTATAATTAGAAAAATTAGGTATTAAATTTTATAAAATTCTGTATTAATTTCAGCTATTTAGATCATATTATTATAAAGTAAAATATATATTTTATAACCATAAATGGAAAAGTTTTACAGAAATAATCAAACACTAATATTTAAAAAATAAATTTCTATTTTTTTCAAGATGTAAATTAGTATTTCAAAGATCATTCGACATGACGGTCATATTATAGTTAGTCCCTTGCTCACCTCGTGGTGGTGTAATGGTTAGCAAACTTGTCTCGCTAGAATCATTACAATTGGGTAGTGAGTTCGATCCTCACTGGGTGTCCCTTGCTTTCGACCTTGTGCCACGTCTAAGCTATGCTTAGTAAATCACCATATTATAGTCAGTCACTTAAGTGCTATACGTTATACACGGTTGGGCGATCATGTCTCGAAAGTTACATGATTGACTGGGCAGAAGATTTTTTCGTAGTAGTTTGCCATTTCTTTTTGAGGTAGACTGGTAACAAACGAAGTTACAGAACACAATCTGTCCTGTTATTTAACCCATAGCTGGAAGGAGTAGCGACAATTTAAAACCTTTTCCAAGAGTATTTACGCGTGAGTGAATGCAACGTATTCAACTGGAATTCGAACTCGGCTCTCCAGTTTCTCGTTCCGAACCGATATCTACTACACCACAACGCGCATCCGCCATATTTATATTACATGGTTCTAATTTTGAATGACACAGGTCATCGTGACCGAAGATTTGTGAGTACTGACCTTGTTCAAACTGTTGGCCTAGCCATATTATGCGTTCTCTCTAAAGTTTGCTTAGCATAGTTGCAATATCAACCACATGCGTGTCTTGTGGGTGTTGAACGAATGCAAATGCGTCTGAGCTGGTGTCAGCAAAAGAGATTGACTAGCCGCCTTAGTAGTCAGTCATTATTATTTATTTTGAATAATTTGTCTTCAAAGATGCCTGCATGTACGGTGGCATGATTTCAACAAAATAAAGCTAAATATCCCGATTTACAGCAAACTGAGCATTAGGAAAAGACAGCTGAAGTTCCTGGGACATGCAACGAGGAAGTAGGGTTTGGAGAATCTGATACTAACAGGTCAGATACAGGGGAAAAGAGACAGGGGATAACATATGTGAAGGACCTGATCAGGTGGATGACAGAATAAGGATTGCACGGTGTAACAAGAGAAGGCGTGCTAAGAGCCACCAGGGATAGGGAGACGTGGAAAGCCATGATCGCCTACGTCCTGAAGGGACAAGGCATATAGAAGAAGAAAATTCTGTAATTAGTTTTATCATTTCCGTCCATCCGTATTTATTTTTCATCGATGATTTAACAAGGGAAAGTACTCTTCAACTTCCATAACTTGTGTATATTAGGTGTATGGTTAGGTCTTGAAGGCTATCACAATGCGCTTAGTATAATAAAAGAAGTATACGCACATAAACACACACGTGACACACTCACGCACACACGAGAACGAATACAAGATGGCAAAAGAAAAAAAAATCTAGCAATAAACACGCCCCCAATTAAAGCAAACAGATATAACACCAGATCCTAAAACAAAGCCCCCTACCACTTTGGCAAATGTCAAACTATCGGTCAGGTCAACGCATACTTAGATAAACCACATATTAAAGCGGACTGATATCATCAAACCGTAAAAAGGCTCCAACTATCAATCACACAAATATATATACCATAAATACACACACATATACATGCTCTAACACATTTACACACACACACGCACTCACTACAATTAATGACAGCAGTAGCAGCCAAGAATGACCATTCGTTGAAAGGCACGGAACTCGAAAACAAGCTCTTTTACCATTCTGAAGATGAGATTTTGATTTCGAAATATTAATGTATAATAAATAGGTAATACCCAACAATTATTTACCTTTCTTTGTTTTACTAAACGCATTGTGATATCCTTCAAAACCTAACCATACACACGCATATATATATTTATGTATACGAGCAAATGAATTTCTAATATTTATAGAGTCACCCGCAGACAGATCTGTTTCGCTGTATCACAGCTCATCAGTACAACCAGGCATCCGTTTGCTTTTAACCCAGACTTGAAACCCGATCGAATTGGCGTCAGTCGGCGGTTCTACCTCTGAGCTATGGGCGCTCGGTAAAAAAGAAGGCAGACTTTTAGCGTATGATGTATCATATGCCAGTGGCCAGTGTGGGGAGTTACCCAGTTAATAATGAACTCTTCATTGCCTATATAAACCGAGAGTTAATATAGGCAAAGAAAAGTCCATTATTAATTGGAGTAGATAGACTAAACCAATTGGAGTAGATAGACTAAACTATCGCCCGGTTTACACTTCACCCACGTCTATTGAACAGGTGAAGAGGCTCATCCCTTGTTTCCTGTTTAGGATGCGATTTCCGGCGTTCTCTTTTCCAATCTTTTTACTCTTACGTAGCCCCCTGTGGCGTTATCGCCTTGTTTGGGGTGATATGATTAAAAAAATGTATGTAACTCCTCACAACAATATATATACATATATATTATAAATTATAGTTTAGAACATGTACATTTTTTTTATCCACTACCAAGTGTACAAGTTGTTTCGACATTGAAATTACAAAAATTTGTACATGTTCTAAACTATAATTTATAATAAAAATTCACAGCTCTATATTATATATCGAGCACCGTTTTAAATTAATGTTTTGGACGTTGTAAATTTTTCTTCGTTCCTTATTCACTTGGATATATATATATATATATATATATATATATATATACGTGCTAGCACCCCCTCCACCCAATCGATGGGCTTCGAACAGTTCCATCTAGCCAGTTCTGCTTAATGCGTAGAGTAATGGATAGCGGCTGGGATTGTGGAATCGGAGAGTCGAGTTCTAATTCCAGTTGAATTCATTGCATTCACTTTGAAAAGTTATGAATGTTTACCCATCTATGGGTAAATATAGGTAAACAGACTGGTTTCTATAATCTTGGTTAGCGACTAATCTAGAAGGAAAACTCTGCTATTCAGAGTTTGAATGGTGGAGCGTGCTGGGTTATGTCACTCTATCTTGCTTAAGATACTCCACTATATATATATATATATATATATATATATATTAAAAAGGATTAATTCAAAGATGTTGAATGGCCATTTCGATATGAAGATCCCCACGGGGGATAACACATCACCTCAGATGGCCATTCAACATCTTTGAATTAATCCTTTTTTAATATATATTTGCTCTGTAATATTTTATTACATGGAGCTCTCTTCCTGTATCATTTTTTAATATTAAAATAAAATTTTTAATATTAATTAGAATCGGGTTTTTGGAATTTACCTTCCTGCTTTTTTCCCTTGGATTGAAGTATCTGAATTAAAATATATATATATATATATAAATCCACAAAAAGATGATTTGGTAGTAAATCCCAAAGGATTCTATTAATATTTCCATATTAACACTGATCCATTCAGAAGGCTCAATGTAATTAAATTTAATTATTACATTTAAAATTATATATATATATATATATATATATATATATATTGGTCATAAATAAAAAAAAACTGACTTAGTTTTACCACTAAGTCTGTTTTTTTTATTTATACTTTATTATTTTATTACACTTTATCCCAAAGTATCCTATTAATATTTGAATCTCATTTGAACTATATATATATATATATATATATATTGAGATTTCACTCGCCCGATTGACTCACAGGATTAAAAACTTAATTGGGCAATTAAAGTTTATTGCTTTACTCGCTGGCGGTCGATTAAAATCTAGCAATGAAACGTGTCCGTTCAAATATAGAAAAACCCAACCCAACTTTTACAACCCAAAAGATGCCATTTAAGATTTACATGTTACTTAGAATGACCTATAATAGCATTAGGAACTCTTTTGTCTCGCTTTTATCCTCCCGGTCAGTGTAAACATTCGTTTAATTAACGCTTTCAGAGTAGAGCCAAAATGTCTCGGTCGCCCAGATTGATTACGAAAAATAAAAAGTAAAAGTAAAACATTTGAAAATAAACTATGCGTACCGAAAAACAAAATATACAAGTACTTTTTTTTAATAGAAAATCGTTGAGAAAATCAGATTTGTTATTTTTTATCATCTATGAGATGGATGTTGCAGTCAAGCAGAAGAAAGAAACGACGAAATTAGGTACCTCCACTCAATTGCCAAAAACAAACAAAAAACAGCATATCATGATGTTAAAAGGGCTCAAACTTAATACAAACAAAGTTTTATCATCAAAATGTTTATGCTATTATTAAGAGCAACGATCAAATTATGTTATTATATTTAATTCTTTTTTCTAAATCCTTTCTAACACGTTCGAATTTTTAATTAAAATTTCATTTTTTTTTCGTCATTGATTAACGCTATATTTACATAAGGCGACTATTAAGAAAACGGAGTCGGTCGAGTAAAATTATTTTGGGGCGAGTAAATTTTCCCTCGCTCTCGACCGCCGGTCGTGTGATATCTTTTTCAAATCTCAAAGGCTGTATATATATATATATATATATATATATATATATATATATATATATATATTAATCATTTCACCCCAGGCAAGGCGTAAAAGCCACTGATGTGTGGGGGGCTACATAACTGAAAGAAAATTAATAAGAGGAGGGAGAAGAGGATTACAAACCAATTAGGAAGAATCAATAGAAAAATGAAAATGCAGGTGTGATGACAGTTGCAAGGGGGGAGAGAAAGGGAAGGATATACTGGGTGGGGGAAGGGCTAGAGTCAAGTGGTTAGTAGATGAGTATTGACATTGCATTTAAATTTCTGGAGGTTGTAGCCGTCAGGAAAGCAAGAACATGGGAGCGAGTTCCACAGGCGGGAAGTGCGAGAGAAGAAGCTGCAGGAGTAGAATTGTCGTCTGCATTTGGCTAACCTAACTGTGAATGGGTGGGACCCAGTTGCCATTCTGGTTGCACGAGTAAACACCTGTTGAGGAGGCACCAGTGACTTAAGTTCATCTGAGCAGAAGCCATGAAAGTACTTATAGAACAGACAAAGGGAGGCCACATCTCGTCGTTGGGGAAGTGGCTGTAGTCGAGCCACCAAGTCAGCACCTATCACGTTACTAACTCTCCTTTGGAGCCTGTCGAGAACACTGAGGTGAACGGGATTGCCCATTCAAAACGACCTTCATTTTGCGGTTGTTTAAAAAAGACTGGATTAGGTCAAGCAGGCGTCCGATAATGCCGTAACCCCGTAGCTTGCAAAGGAGGCCAGAGTGCCAAACCCTGTCAAAAGCCTTGGAGGTGTCCAGAGCAACTGCACGAGCCTCGCCTGACTCATCGAGGGTCTGGAGCATGTACTCCATAAAGGTTGTTAGCATATCGGCAGTGGACCTGGCAAAGCGGAAGCCATATTGCTTGTCAGAGAAGAGTTTGTGGGCAGTAAGATGTTGAACTATTTCAGCATTGATTATGGCCTCGAACACTTTCCCGAATATCGGTAGAAGACTGATACAGCGATAGTTGGATGGGTCCGAGGGTTCACCACAATTCTTAAAAACAGGAACGACTGAAGAGAACTTCCGGCATGCAGGAAAACAGAAAGCAGAAAGGCAGAAGTTAAACAGTTTAGAGAGGACAGGGGAGAGTTCAGGGGCACACCTCTTAAGGACTATCACCGGGATTCCGTCGTCACCGCTCGCCTTATTGGAGTCAAGTTTTGAAATTACTCGGGATACTACCTTCGGGGTGATATGTATGTCGTGCAGTTTGGCCTCAGTTCTAACGGGGAAGTCGGGTGAGCTTATTCCAGATGAGTCAAACGTGGAGTTGGATGAGAATCTGCGGGCAAAGCACTCAGCTTTGTCCGCAGATGATGTGAGAACCTCAAATTCGTGGATTAAAGAAGGTATAGAGGATTTGCAGTTGTTAAGCATCCGTTTGCATATCCGCCAGTAGTCCTTGGAGCCGAACTTGCGGTCAGCTATGCGCTGTCGCATTCTCTCAGCGAACAACTGTTTGGCATCATTCAGGATTCTCTTGCACTTATTGCAAGCAGACGTGAATAGGCGCCTATTGTGATCAGATGATTGGCTCCTGAATAGTCGGAAGTAATGGTTCCTGTGGGCAATGGCGGCCGAACAGACAGGAGAGAACCACGGAGAGGAATGAGGTTTTAGGCAATACTTCCTGGTGGGTATGAAGGCATCAATGCCAGCTTTCACCCATGACGAGACCTCAGATGCACAGTCATCAACTGGGAGATCGAACACTTTTCCCCAAGGGATGTCGCAGAGGAAATCGCGAAATGCATCCCAGTCAGCTTTTTGGTAGCGGTAGGATGTCCTATAGGTAGGAGGCCCCTGAGGGGAGTGAGAGTGAAAAGCAATACTGAGAGAGACAACGGCATGGTCGGAGTTGCCGAGCGGACAAAGCTGCGAGACTTGACAGGCGTTAGGGGCAGAGGTAAAACATGGTGTTCTTGACAAGCTCCAAAGGAGAGTCTGTAATGTGATAGGTACTGATCTGGCGACTCGTCTGCAGCCACTTTCCCATCGTCGAAATGTGGCCTCCCTCTGTCTCTTCTATAAATACTTTCATGGCTTCTGCTCGGATGAGCTTAAGTCACTGATGCCTCCTCAACAGGTGTTTACCCGTTCAACCAGACTGGCAACTGGGTCCCACCCATTCACAGTCAGGTTAGCCAAACGCAGACGACAATTCTACTCCTGCAGCTTCCTCTCTCGCACTTCCCGCCTGTGGAACTCACTCCCGTATTCTTGCTTTCCTGACGGCTACGACCTCCAGAAATTTAAAAGCAAAGTTAATACTCACCTACTAACCACTGGCCTCTAGCTCTCTCTCCCCTCCCCCTGTATAACCTTCCCTTTCTCTCCGCCCATGTACCTGTCATTGCACCTGCTTTCTCAGTTTTCTATTGTTCCTTTCTAACTAGCTTGTACTCCTCACTCTTTTCTAATTAATCTTTCTACATTTATGTAACCCCCTGCACATCAGTGGCGTTTCTGCCTTGCTCGGGGTGAAATGATTAAAAAAAAAAAAAAAAAAAAGTGAGGAGTGTCCGGAGGGAGTGCTTGGGAAGCGAGTGGGGAAGTCCACCATTTGTGTAAGGGATTGAGAAATAGCGAAGTTCATGGCGTGGACACCCGCTAGATCAGTAACAGCGTTTGCAAGCCACTCAGAGTGATGAGCGTTGAGATCTCCGAATACAAATATGTGAGCGAATGGGTGGCAGGAAATAGCCTTATCAATGTTGTCAGCAATGCTATCAAGAAGGGAGCAGTCAGGAGAGGAGGGAGAAAGGTACAGAAAAAATAAGTAACTAACCGAACTGAGGAGAGACAGACGGAGACATGCATACTGGTGGGCAGCAGATTCAAGTGAAGTCACCCTATCTATGGGGAGGTGTTCGCTGACATTGATTCCCAGCCCATGCATGTGGACAGTGGAAACCTTCCTTAAGAGGGGGAGATAGCCAGGGATGGAGAGGTCAGAGGAGGGAATAGAAGAGTTGAGGTTAGTTTCGCAAAGCGATAGGATGTCCGGGGACTTTTCATGAAGGAAAGCTTCTACGCTAGGAAAGTTAGTACGAATGCCCTGGATATTAGTGAAAGAAAGGTTAAGGACTTTAGGTGGTTTGATTTTAGCTGGTTTAGGCTTGTTTCTGCTTTTGTTTGTCATAAGTTTTGTTTATAGTGAGGGACCTAGAGTAGAGGATACAGGCGGTCATTATCCACGATCTGTGCTGGAAGGGAAGCTGGCTAGAGCTGCAACAAGGTGTGGCCTCAGGGTTGCCCACCGAAAGCGCTTGCAGGGACACCTATCCATGCGCGACATGGCACTACAAGAACCCCGATATTATACAACTGTTGATCAGAGCAGCCGCTCTTGACGCTACGCAAGAGTTATGGCTCCTATCTACCAGTCGGAAGCAGCAACCAGGAAACTGCCAACCCGGTACCCTCACAATGATGAGTCGTTGCCACCAACCAGACAGATCACAGAAAAATCACGGAAGCACCAATACTAAGGTCAGAAGTGAAAGAAGAGGAAGCCGGAGACCACATCCTAAACAGGGAACAAGGGGCAAGCCTCTACTCCTGTTCAATAGACGTGGGAGGAGTGTGAACCGGGCGATAGTTTGGGCTATCTACTCCAATTTAACAAAAAGAAAAAAAAAGAAAAAAGTTAGGGGTGACGAGTTAACTAAGTTTTAACTTAGTTAAAGTCGAAAATGTTAGTAAGAGAAAAAAAAACGGGGAAAAAAAAACAAGCCAAGAAAATTATTACAGACAGAACGGAGGAAGAAGAGAGAGGGGGGGAACCCCCCCCCCCCCAAAGACATGGTTTCTCATGCACTGACCTCGAATATAATAATTTCTGGAAATTTGAGTAAAAATAACATAAAAAAATAAGAAAAATAAATAAAAGCGACAATATTTTCACTCTGTCTTTTTTCCAGAAAAATAAAGGTTTATATAACTGTGATTTGTGCAGAGACTTATGGTCAGAGTTTGAATACAAGGATATATATATATATATATATATATATATATATATATATATATATATATATACACTACAGTTTCATGAATGAAAGAATGAAGAAAGTTTAGAGTGATTCGGACGAGTTCATCTTTGCTTCCTTGCCTTGTAAAATTAACAAGTAATAATAACAAAAGAACCATTCTATTTTCATTTATAATTATCTACTTGGCAATAAATACTAACAATAGTATTCTTTTAAATAACTGTGATGGCTTAATCATTATGGTCGGCATTATATATATATATATATATATATATATATATATATATATATATATATACTTGCATGTAGGAGGTTGCTTACATTACCGGTATTTCTAATTCTCCCTCATTCAAGTACTGGGCTCTACGATTAACTCGGCGATCAAAGAAGAACCGGTGTTTTAACCGTCAATTGACTGTGACCACGGTATGAATATAGTCATTAATTTAAAATTCTACTGTACATGAAATGGGGATTATTTTCTTTATATTAAGGTGATCTCCCTACCCCCAGGGCTCTATCCTTGAACCTACACTGTTTCTAATTTTCATCATGATCTTCCTGATGGCATCAACTCTCAACTCGGTATACATGCTGACGATTCAACTATATACTCCTATCTTAATAGCAAGTTCGATAAGCTTATCTCAAATATGATCATTTATTGGGCTAAGGAATGGCTTATTAATTTTAACGAAACGAAACGAAACTACTCTCTAGCAATGATCTAAGAGACCCTATTCTGTTTTCGGCCAGTATGACTGATGCTAACCCCCTCCCCCAGGAGAGTGCCTGCTGTGTTTATTCAGGCTAACATTTCTTGCTGATATGAAATGAAAAAATGATATTGACCCAACGGAAAGTTATTCACGATTATCTTCTTATTCTTATCATTTTTTAAAATTTAAATAATAAAATGCCCAGTAAGCAATTACAAAATAACAAAGCAAAACAATATTCAGGAATCTATCTTTTTTTTAGTTTGTTCATATCTATCTATCTTGGTCTCTTCATTATCTACTTAACTTGATCTCTTTATCATTTATATAGGAATGCGTGTGTGTGTGTGTGTGTGTGTGTGTGAGTGTGTGGGTGTGTGTATGTATGTATCTCAGCGAGTTCATATCTATCTATCTATCTATCTATCTATCTATCTATCTATCTATCTATCATCTAGTTCATTCTGTTTTTATCTATCTATCTATCTATCTATCTATCTATCTATCTATCTATCTATCTATTCTATTCATCTATCTATCTATCTATCTATCTATCTATCTATCTATCTATCTATCTATCTAGTTCATTCTGTTTTTATCTATCTATCTATCTATCTATCTATCTATCTATCTATCTATCTATCTATCTGTTCATTCTGTTTTTATCTATCTATCTATCTATCTATCTATCTATCTATCTATCTATCTAGTTCATTCTGTTTTTATCTATCTATCTATCTATCTATCTATCTATCTATCTATCTATCTATCTAGTTCATTCTGTTTTTATCTATCTATCTATATCTATCTATCTATCTATCTATCTATCTATCTATCTATCTATCTATCTAGTTTTTCATTCTGTTTTTATCTATCTATCTATCTATCTATCTATCTATCTATCTATCTATCTATCAGATTATATCATCTTATTCAATATATCTAAATCATAAACATTTTTTCTCCTTCGGTAATATGTGGATGATCTAAGCACCTTTAACGTTGGAATCTTGACACATATTAAAACGGAAAACGAGAAGTAATCCTACAGGCAATTTCTGAAAATTTCATGGCCTTGTCAGTAACGAAGAAATATTAAGGAAAATAGAACCAAAAAGGAGACTCCTACTTAGAACTAGAAGAGACACTTGAAATATCTGGGGAGCATTATGAGGAAAGGGAGCTTGGAGAATTTGTCATACAGAGGACATATTGAAGGCAAGAGGGACAAAGAAAAACAGCGGGTAAACTACCTAGCAAGGTTGTGTAAATAGATGGCAAGAATAGGGAGTGCGAATAAGAGTATGAAAGCAACACTAGGAAATTGTGGAGAGCCATGATCGCACAATTTCTAAGAGACGCAGTACATAAAATAAAAAAATTTTTTTTTTTTAATATTTCATATTGAATTTCGTACTGAATGCAAAAGTAACCGACTTTATGTATGTCAAAACAAGGAGGGGTCATAAGGGGTGAAACATTGCTTAGGGAAACAAAGGATAATCTGTTGTGGAAAGCAATTATTGCGAATGTCTTGAATAAGATATGTACGCGAACGTTGACATCATCAAGTTTTACTCAGAGCAAGGAGGAAATCACGTCACAGTCATGGCGTGGTTGGTTTGCAAAACCAATTATCGCGGGAACAATGGTGGTTGGGGATCTGTCAGGGCAATTCTGCGCGATGTCTGCACGGATGGTTGATATTCTCTTGAATTTAAAGCTTTCTGTGGTCATTTAGAAATTACAACTTACAACGGCCGAAATATCGTACAAATGGCAACAAAGATGAGGACAATAGTCCGAATAATGTAAATACTGTAAATACTACTTCATCTCAGAAATATAGACAAATTTATAAGGCTGTGTTGTAAGGTTTTCGCTTATCACTATAATGAAATTTCAACACTATAATTTTAAAAATAAACTTAATCTTTAAACTCATTTCCTCACTAGACGGTTATGATTTGGAAAAATATTTTGTCATTATTTAGTATGTCAAATACAAACATTCAAATTGAGGGTTTCAAAATTGATCTGCCCTATTCCACACTGCTTTTTAAGGTACGATTCGAGTTTGTGTTCCTTTCGTCGTAAGTTATTCACGAATTTCAATTTCCGAAAATGGACAAGCCATTACACTATTCAAACAGGATTGTCTTCGGTGTAGGCGCTGCGTAGTTTCACCCAATAGTTTCTGCTGTTATATATGAAATACCCATTACTATTGCATATAATTTGTGTTATATGGTAGCATAACCTTATCCAATATTTATAGGAGACATGTTACCAGTAATTCGTTACATCGTTAGTTTACGTGCATATGGCGATTATGCTAAAGTTAATGTTAGTTTTCTAGTTTTTGCCCGAAAAATCTGTTAGTATACACGCATCTTGGCTCTCCCATCGTTAGTTCGCACGACCGTTACGCCACGTCGATTAAGAAATACGCGAAACATATCTATGATTGATTGAAGGTGCTAACTCTTCAGTTTTAATTTACAATAATGTTTCAGAAACACTTATTATATAAGTTAAATAAATTTTAAAATATACACTACCGGCCATAATTATTAGGCCACACCAGTGTATCAAAAAACACTTTTTTTAGTATTTATTGCCAAGTGAATAATTGTAAATGAAAATAGAATGGTTCTTTTGTTAATATTGCACAATAATATGTGCATCAAATGAATTTATAAATGTTTAATAATTACCTATATTGCAGTTTTATCAATGAAAGAATGAAGAAAATTTAGGGTGATTCGGACGAGTTCATCTTTGCTGCCTTGCATTTGTAAAATTTTGCAAAGTAATAATTACAAAAGAACCATTCTATTTTCATTTAAAATTATCCACTTAAAAATAGTATGAAATGCATCATTCCTTTTAAAAAAAAACTACGGTGGCCTAATAATTATGCCCGGTAGTATATATATATATATATATATATATATATATATATGTATACCAAATCTACATGGTGCGATGGGTAAATTGTCGCTATTTGCCTTGTAAAATTTTGCAAAGGAATAATAACAAAAGAACCATTCTATTTTCATTTAAAATTATCCACTTAAAAATAGTATGAAATGCATCATTCCTTTTAAAAAAAACTACGGTGGCCTAATAATTATGCCCGGTAGTATATATATATATATATATATATATATATATATATATATATATATATATGTATACCAAATCTACATGGTGCGATGGGTAAATTGTCGCTATTTGCCTTGTAAAATTTTGCAAAGGAATAATAACAAAAGAACCATTCTATTTTCATTTAAAATTATCCACTTAAAAATAGTATGAAATGCATCATTCCTTTTAAAAAAAAACTACGGTGGCCTAATAATTATGCCCGGTAGTATATATATATATATATATATATATATATATATATATATATATATATATATGTATACCAAATCTACATGGTGCGATGGGTAAATTGTCGCTATTTGCCTTGTAAAATTTTGCAAAGGAATAATAACAAAAGAACCATTCTATTTTCATTTAAAATTATCCACTTAAAAATAGTATGAAATGCATCATTCCTTTTAAAAAAAAACTACGGTGGCCTAATAATTATGACCGGTAGTTTCCATACCTTAGAAACACATACTGAAGACCAACGCAGAGGGCATGGGGGTTGTATGCATATACTTATATAGATATACACATAAGCACATGCATACGCATACACTACTGGCCATAATTATGAGGCCACTCCAGTGTTTTAAAAAATTGATGTATTTCATACTATTTTTTAGTATTTATTGCCAAGTGAATAACTGTAAATGAAAATGGAAGGGTTCTTTTGTTAATATTGCACAATAACATGTGCATCAAATTAATTTATAAATATTCAATAATTACCCATATTGCAGTTTTATTAATGAAAAAAATGAAAAAAAATTAGGGTGATTCGGACGAGTTCATTTTTGCTTCTTTGCATTGTAAAATTTTGCAATAACAAAAGAACCATTTTATTTTCATTTGGCAATAAATACTAAAAATAGTATGAAATACATCATTCTTTTAAAATAACTAGGGTCGCCTAATAATTATGCCTGGTAGTGTAATTCTGAGTTTTTGTTTTGTTTGTTTCCTTATATGGCAGTGAATATTGTAAACTTTTCATGGCTCTCCTTCTTCATTATGAGCCCTAAAAGTTTCCATTTTGTCTCAATTTTCTCTAAAGCTTCGTCGTTGCTCACATGTTTGGTGTATGGTATTCTCAGCATCCTTCTGTAGAACCACATATTCGTTGCTTCAAGTCTTTTCTTCATCTGTGAAGAGGTTGTCCAGTATTCATTACCATGTAGAAGAACTGACATTGCGTAATAGTTCAGTAAGTACTACTATGTTTCTAACGAGATTTTTCTGTTTCTGAATACTTAGCTTAGCTTTTGGAAGGCACCTTTTGCTATCCCAAATTTGCTCTGTGTGTATTTAAAAAATAAAAATATCCTAAACAGGATGCTGCAACAGGGATTAACTAACTACTCTGTTAGATAGGTATACTTAGAAACGAGCAGTCATTGCACTTGGTATAAGTTTTAGATCTTTTTTCTAAACACTCAAGTCTGTACATTTATCCTAGGCACCAGATGATGGTAAGTGGCCATTTTATCATGGTTGGCGATTATATTCTGTCTGCGCTGATAATGTGTGTGACATTTGTTTATTATTATTATTAGCGAACAAAATGATTAACCTAGTTTTGCAAATATTTGGTACAAGCTAGAATAGAGCTCAATTAAAGAAAAGAAAAAGAAAAGAGAGTATTTAACACTGTTTCAAATGTAAATGTTTACGTAGTTATATACAAGTAGATGTCCAACTAAAGAATAATATGCAAGCAAGTAAGTCACATAAACTCCTTAAACAACCCTTCAAATGTGGGTTACGTTTTATTCGATTTATCGCGTTAATTATTAGTACAACTGTTTTTCTCAAGTCAAGCGACATTTGAACAAAGGCTTGTATTTGCATATTTTTTTTTATACTTGTATGCAATTTTTAAATTCTTGCAGAAAACAGAAACACTGTTGAAACTAGGTACATTAAAGTTCATAATATTTTTTAGAGATGATTTCTATCATAAATACAAATAAAGTTAAAATTTTTTTAAAGTGTCCACGGACTTTCTGAACACCCTGTATATGATATAGAAATCTACCATCCGCCCGTGTATTGAATATTGCTGCCATATCTGGTCGGGTGCCCCTGCTGCTCTCCTTGGGCTTCTTCACAAAATACAAAGGAGGATCTGTAACGTGGTTGATACTGACTTGGCAGACCGGCTGCAGCCGCTCTCACACCGGCGTGATGTAGCTTCCCTGTGCCTCTTCTACAAGTACTTTCATGGCTTCTGCTCTGATGAGCTTAGATCACTGGTGCCGCCTAAGCACGAATTTACACGAGATACTAGATTAGCAACTAGGTCCCACCCTTTTACAGTTAAACAAATAAGATGTAACCGTAAATTCTACTCCAACAGATTCTTTTCTCGCGCTTCCCGCCTGTGGAACTCCCTTCCACAAGTCTGCTTTCCCGACAGTTACAATCTCCAGGTGTTTAAATGTAGGGTCAATAGACACCTCCTATCACACTAACTCCCAACTATTCTCACAACACTCTCATCTACCCAACCCTCATTCTCGGTATCCTCACCCGCCTATCACCCACCCTCTGTTATTTCCTATATTTAATCAGCCTTCCTCCACTCTACGTAGCCCCCTGCACAGTAGTGGCAGTGACATGCCTTGCTCGGGGTGAAACGCTTATAAAAAAAAAAGAAAAAAAAGAAAAGTTTTTCGCTTGACTAAGCTGTTGTTTTGATCATGCTGACTTTGAAGTTTTGTGAAGGCTTTATAATGATGTCTCCACTCTTCAGTGATTTGTTTATTTTGCAGAATAAAACCTTTCCACATCAATTCTCCGAACGTTCTATCTCGAGATCGAGTACTATATAAGAAAAAAAATTAAAAAAAGAAGATATTAATATCAAAATCTCCATTTCGGGTTAACACAATTGTTCACTATGTGTGCTTGGTAATTTCTAGTTAGCAAACGTTGGTCCTCTTCAGCAAGAATAAAACCTTCGATTTCAGTATTTAACCCCGCACTACGTAATCACCGATCAATATGGGGTTTGTCTATTTTAGCTTGTTTGATACAGGCAGAGTGTTGGCTATCTTATCATTGTTTCTGCATTTGATATATTGCATTTTTTTGCTTAGTTTATCACCCTAGTTTCTTAGACGATTTGAAGGCTAAAATAACTAATGTGATTTCAGGCAAATCAGTTGGCAAATGTTTTCCGTGAACTGCAAAATCATATTACCCTTTGTATTGCCAATGATGTAGAACATGTGGAAAATTTCAATAAGACCTTGAAAGTATAGATTTACTTCTTTCTAATCCTTTTTACAAATTACTTCTATCGCAAATACAAATAAAGTCTTTGCTGCTGCAGTCGGTGTATTATGGTTATTTTTGCATTTCACTCATCGATTGTTGTGGTTTTGTAAGACGGTTCTAGTTGAACTAATACTCTACCTCCTCTGGATTTGGGAACATATAGACAATAGACATTAGCCTTAGAAGGATGCATGCAGTGGCAAGAAAGAAGCTTTCTTGTTTTGTAATTCATTCGCTAAATGTCAGCTATGGTTCGATCTAGATGTTGAAACTGTCTTGCCCCATAGTGCCATAGTGACAGCCAAGGTGCTCCTGTCTGATATTCTTCTTCTTCTTCTTCTTCTTCTTATTATTATTATTATTATCATTATTATTATTATTACTGTCTTGTGTTTGCTTATTTCCTTTACGAGTTGCTTCCAAGTTTCAACCGGAAACAGCACGAGACTACAAGCCAAAAGATCCGGATTGTTCGTACAATTGGTTGCATATGAAACTGACATTCACAGCATCATTTTTCTTAATTGTGTGATGTTGTATTGCGTAATATCTATCTATCTATCTATCTATCTATCTATCTATCTATCTATCTCAGTCTGTTTATCTATCTATCTATCTATCTATCTATCTATCTATCATATCTATTCTATCTATCTATCTATCTATCTATCTATCTATCTATCTATCTATCTATCTCAGTCTGTTCATATCTATCTATCTATCTATCTATCTATCTATGTTAGTCGGCTTTATCTATCTATCTATCTATCTATCTATCTATCTATCTATCTATCTATCTATCTATCTATCTATGTTAGTCGGCTCTTTATCTATCTATCTATCTATCTATCTATCTATCTATCTATCTATCTATATATCTATCTATCTTAGTCGGCTCTCTATCTATCTATCTATCTATCTATCTATCTATGTTAGTCGGCTTTATCTTTATCTATCTATCTATCTATCTATCTATCTATCTATCTATCTATCTATGTTAGTCCTATCTTTATCTATCTATCTATCTATCTATCTATCTATCTATCTATCTATCTATGTTAGTCTATCTATCTATCTATCTATCTATCTATCTATCTATCTATCTATCTATCTATCTATCTATCTATCTATCTATGTTAGTCGGCTCTTTATCTATCTATCTATCTATCTATCTATCTATCTATCTATCTATCTATCTATCTATCTATCTATGTAGGTCTTTATCTTTATCTATCTATCTATCTATCTATCTATCTATCTATCTATCTATCTATCTATCTATCTATCTTAGTCGGCTCTCTATCTATCTATCTATCTATCTATCTATCTATCTATCTATCTATCTATGTTAGTCGGTCTTTATCTATCTATCTATCTATCTATCTATCTATCTATCTATCTATCTATCTAAATATGTTTCTTTCTGTCGCTCTCATATTTTCTGATCCATTTTATCAACTTACACAAATTCCAAGAACCTCCTTCCCGTAAAACAACCAAGTAGCCAAGCACGAACTTTTCGATTTATTCTTTTGTTTTCCTTTTCTTCATCTTTAGCTATCTCTTACCAATCTTTACACTAATCAATAGCCAATTTTTGTAGTGGCTAAGGTTCCAAGGACAGGGCCTCAATCGCAGACAACAATGCGATTCTCAAAAGGTCAAACGAAGCACATAGAATATAGTTTTCAGTACAAAAGCTCCTAATCGCTATAGTGACAAAGGCCCGGGTCATCGCTAACCGCATTTACTTGCAAAATTCAGGGTTAATTCAGGTTACGCATGGGTGCATCGGCCTCCTTAGCCAGGGACTATATTGAATTTTCGCGCCACCTAATGACGCCCTGGCCTCGGTAAAAATTCGCAGACTCGGACAGTGGATAAGAGAATAATTGACAAGTCGAGAAAGTAGGAATGAGGGGGAAGCAAAGGTGTTAAAAAGAGAGGAAAGTAGACAGCGATGAAAGCAAACGATTGTGAGAGGCAGTGATTGGAAGAACAAGTAAAAATCAACAGTAGAGGACAGAAAGCTGAAGAGAGACGGATTGAAAAGGGGGAATGCACAAAAGAGGGAGATACTTGTGGAAATTATGAGTTAGGATTCTAAGACGAAGAGTAAGAGGAGAGTAAGCTAAAGAAGAATAATAGGTTGTAGAGATAGTAAGGGGTAACTACGGGAACGAGATAAAGAGGGAATTAGAGAAAAGGAGAGAAAGGAAGAATTATAGGAATTAGAGAGGGAAGAAGAAAGCAAGCGGAAGAAAAACAGGAAATTCTAAGTTGAATAAGAAAGAGGAATGAGAAAACTGTAAGGAAAGGTTTTATAAATATGGAGAGTAAGGGTGCGTGATGAAAAATTGAGTAACATGAATTAAATAAAATAAAAGAGGATAGAGAGAGAGAGTGAGGGAGAATTAGATGTACACTCCCGATCAAAAATTTAAGACCACTTAAAAATCTTTAAAAATAAATTTTTTTTACGGATAGATTTTAAACTTCTCCCGCTTAAGGTTACCAATACTACAATCTAAAATGTTATGGAAACAAAAAGCTACATTCCAAACATTTTATTTAGAAATTTACATTTTTATAAAATGGGGCGATTTACACATGATCAAAATTATAAGACTAGGGGTATAAATTGTTAGATCTATGGCAATTCCAATGTTTTTAGTTCAGTTAAAGATTAACAATCACTGCGTAAAGGCAAACTTACCAAAGTTGCGCGTTCTCGAATTCTAGAATTCCATAAGCAAGGTTTGTCACAGCGGGCGATCGCAGCTAAGATAAATCGCAGTAAAACTGTGATTTGAAACTTTCTAAAGAACAGTGAGAATTATGGAAAAGCAAAATCCTCTGGTAGGCCCAAATAATTTCTCCTGCATTGAGTAGGAGAATAAGACGGGTTGTTATGAAAGACGAGGGACTTTCTTCTAGTCAAATTAAGGCAATCACAGAAGCTGATTGCAGTCCCGTAAATCATCAGACGACACTTACGACAAAAAGGCATGGTAAATAAAAAGCGTAAACAAATTCCTCGGCTGCTTCCACGTCACAAGGTGGACCGCTTAAAGTTTGGTTGTGAACAAACATGGGACGTTGAGAAGTGGAAGAATGTACTGATTTCTGATGAGAAAAAATTAAATGTAGATAGTCCTGATGGCTTCCAACGATATTGGCATAACAAAAACATGCCTCCTGAAATTTTCTCCACACGTTATAGTGGTGGAGGGTCCTCAATGGTATGGAGTGCCTTTTCTTACAGAGGGACGATGGAGCTCCAGGTGGTGCAGGGTCGTCAGACAGTGGCTGGTTATGTTAGCATGCTACAAAAAGCATCTTGACCTTTCTACAAGAAAATGGTGTCCATCTCTTGGGACATCCTGCATGCTCACCAGACTTGAACCCAATTGAAAATGTTTGAGGATGGATGACAAGAGATGTTTATCGAAATGGCAAACAATATTCAACAAAAAATGAACTTCGTGAAGCCATCTTCAGAAGCTGGAGCAACATCCTCCACACCTTAATGGAAACGCTTATTTCTAGCATGCCCGACAGAATTTTTGAAGTCATCAAAAGCAGTGGAGGTAGAACTCATTATTAAATTTGGTTGTTGAATATTTTCATACACTTTTCATACACTTTTTGTACAATTTCGTAGAATTTTTGTCTCTGGTCTTATAATTTTGAACATGTGTAAATCGCCTTATTTTATAAAAATGTAAATTTCTAAATAAAATGTTTGGAATGTAGCTTTTTGTTTCCATAACCTTTTAGATTGTAGTATTGGTAACCTTAAGTGGGAGGAGTTTAAAATCTATCCGTTAAAAAAAAAAATGTCTTTTTAAAGATTTTTAAGTGGTCTTAAATTTTTGATCGGGAGTGTATAAGACAGAGAGCCAGTGGAAGAAAAATAGGAGATTTTAAGTTGAATCAAAAAGAGGAAAGAGAAAACTGTAAATTTTTTTCATCAATAGGGAAAGTACAGATACTTGAGAGATGAACAGTAAAACTATTTTAATAGAAAATGACTATCAACACAATGCTAAAAAAAAATAAATTTTTATACAAAAATTACCAATAATGCATTTTATCATCTACAAAATACCTTTACCCTAAAAGTATAAACTTATGTAGAAAATATCTGTACTTCAAAGCATAAAATTATGTGCAGAATATTTATGTTTGCGGCATTAAATAACCTATAGAGGTTAATAAACCGTCAAACAAAATCAACCAATCAAACACCTAACAAGAAAGAACTTTTTTATAACATTAATCTATATAATATCCTCCAATTTCTTAAATCACATTATATTCTAAAATATAACCTCAACAATACGGCAACACAAAACACACATATCATCCCCGCTTCATGTCCACCTGCTACGTATTCAATAATGAAAGCAGAATAACGTGTATCTTATTTTTATAATTTCAATGCTCCCAAGAAAATTAAATTTCAGCATTAAATGACCCATAAGGAGTTGATATGCCATTAAACAAACAAATCAGCAAATAAATTATTAGACTTGAACAATAACTATTTAGAGTGTTAACCAACCGGTCACGGCGGGTAGAAACTTTGGTCACTTCAGCATTTCACGCTCTTGCTCCGGAAAATACGATTACCACTGCTAGGCTCAATTTTTACAGAAACCTCTAAAAAACAAAAAAAAAAAAAGAAACAAAAATAAAAATATTGCAGCCATATCTGAACTGGAGTCTTTAAGCCATGCTTCATCTCTATGTTAGTCAGATTAGACCGAAAATAGAGTATTGCTGCCATATCTGATCTGGAGCTACACAATCTTCACTTTCCAAACGAGTGAGTCTTTGAGCTATGCTTCATCTCTAAGAGAGACAGATTAGACCAAACATCGAGTATTGCTGCCATATTTGGACTGGAGCTGCACAATCCTAACTTTCCAAATTTGATTAAGTCTTTCAGTATTGCTTCACCTCTCCGAGAGTAAGATTATACCAAAAATCGATTATTGCTGCCATATTTGGACTGGAGCTGCACAATCCTCATTTTCTAAACTTGATTAAGTCTTTCAGCCATGACTCACCTCTCTGAGAGTCAGATTAGACCAAAAATCGATTATTGCGGCCATATTTGGACTTTTGCTGCACAATCCTCATTTTCCAAACGTGATTGAGTCTTTCAGTCATGCCTTACCACTGCGAGATTCAGATTAGACCAGAAATCGAGTATTGCCGCCATATTTTGACTGGGGCTGCACAATCCTCACTTTTCAAACATGATTGAGTCTTTGAATCATGCTTCACCTGTCCGAGAGTCAGATTAGACCAAAAATCGATTATTGCTGCTATATTTGGACTGGAGCTGCACAATCCTCACTTTCCAAACGTGATTGAGTCTTTCAGTCATGCTTCACCACTTCGAGAGTCAGATTAAACCAAAAACTGAGTATTGCTGCCATATTTGGACTGATATTTCCCAGTGTCACTGTTCAGCATTGATCGAAATCGTCTACATAGTCTCGTAAGCCCTTTTCCACAGACAAAAAATTCGCAAGTCTTTCGCTATTGTATCGCTATTTCTAAGGCAAATGTTCTGAAGAGTTCCATTCTCTTGTGTCTTCAGCACAGACCTTAACTGCCAAGACCCACTTCCCGACATCGACAGTATGCGATTATCCTCACCTATTCACTTAGTAAGACGAGCGCTTTATTCTAAAATTTTCGTCTCAAGAATACGCATGGGTTCTTCCTCGATCGCTACGATCTTAACCTCTTCAAAACTAGAATCAACTGATATCTTTATGCAATAATCTCATTCATCAAACTACTATCTTGAGTGGTTTCTGTGGATTCAATTGGGTAAACAAAATTTTAAAAAAAGATCCTGATTTTCTCGCTGTCGGACATGTCGATTTAGTTAGTTTTAAAACATTTACGGATTACTTTTCTTGCCATCTCTTTTCGAAGATGTTAAAAAAACTATAGTAAAGATACATGCAGTGAAAATGATCAAATGCTGTAAGTAATCCTGTTTGCGTTTTGTTTTTTTCCCCCTTGGGTAAAATGCAATTATAGGTCGAGCTCCCAGGGCCATCAGTAAGAGCACTTTAGTTTTGACGGGTGAAGTTATATATTCAAAGCAATTTACAACGCTTCACTTCCCACACACATACATTCATGATGTTTTCTTTCTTAAATGAGTACCCATAAAAGCACTTACGTTAGCGTCATTTTATTCTTCTTCATTTCGAAACATTCTGTCCTCTCTCTCTCTCTCTCTCTCTTTATATATATATATATATATATATATATATATATATATTCCCATTTTGAGACGAGACACTTTTACAGATTTGTGACTTCAGAACGAGACTTGCCAGTATTATAAAAACCATTATCAATAGGCTAGACTTGAACAGTCACCGTTTAGAGAGCCGGTCCTGTCGTAGAGAGGCATCGGTCACTTCGGGGATTTGGCGCCCATGAACAAGTATGCCACAGCGTAGTGTTTATTTCAATTAATAGAAAATTGGTAACTAAATAAATAAACCGCAACTGAAAACCAGATATTTACGTATATGGTCATTAGCAAAAAGAGCAGCCCAAAATGCCAAATACGGGTGGGTGATACTAAAGTCATACAGTTACTACAAGGCTGATGCTAAAAAAAACACCGGGCACAGAGTAAATTGCCCGGATTTATTAGCTGACAATGTGATGACGTCATCTGTGTCATCCAGAAACTATGATTTTTGCGGATTTTTTCGGCTATTCCAAAGGAAATTAGGCATAGAACGTGAATGAAAGCAGGAAATCGGGTTCGGACTTTCTAAGTATAACCAGTTTTTTCTCCCAAAATTAATAAATAAACAGATTTTTACTGCGTTCATTCGGATGTTTTCTTTGTTTTTCTTTCTTTCTTTCTTTCTTTCTTTCTTTCTTCGTGAATTGTTTAGTTTGATTTCTGACGAAGACATTTTTCCTTGCCCGGATTTTCATTATGATTGCACGGATCGGCCCGGACCCGTGCCCAGTGTGTCCGGTAGTCAGATACGGCCATGCAGGTACAGAAGTTTAAATATCTGGGAATTGCGACACAGAAATCTGAAGGCGAATTGGCATGGCCAAGAACGCATTCCAGAAGCTGAGTAGAGTATTAAGAGACAGGAAAATTTCGCTAGAAACAAAGAAAAGAGTACTGGATTGTTATGTGATATCAGTTCTATAATATGGTAATGAATGCTGGCCAGTATCATCAAAGATGAAGGAAAAACTAGTCAGTCAGTTAAGTGACATACGTGATACACGCTTTGGTTGATCATGTCTTGAAAAAGACATGACTGACTGGGCAGAAGGTTGCCATTGCCTTCTGCGGTAGACTTGTTGCCAGCCAAGGTTATAGAACCTAATATGTCCTATTATTTAATCCATAACTGGAAGGATGAGACGGATTAATACCTTTCCAGAGGGTATTTGTGCGTAAGTGAATGCAAGCAATTCAACTGGAATTTGAACACGGCTCCCCGATGTATCGTTCCGAGTCAATATCCATTGCATCACAACGCACCTAGAAGCAACTGAAATGTGGTTCTACAGAAGGATGCTGCGGATATCATTGATCGAGAATGTAAGCAATGATGAGGTTTTGGAAAGGATGGAAACGAAAAGGAAATTAATAATGAGTACAAAGAAAAGACAGCTAAAGGTCTTGGAACATGCAATGAGGAAGGAGGGTTTGGAGAACCTGATACTAACAGGATAGATAGAGAGGAAAGTTGGGGAAATCAGCGGATAACATATTTGAATGGTCTGAGCAGGTGGATTACGGAACGGAGGTTGTGTGGTGTAACAGGAGTCAAAGCGTGCTAAGAGCCAACAGGGATAGGGAGACGTGGAAAGCCATGATCACCTACGTCCTTAAAGGACATGGCACATAGAAGGAGAAGAAGAAGATCTTTTATAAGAAAAAAGAACTATCTTCTTTTTACGGTTCTTTATATATTAAAATATGCTTGCCTAAAATGTCTTTCCACCAGCAAACTACTGAAAAATTAACTCAGCAAATTTGGCACTAAACACTATTACAATTTAATACTAAATTAGCTAAAAAAAAAGACATCCATATATCTACTTCTGATAAGGGTAGGGGAATTGTAATCATGGATAGACACATTTACCAACAGAAGACGAGAGAACTTCATTAACGATGATAACATCTATGAAAAAGTAAAAGAAAACGTAGCTATAAAAGAAACACAAAAATTTACAAAGAGCTAATAAGATATGAACATTTCTCTTGGATAAAACCTATTGAATACCATCCAAAAACACCCATATTAAACAGATTACCAAAAACATAAACCGAACATACCAATGAGATCTATCATATCAGGAATAGGCAGCGCCCCACATACTAAGCAGAATTTTAACTCCACTTCTCGGCACTATTAGTCCATCAAACATAAAAAATTCAGGTGATCTTCTAAAAAAATTAAAAAAACATAGACATTAAAAACAAATATATAGCTAGTTTAGATATAAAATCTCTATATACAAACGTCTCCATAGAAAAATGCTTAAATTTACAAAAAAAAAAAAAAAAATTAAATAACCTCTTCTTTTATGTGCCATGGTCGAAATTACGTTCGATAAATTAAAAAAAAATTTTTTCTCAAAAAAATTCAATCTAAAAAATAGAATTATTTTTAAGAGAATTATTTTAAGAGAATTATTTTAAAATTTACATAATTTTAAGAGAATTATTTAAGAGAATTATTTTAAGAGAATTATTTTAACCAATTATGTTCGATAAATTAAAAAAATTAAAAAAACATAGACATTAAAAACAAATATATAGCTAGTTTAGATATAAAATCTCTATATACAAACGTCTCCATAGAAAAATGCTTAAATTTACAAAAAAAAAAAAAAAAAAAATAACCTCTTCTTTTATGTGCCATGGTCAAAATTACGTTCGACAAATGATTGCTAGTTTTCTATTATTATTCTCATAATCATAACGTGGTACTTTATGTGCCCTGTCTTTTCATGACGTAGGTGATCATGGCTTTCTACATCTCCCTATCCCTGGTAGCTCTTAGCACGCTTTAACTCCTGTTACACCACGCAACCCTCGTTCCATCATCCATCTGATCAGGTCCTTTGCTACTTTTCCCTGTCTCTTTTTTCCTCTATCTGGCCTGTTAGTATCTGTTTCTCCAAGCCCTTTAACTGTCTCTTCCCGATGTTCAGTATTAATTTCCTTTTTGTTTCCATTCTTTCCAATACCTCGTCATTGCTCATATGCTCGGCCCATGATATCCGTAGCATCCTTCTGTAGAACCACATTTCAGCTGCTTCAAGTTTTTCCTTCATCTTCGAAGACATTGTTCAACATTCACTGCCATATAAAAATATGCCAGCTAATAATGATTTTTTAATACTATATCTTCAGTGAGTCCCCGCCTATTCGCGTTTCAGTATTTGGGACTTAATATATTCGCGGAATTGTTTCTAGAAAATATCTACGGCTGGCGTCTTAAAAGTGACGTAGCATTTGGGTTCGTGCGTGTGTATAGTCGCTCCAAGACTCGAACGCTGTTAGCTGATCGGATGGCGGTACAAGACCGGCGGCCATTGTTCATCCGCAAAACACTCGGCTACTTTCACGAAATCCCAAGACCTGATTGGTTCACTAGTGTTTTCTTCTGTGAATCTTTGTGAATTCGCTTTTGTGTTTTTCTTTTCACATAACCCCTAAGATGCTGCTTAAAGGCCCAGCTTTTTCTAAGGCTTCCGGTAAGGAGCCTAATCAGTAGAATTATTATTAAGTGTTTTTGTTTTTGTCTGTTACTATTGTACATGTCAGACATGAAAGAGACATGACTGACTAGGCAGAAGATTATCCCGAAGTAGGTTGCCATTGCTTTCTGTGGTAGACTGGTTGCCGACCAAGGCTATAGAACCCAATCTGTCCTGTTATTTAACCCATAACTGGCAGGAATAGACGGATTAATACCTTTCCCAAGGGTATTTGCGCGTAAGTGAAAGCAATGAATTCAACTGGAATTCGATCTCGGCTACTCGATTTCTCGTTCCGAGCCGATATCCACTGCGCTACAACGAACATTTGCTGTTAAAATTGGTAAAGTAAGTTCTTTCTTAACAGTTTCTTATTTCGAACTTATCGCTTCTTGCTTTCGTGTCAACTACGATCTTCAAAAGTTGCAATGTCCATGGCCATCTTGTGTCTTTTTTAACGTCTTAAGCTATCTTATGTATTTTTTAACGTCTGTGGCCATCTTGGGTCGTTTTTAACGGCTGGGGTAATCTTTTTTAATCCTATCAGTTCTTTTATGGACACAATAAAAAGGTTTTGTCGAGATTTACAAACTCTACGTTTCTTTCGATTTTGCAAACCAATCCATAAAATTTGAATAAACTGAATTGTCTGGAAAAATCAGTCAGTCAGTTAAGTGCCATACGTGATACACGCTTGGGCGATCATGTCTCGAAAGAGAAGAAGATTATCCCGCAGTAGGTTGCCATTGCTTTCTGCGGTAGACTGGTTGCCGACCAAGGCTATAGAACCCAATCTGTCCTGCTATTTAACCCATAACTGGAAGGAAGAGACGGATTAATACCTTTCCCAAGGGTATTTGCGTGTAAGTGAATACAATGGATTCAACTGGAATTCGAACTCGGCTCCCCGGTTTCTCGTTCCGAGCCGATATCCACTGTACCACAACGCACGTCCAAAACAGTACCATTTTCAAAAATGCTGTTTAAAAGGGAATGAAATGTTTCTGAAGTGTTTGGCGTTAACGTTTAAAGTATATGTGAAACAAAATAGATACTTATAAAATCTTTTAGGGAAGTTACAAGTATATGCGGATTCTAATTAATTGTGGCCACTTCTGGTCTTTAAACCCCGCGAATATAAGGGAATCACTATATATATATATAAATTCTCTTCCACACGATTGCTTCCCCGACGGCTACAATCTCCAGGAGTTTAAATGTAAGGTCAATAGACACCTCCTAACACACTAACCTGCTTCCATTTTATCAAACACTCTTCCCATCTGCCCAACCCTTATCCTCGCTATCCTTACTCATCTGTCACCTTCCTTCTAACATTCCCTATGTCTAACCACTCCTTCTCTTTTCCTTCTCCTATGTAACCTCATGCGCAATAGTGGCAGTGGAATGCCTTGCTTGGGGTGAGATGATTAAAAAAAATAATTAATTTTAAAAAATAATTAAAATGTTGATAAGGTACTACGATTTGTTTATTTAATATTTATTTTGTTCGTACAAGAGCTTTCTTTTTTGGACATAAAGTGTGTAAAAAATTGTTTAAATGTTCTGCATACCCGAACGCCTTTAGCTGTTCTTTTACCCATCATTTACATATTCTGGAACCAAGTTAATACCCGAGACTTAAATATATATATGACAAGCATTTGCCTCAGCACAAACGAAGTAATCGCTTACAGACTAAAATCGTGATATTTACATATCTCTAAACCAAATATATGCTATAGACTCAAATACACATGAAAAGACTGCACCTAACGATGGACCAAGAGACGATAGACTGAAATATGGACGATCAACATTTACCTAACCACGAACGAAGTAAATGCATATAAACTAAAATATAGATGAGCAATTCAAAAATTAAGTAAATTGTTATAAAATCAAATATAGATGACCAAAATTTACATAACCAAGAACCAAGTTAATGCTAATAGACTCAAATAAAGATTGTTAATATTTACCTAAGCCAGAACTATGTAAATACGCATAGACATATATATACAAACACTAATCTAATCACGAACCAAGTAAATGATGATAGACTCTGTTGGGGAGTCACCCCTTTTCACACACTCTATGGACTCTTCCAAAGTATACAAATAATCCTGCCTACAAAGAACGAGTTGAGTAGTTGTTGTTAGAGTTGCTGAGACTCTTAAACTATAACACTGTCAGCCCTCTGCCTTCGGGTAGAGGGCGCTCTCTGCTTCCGAGCAGAGAGCAATAACCCAGTCGTGGTTCCGCCGAAGGGTAAAAGTACGACTGGGGAAAAATAGACAGGTATTTTTTGGCCGGGCCATATAGCCCGGAAATCCCAGTCATAAACTGACCATGTGTCACATGTTGCCCTTACTGGGAGGGACAACTAAATATAGTAGTTGTTGTTAGAGTTGCTGAGACTCTTCAACTATAACACTGTCAGCCCTCTGCCTTCGGGTAGAGGGCGCTCTCTGCTTCCGAGCAGAGAGCAATAACCCAGTCGTGGTTCCGCCGAGGGGTAGAATCACGACTGGGCAAAAATAGACAGACATTTTTTGGCCGGGCCATATAGCCCGGAAATTCCAGTCAAAACTGACCATGTGTCACATGTTGCCCTTACTGGGAGGGACAACTAAATATAGTTGTTAGAGTTGGTGTTTGTCGGATCAGTTTAACCGCCGCTCGTTGGTCAGCAAGAATATAGACTTATTACCCGGACTTACTTCTTTGTATATATTTGACTCCTACTAACAAGTATTCCTGAATCTACTAACCGTGTACAGGTTGTATATCTTTCGTTTAATACACTTATCTTTTTTCCTCTCATATCTTTTTTGGCTTATTATTATATTGTGTGCTTTTCTAAACAAGAATCCACAACAGACTCAAATATAGATGACGAATAATTATTTAACCATAAAGTAAAATGTTTATAATCCCAAATATAGATGAGCGATATTTGCATATTTTCGAACCAAGTAAATGCTTACAGAGTCAAATTTGGATGACCAACATTTAGTTTACCAAGAAACAAATAAATAAATATAGAATTAAATAAGAATGATTGACAATGAATTAAATACAAAACCTTGAGCGGGATCTACACTCTGTGGTGAACTGGGGCAAGAAGTGGCTTGTCAACTTCAATTCATCTAAGACCAAGCTGTTGTCTGTCAACCATTACAGGCAACCTCTTCTGCCTCCCATAAGCATGGACCAGATGATTCTCCCGGAGAGTAATACACTACGCCTCCTCGGACTTACCCTGTCCTCAGACCTCAAATGGAACCACTATATTGAATCCATAGCAAAATCTACTGCTAAGAAGATTGGGTCACTATGTCGATCCAGGATGTTTTTTCCGCCTGAATCCATCCTGCATATATACAAGTCAACCATCCGTCCGTGCATGGAGTACTGCTGCCATTTATGGTCAGGTGCCCCTGCCGTTCTCCTCAGTGTTCTTGACAAGCTCCAAAGGAGAGTCTGTAATGTGATAGGTACTGATCTGGCGACTCGTCTGCAGCCACTTTCCCATCGTCGAAATGTGGCCTCCCTCTGTCTCTTCTATAAATACTTTCATGGCTTTTGCTCGGATGAGCTTAAGTCACTGATGCCTCCTCAACAGGTGTTTACCCGTTCAACCAGACTGGCAACTGGGTCCCACCCATTCACAGTCAGGTTAGCCAAACGCAGACGACAATTCTACTCCTGCAGCTTCCTCTCTCGCACTTCCCGCCTGTGGAACTCACTCCCGTATTCTTGCTTTCCTGACGGCTACGACCTCCAGAAATTTAAAAGCAAAGTTAATACTCACCTACTAACCACTGGCCTCTAGCTCTCTCCCCTCCCCTGTATAACCTTCCCTTTCTCTCCGCCCATGTACCTGTCATTGCACCTGCTTTCTCAGCTTTCTATTGTTCCTTTCTAACTAGCTTGTACTCCTCACTCTTTTCTAATTAATCTTTTTACATTTATGTAACCCCCTGCACATCAGTGGCGTTTCTGCCTTGCTCGGGGTGAAATGATTAAAAAAAAAACAAGAAAAAAAAAAAACAAGTAGCTCAAATATAGAAGATTAACATTAACCGAACCACGATTTAAGAAATTGCATATCGATTAAATAGAGATGGCAAACATTTACCATTCATTTCGTATAGACTCGAATCTAGATAACCAATATTTATCTATTTTTGAACCGAGTAAATTCTTTTATTCTCATATATGGATGACCAGTATTTACATATGCCCGAACCAGGTAAATACTTATAAAATATATTAAATATCACCAACATATACCTAACCCCGAACCAAGCAAATTCGTTTAATCTCATATAGAGATGATCAGTATTTACATATGCCCGAACCAGGTAAATACTTCTAGAATCTAATAAAAATCACCAACATTTACTTAACCCTGAACCAAATAAATTAATCTAGTCTCAAATATAGAAAACAAGTACTTATATATGCCCGAGTAAATTCTTTTAGTCTTTTTTAGTATTTATATATGCCCAAGTAAATACATTTAGTCTTAAATATTGATAACCAATATTTATACATGCCCAATTAAATTATTTAGTCTCAAATATAGATAACCAGTATTTACATATGCCCGAGTAAATTCTTTTAGTCTTTTTTAGTATTTATATATGCCCAAGTAAATACATTTAGTCTTAAATATTGATAACCAATATTTATACATGCCCAATTAAATTCTTTAGTCTCAAATATAGATAACCAGTATTTACATATGCCCGAGTAAATTCTTTTAGTTTTTTTTAGTATTTATATATGCCCAAGTAAATACATTTAGTCTTAAATATTGATAACCAATATTTATACATGCCCAATTAAATTCTTTAGTCTCAAATATAGATAACCAGTATTTACATATGCCCGAGTAAATTCTTTTAGTCTTTTTTAGTATTTACATATACCCAAGTAAATTCTTTTAGTCTTTTTTAGTATTTATATATGTCCAAATAAATGTTTTAGTCTCAAATATAGATAACCAGTATTTACATATACCCAAGTAAATTCTTTTAGTCTTTTTTAGTATCTATATATGTCCAAATAAATGTTTTAGTCTCAAATATAGATAACCAGTATTTAAATCTGCCCGAAACAGGTAAATGTTCATAGAATCTAATAAAGGTCACCAACATTTACCTCACCCCGAACCAAGTAAATTCTTTTTATCTCATACATAGATGACCAGTATTTACATATGACAAAACCAGATGAATGATTATCCACCTCGGTGTCCTCGACCAAATCCAACGGATAATCTGTCATGTGATAGATCCCGACCTGGCAGCTAGGATACAGTCGCTTTCTCACCGACGCAGTGTGGCTTCCCTGTGTCGCTTCTACAAATACTTTCACGGCTTCTGCTCCGATAAATATAACAAAAAATCACCAACAGTTTCTTAACCCCGAACCAATTAAATTTTTTCCTCTCATATATAGATAGCCATTTTTTGCATATAGCTGAACCAGGTAAATGCTCGTAGACACAAATATAAATGACAAAAATGTACCAAACCAAGACCCACGTAAATGCTTAAAGTCTCATGTTAAGATTAATTATATTAGGTTGTCCCAAAAGTTCGTAAATACTTGCGAAATGGGTCTATCTAGTCGAGCACATTCGAGACAAGCGGTGTGTTCAGAAAGGGAAAGAGATACCGTCGGTTCCAAAACAAGATCGATTCAGTATTGAAGGAATCGTGCATTTTGAGTTGGTTCCGGATGGTCGTGCCATCAGTGCCGAACTTTACTGTCAGCAACTTGAGCGGGTCTACGAAAAGTTGAAGCAAAAGTACCCGGCTCTGTTCAACCGAAAGCGCGCTTTGATGCAGCAGGACAATGCCAAGCCACACACCGCCGGGAAGACCAAAGGCAAGTTTGAAGAGCTGGCCGGCGTTGAGGTTCTGCTAGATCCAGCCTACAGTCCTGACTGTGCTCCATCAGATTACGGCCTTTTCCGCTCAATGCAACACTTTCTGAAGGGCCGCCGATTCGACTCGTTTGATGAAGTCGAGGAAGCGTGTCAAGAATTCTTTGATTCGAAGCTGGCTGAATGGTACTTTGACCAGATCCGAAAGCTTGCAGATCGATGGCAGAAAGTCTTGGAAAATGATGGTCTTTATTTTCAGTAATAATTTTTGTTGTTTTTGCGAAGAAAATTTCAATTTTTTGCAAGTGTTTTCGGGTAACCTTAGATTACTTGGCGAGTAAAATGTCAATTTTTTGCAAGTGCTTACGAAATTTTGGGACAACCTAATATTTACACGCTTCCGACCCAAGTAAATTCATATAGACCTCAATTATAGATAACCAACTTTTATCTATCTACGAACTAACTTCATGCTTATTGACTTACATATAGATTACCAATATTTACATATTCCCCAACCAAGTCAATGCATACAAAATCAAATATAAATGACGAATATTTTCTTATCCCTGAACGATGGAAATTCATATAATATTTGACCTTATTTTATCAGATTGCACAATATTAGCACCCACTGAATATTAAATCCGGCTTGATAGAATGGATCACTATCTGCATTGGAAAATATGTAACTTTTATAGAAAGGAAACTTCAAGAAAACGATAATAATCAGCACCCATACTCGGTTACAGAGGTAGGACCTGTAACAAATTTATGGGACTTTACAATGCACACAGACAGAACAATCAAAGTTAATTGCCCAGACATCGTGATCAAAGACCACAAAAACAGAATGTGCTTTCTTATTGATGTGACAGCCCTTGTAGATTGTAATGTATCTTTGAAAATCTTCAAAACATTATCAAAATACAAGGATCTTAAAGTGGAAGTCTAAGAAATGTTGTACATGAGGACATGAATAATTCCTGTTGTAGTTGGAGCCCTCGGTTCGATTGGAAATGTTGCGATAGACACATTGAAGGGATTCATGGTAGCCAATTCCTTAAAGAAATCCAAAAAAAGAAAAAAAATGGACTTACAGGTTCAGCTCACGCATTGCGAATGTGTGCGATCTTAGTTTTTTTTTGTTTGTTTTTCTTTTACAAAAACTCATCAGTTCAAGATTTCATGAAGCCATTTTTGACCTTAGATCTAAGTTTTCTGACAGGTACCCGGAAATGTTTACACAACAGAAACCCAATGAAATAATAATAATAATAATAATAATAATAATTATTATTATTATTATTATTATTATGTCATTTTTCATCATATTTCGATTTCTGCTTTGATCTCACTACCAACCAAGTCTGCGGGGAGACCTAAGGCAGGTAGTGGCGTGTTGTTATGGCTCCATTTCATGTTTTTCTATCTTCCCTATCATCCCCAGCATTACATAGATAAAGTTTTCCTTAGTGTGTGGGCTGTACTTAATAAGACAATTTTTTGTATATCTCTTAAGCTGGGGTTTCCAGGGATTCTTTCAATGTGTTGTTTTGTTCCATTTTTTATCATTCCAAGTGCACCTACTATCACTGGCACAACTCTTGTTTTCAATTTCCACATTTTTTTATTTTTATTATTATTATTATTATTATTATTATTATTATTATTATTATTATTATAATGGGATCGTTAATGCTTAACGATCCCACTAAAATTCCTACATAGATAACCAAAGGAATTACATATTCTACCCAAGAATAGTGACATAAACAACCCGAAAAACTACAGACCAATTACATGCCTTCCGACAACATACAAACTATTAAGATCTATTTTAACAAAACAGACATATTTATTTTTGAAAAGAAATGACATGTTACCGCTTGAACAAAAGGGTTGCAAACGTGGCTGTTACGGATGTAAAGACCAATTGCTTATTAACAGAATGATCCTGGAAAACTGCTACAATACAAAGAAAAATCTTAGTACTGCCAGGATAGATTATCGTAAGGCATTCGATAGTGTGCCACATTCCTGGATTTTAAAGACTTTAAATACATGCAAGATATCACCCGTCATCATCAATTTCATCAAACAATGCATGTCGATATGGAAAACAACCCTTTACCTCAATCGTATAAATGGAACTTATAATTATGGTTAAATAAACATCAAAAGAGGTATATTTCAAGGTGATTCTTTGTCTCCCTTACTATTCTGCATGTCATTAATAGCACTAACCAGTCAATTTAACAAGACAGAATGTGGTTATAAAATAGCCCAAAAGAAAATAAGCCATCTATTTTACATGGATGACTTAAAGTTGTATGTTAAGAATGATAACGAGTTGGAAGGTCTTCTGCAAACTGTAAAATGCTTCAGCGAAGACATTGGAATGAAATTCAATTTGAATAAATGTGCTAAAACTACAGTTTTACGTGGATCACTACAACGAACACCCTCAATTAGCTTAGACCCTGTTGTAACAATAAAAGAATTAAAGTCAGAAGAAGCTTATAAATACCTTGGTATAAATAAGAGTTAAAAAATTCACCATAAAAAATGAAAGAAGTAGTGCATGAAGAGTACTATAGAAGGCTACGACTGATATTAAAAACTGAATTAAATTCACAGAACAGAGTTATGGCCCTTAATAGCCTTGCAATCCCAGTTGTCTAATATAGTTTCAGCATCTTAAACTGGACTCTAAACGATATCAGGCGAATGGATTCTAAAACAAGAAAGCTTCTTTCTAAGCATAAGATGCATCATCCAAAGGCTGATGTAGACCGTCTATACATACCCCGTAAAGAAGGTGGAAGGGGTCTTATTCAGCTAGAATTGTCATACAAGGCAACAACTATGGGCTTACTAACATACATAGAAACAACAAAGGACTGGATGATACAATTAGTAAAGCATCATGAAGGAAGAAAGAAAGAAAAAACATACAATAATAAAAGAAGGCAGTAAATACAAACAAGATTTACATTTAGTAGATTCTGTAGAAAAGCAAAACAGAAGCCAAGAACCAACTATTGCGGCAAAAAATATGAAAATGAAAGCCAAAGATAAAGCTCTTGAACAGATGAAACAACGCTGGCAAGACAAACCTCTGCATGGCCAATATCCAGAACGTGCTAATAAATCCAATGTTGATAAAGTTGATACTCATTGATTGTTACGTGCATCTGGATTTACGTCTGAGACTAAAGGCTTTATTCTTGCAGCGCAAGACCAAAGTCTTTTCACTAGGAATTTTCAGGCAAATATTATATATAATAATGTGGATCCAAAATGCAGGTTCTGTGATAAACACCAAGAAACAATAGACCATCTAATCTCAAGTTGTTCTGTACTTGCCCCAAATGAATATAAAAATCGTCACGATAGAGTGGGGGTAATATTTACATTGTCCAATGTGCAAACACTATGGAGAATCTGTAAACAAACACTGGTATAAACATCACCAAGCACCGGTTACAGAAATAGAAGATGTCACCATTCTATGGGATTACACCATCTACACAGGCAGAAAAATTGAAGCAAATAGGCCCGGCATTATTGTTAAAAACCAGAAAGAAAAACTTGTCTATTAATTGATATGGCTTGTCCAGCGGATTGTAACATAGTAACCAAGGAATTCGAAAAATTGTCAAAATATAAAGATCTGGAAATTGAAATAGAAAAAAATGTGAAAATTGAAAACAAGAGTCGTTCCAGTGATAGTAGGTGCACCTGGAATGATAAAAAATGAAAAAAAAACAACACATTGAAAGAATCCCTGGAAACCACAGCTTAAGGGATATACAAAAATTGTCTTATTAAGTACAGCCCACACACTAAGGAAAACTTTGTCTATGTAACGCTAGGGATGATAGGGGATATAGAAAAAACATGAAATGGATCCATAACAACACGCCACGACCTGCCTTAGGTCTTCCCGCAGACTTGGTAGGTAGTGCGAACATAGCAGAGATCGAAATATGATGAAAAATGACGTAATGATTGTAATAGAAAAAGTAGAACACTTAAAAACGGACCTGAAAAACTGCATAATATGAATGAAAAAGGTCCCAAACTTAATAAAATCGGACTTTTTCCATCAAAATGATCATATTATTATTAAAAGGAAAGATCAAAGTAATTTTTAATCATGTTTAAAAACTTTTTAATCCCTTCTAAGATGTTCGAAATGTCGGTAGAAAATCTTGTTTTGATTTTAGTTAGCGGGCAACCAAAACGTTACGACTGCTTACAATGGAAAACGTAATGATTACATTACCCGCTTTTTTCCGGTGACAAACACATTAATTTGAAATTTCTCCCCCCCCCCCCCCCAACAAAAAGCACAATTCTAGGAAAGCTTAATATTTTTCTTAAAAGTTACAAGCAATACTTTTTTTTAAAGCGAAATTAAAAAAGTGGTGGGGAAGCAAATCATTTCAGAATAAAATGACTAATACGTATTATAGCAAATAAATAAAATGACTAATACGTATTATAGCAAATAAATAAAATGACTAATACGTATTATAGCAAAGTAACAATCAATTGATTCTCATAGTAAAATTAAAGACATGGCATACATTGTCAAAACAAACAAAAAAATACATAAAATTTGCTCTGATTGTCATTTCTTGTAAGGAGCAATAAGTTTCACTCCTTGCTTGTGAAACATTTTTTTTTAAAAATGGAGTTAAGTAGGTATCTCCATTAAATCGTTAAAAAACAGCATAGTATGAATAAAAAAGATCCCAAACTGAAAAACCTTTTTTTAATCAAAATGTTTTTATCATTATTAAGATCAAAGTAATTATTATTTTTAAAAACTTTAATCCCTTCTAACATCTTCGAAATGTCGGTAGAAAATCTTGTTTTGATTTGAGTTAGCGGGAAATGAAATTTGAGCATCAGGAAGAGACAACTGAAGTTCCTGGGACATGCAATGAGGAAGGAGAGCCTGGAGAACCTGATAGTGATTGGACAAATAGAAGGAAGGAGAGACAGAGGAAAGCAGCGGATAACATATTTGCAGGGTCTGATCAGGTGGATGACGGAACGGGGGTTGCCAGGAGCAACAGGAGCAAACATACTAAGAGCCACAAGGGATAGGGAGAAGTGGAGAGCCATGATCGCCGACGTCCTGAAGGGACAGGGCACATAGAAGAAGAAGAAGAAGCGGGCAACCAAAATGTTACGACTGTTTACAACGGAAAACGTAATGATTACATCACCCACTTTTTTCAATGGATTGAGCATGTGAGCAATGATGAGGTTTTGGAAAAGATGGAAACGGAAAGAAAATTAATAGGAAAAGTCATCTAAAGTTTCTGGGGCATGCAATGAGGAAGGAGGGCTTAGAGACCCTGATACTAACAAGCCAGATAGAGGGGAAAGAGATAGGGAAAAGCAGTGAATAATATATTTTAAGGGCCTGATCAGATGGATGACAGAACGTAGGTTGCGTGGTGTAACAGGAGAAAGCGTGCTAAGAGCCATCAGATATAAAGAGACATGGAAAGACATGATCGTCTACGTCCTGAAAGGACAGGGCACATAGAAGAAGAAGAAGTGTTGTTCATACTGATGGAAGATAGGGAAGTTTCTCTATGGTGAATAAAAGAGAGAACTTTGTTTTGGAAGCATTAGAATTGACGAGCCCGTCCCTACCCTATTTTATCACATATTGGAGGTCCTTTTTTAGAATAGCAACGAGGTTTACTGTTGTGGCGACTTGTGTTACCAAAGTTGTTATGGGGTCTCCCCTTTTTCTATGATAATGGACTCGAGTTGAGTATATATATACACCTCCCATAATCGGAGAATTATCGGTCTGATCCGTAAGTTACCGGGCGATACCGAAGTTACACAGAGAATACCGCGTCAGCAGACATAGTAGCTCTGAGCTCCACTTAGCCAGAATAGTATTACACGGATATACTATTTCAAGCACGGCTTCACTTTATAGACTTGTATATATCTATTCCTTACTAATCGTTTTCAGGGTTACTAACCTACGTTCCAGTTTGTATCTTTACGTTTAATATAACCTATTTTTCTATCTCAAATATCTTTTTTGTTGTTCATTATTTTGTGTGATTCTTCAAATGGAATCCACAAAATTTACTTTGTTAGCCTTTGCAGATTTCTTTAAACATGAATACTTTTGAAACAAATATAAGGACCATCTTGAATAGTCACACCTTTGACTTTCTGTTTATAAAATATACTAGTAATCTTTGATTACTTTCACAAAGTAAATGAAACTTATTTTTTATAATCGTTTCATCCCAAGCAACGCAGTACTGCCACCGAGGAGAGCGGTGAGAAAGAGGAACCAGTTAAAGTGGGTGTCAGAGAATGAGTAAAAGAATGACGAGTGTGAAGAGAGTCACGTGATAGCAGAGTGAAAAGGGAGAAAAATAGGATATAGGGGGTGTTGGTAAAGAAAAGGATGGGGAGTCAAGGGGATAAGAGATAGCAATTGACATGACATTTAAACTCTTGGAGATTGTAGCTGTCAGAGAAGCAAGCTTACGGAAGGAAGTTCCACAGGCGGAAAGTGCGAGAAAAGAAGCTACTGGAGTAGCATTTACTTGTTTTGATTGGAAAAGGGTGAGACCTTGTTGCCAATCTAGTTGCTCGAGTAAATTCTTGTAAAGGCGGCATCGGGGAGCTAAGCTCTTCAGAGAAGAAGCCGTGAAAATATTTGTAGAAGAGACAGAGGGAAGCCACATCCCTTCGGTGGGAAAGTGACTGGAGTCGAGTTGCCAAGTCGGGATGCACTTATACTACTACTACTACTACTACTAGTACTACTACTACTACTAGTACTACTACTACTTATAATAATAATAATAAGCAATGCACCAAATAAACATCATGGCGGATTGGTGCGGAAACTGGAGCAAATAATTTAATGAAGACGGCTCTTGTATTTAGTAGACAAGAGTAACCCCAGTATCTTTGCTGTATGATGATTTCCTCCTGATTATGAAAAGCATTGACAAAAGCGTTGGTAATCAAACTATTTTTTGGTGTATATATGCAGAACAATCAGACGAAGCATTTAATAAGCCTTCCTAGTTTTGATGCATTGAAAACGATATTTAGTCTGAAATGATTCCATTTCGAAAATAACGAAGAGTCATAAAAACGAAGTAAATTGGTAATTTCTAAATTAATCAAATTACAACACAGCATACATCTTTTTTCGCCAACCGCACCATCTCGCGTCGATATCCGAATAAAACATTTGCTGCGGCACGGTGTGGGGGTATATACAAACCGACTATTAAAATCGCTATTCACTTCAGAAAAAGAAAAAAACGTTTAGTCAATTTACTGGTAACCTTGGGCTGCAGAATAGACGTGAACAAAGAGGGGGGTCCCCCGAACCATTACGAATGAGATTATTGGTACCTTGTGAAAAAGGAAAAGATTTACTGGCATCAAAATCATTCCTGCCCATCCCAGACCGACTTGGCGAGTCTCAGGCGCAGACCCTTCTCCAAAAGAACCATGGTTCTCGGCCATTAGTGAACAAAGATAATTAAATTAACTTCATTAATTTAGGCCTGCCAATCGGGCGATCACTCATCGACTTTTAAAGTAACCTTCGAAATAATTAGATTTTGTTGCTTTTTATTGGACTGTGCAAGGTCAGTGGCTTTCTTTCAGTAATCAGATATATAATTCGTCACTGATTCGTATATATATATATATCTATATCTATATATATGTGTGTGTGTGTGCTGAAAAGTTCACCGCCTGACCCACTTTCCGAATTCTGATCAAGCCCCAGAAAGATCTTTTTAATACCCCCTTGCGTGAGTAGAGAAATTTTCATCATCATCTGGCTGCGTTGCAGTCGTCTTAAGATTGTGACAGCGTAAAACTCAAGTAACGCCTTGGGCTGTCCTCTGTTAAGTGTTGACGTTGTGAAGCGTTTTGGGCTCTGTCTAGATAAACTGGGCAGGGGGCGCAGTGGAAAAATGAATAGCAGCTTGGATTGAGGAATTGGAAATCGAGTTCGAATCCAGTCGAGTTCATCACATTCTAATACCATGTCTAATGCCATTTGGAAGAGTATGAATCCATATCTTTTACCCTCAGCTATGGATAAATAGCAGGACAGACTGGGTTTTATAGCCTTGGGTGGTAACCAGTCTAGGAAAAAAATCTCTAATTTCAAAACTAGCCTGGAAGTGGAATCCGGTTTTGCATAAACACCCCTACCTCTAAAAAATGACAAGTTACAAAAGCATCGACGAAAACGAACCAGCTTAGAACAGGGTGCGATGGCGAGGGGTCGTCGATGGCCTGTGTTACATTGACAGAGATGGACTAAGAGATAACCTGGGCGTTGAGCCCTTTATTGAGTACGGAGGTGTTGCCATTTGCTTTTTCTCACCTTTTTCCTTTTCTTTTGTTCGGAATTCATTCTTGTCTAGGGTGCTAGGTCTCCTGGTATGGTGTCTGTTGGTCATGCCAACAAAGTATTCGTTTATTTAGCATATATATTTTTAAAATCTTTTAATTCTTAATTATTATTAATTCTAGGTCTCTAGATTTTAATTTCTTTAGGGCCACGTAATCACGATGGAGAAGGCAACAGGATACCACTCTACTATCTATCTATCATAGCTGTACAACATAAATATATGAAACCTAACGGCGTGAAGGGGTTGCTTCCAACTCCTCGCCCGGTAAGGACGGACATGGGCAACAGGTGTCACCTGACCATCATCCGGCGATTGTTGGCACCAACGGCGTAAAGGGGACGCTTTTTCCCAAAAGGAAAGACGTGAGCAACAGGTGTCTCTGGACCGTTATCCTGCGACTGTGAACAATAAAGAAAGAATTATCTTGGGGACATGGAACCTCAGGACGCTCAACAACTGTGGACAACTAGAGAATGTTAAGCAGGAAATGAACAGACTGAACATCAATATTCTGGGCATGTGCGAAACCAGATGACCAAACAATGCAGACTTCAGCAGCGAAAACCACAGGATAATATACGCAGGAGGTAAAAATAACGAAAAAGAAGTTGGCTTAATACTGGACAAAGAAATGAAGAAACGCGTTCTTGGATACTGCCAGTTGTCTGAAAGAGTTCTCCTGGTAAAATGAAAGGGAGACCGTTCAACATAGCAATTGTAGCTGTCTATGCACCAATAACGCAAAGCACTAAAGAAGAAATAGAATCTTTTTAATCCACTCTAGACAATGCCAAGGCTCAATGTAAAAGCAAAAAAATTAGAATCATCATGGGAAATTTGAATGTCAAAGTAGGCAAGGAGAGGGAAAGTATGACAACTGACATCCGCAAAGAACGAGAAGAAAATGGGTCCAATGATGCACAGAAAATGATCAGGTAATAACTGACACCTGGTTTCAAGAACAGCCACGAGGTCTGTAAACATGGAGGCGCCCAGGAGGCGACACGAAAAACCAGATAGACTACATAACCATAAACAGAAGATTCAGAAACGCTGTGGTTCAATGCAGGCGCCAACTGTGGAAGCGACCACGTCGGAATCATCTGCAAACTAAAGGTGAAATTCCGAAGATTGAAGAAGCCTAGTGCAGCAGCAAAACTAAAATACAACACGCGTGAATGACCTCAGCCTACAGAAAAAATACACTAGCAGCGTGAAAATCCAATATGATGAAAAAGTTGGAAAAGGACAATCAAAATGGGGCTCACTCAAGGAAGTGAGAGTGACATCAGCAAACAACATTGCCCCAAAGGAAATCAGTCGCAGAAGAAAAAACAAGTGGATGACTGAAGAGATCCTCGATATGATGCAATGAAGGCAGAAAATGATATCAAGACATGGAATGGAGTACAGGGAACTACATATGGAAATAAGAAGCAAATACAGACAGACTAAAGAGGAATGGCTCAATGACAAAAGTGCAGAAGTAGAAAGACTGAACAGGCATAATAAAGCAGACGTGCATAAAGAAATAAAAGAACTGACAGGAAAAAGAACCTGCTCTTCAACAGGATCAAAATCAAAGGATGGAACAATCATATTGGGGAAAGAGGAAATACTCCAGCGATGGGAAGAATATATTAAAGATCTTTTCCACGACAAGAGAGAGCAACTGATAACACACAAACATGAGGACGGACCGGAAATATTAAAGTGTAGAATCTGCAATAGCTAAACTGAACAGAAACAGAGCAGTGGGACCAGACGGCATAGTCATAGAGTTGCTGATAGCCCTGGAAGAAATTGGTATAGAGAAAATTACAGAAATATTGAATAAAATGTATAATAGTGAGGTAATACCAGATGACCTCAGCAAGTCGATCTTCACAGCACTACCTAAGAAGCCAGGAGGAAACGAGTGCGAACTCCACAGAATCATCAGTTTAATGAGCCATATAACAAAACTGATCGTCCGAATCCTGATGAATCGAGCGAGAAGCAAAATCAGGCCAGAGATAGGACAAGAACAGCGCGGTTTCGTCAAAGACCCTGGAACAAGGAACGCTATATGATAAAAATGCTCTCTGAAAGGGCAATACAAACGAAGAAGGACTTGAACCTATGTTTTATTGATTACGCAAAGGTGTTTGACAAAATATGCTACAAAGAATTGATGGAGATACTTGGCAGCCTCGACATATTTGGGAAACACCTAAGAGTAATCAAGAATCTCTATTGGCAGCAAAGTGTCTGCATACGAACAGGTAATGAATTCAGCAGATATACAAAAATTGAAATTGGCTTAAGACACAGATGAGTCTTTTCATCGGAACTATTCAACTTGTACAACGAGACTATTTTGAGAACCTTAGAAGTTATGCCAGGTTTCTATCATTGGAGGCCACCTTTTAAACAATATAAGGTACGCAAATGATATAGGGCTGATAGCAGACACAGAAAGGAAACTACAAGACCACCTACAGAAGGTAGCTGAAGAGAGTGAGAAGAAAGGACAACAAATAAAATGCAAGAAAAACGAATGCAGCCCAAATTGCCAAATACAGGTGGGGTATACTAAAACCAAGCAGGTACAAAATTTGAATACCTGGGAAGTGTTCTAACAGAAGACGGAAAGTGCGACACAGAGATACGAAGGCGAATTGGCATGGCGAAGGAAGCATTCCAGAAGTTGAGTAAAGTATTAAGAAACAAGACAATTTCACTAGAAACAAAGAAGAGAGTACTGGATTGCTATGTGATGTTGGTTCTTAAATATAACAGTGAATGCTGGACAATATCTTCGAAGATGAAGGAAAATTTTGAAGTAGGTCAAATGTGGTTCTACAAAAGCATGCTGCGAGTATCATGGACCGAGCATGTGAGCAATGATGAGGTTTTGGAAAGGATGGAAACGAAAAGGAAATTAATACTGAGCATCAGGAAGAGACAGCTAAAATTCCTAGGATGTGCAATGAGGAAGGAGGGCTTGGAGAACCTGATACTAACAGAACAGATAGAGGAAAAAGATACAGGGGAAAGTAGCGGATAACATATTTGAAGGACCTAATCAGGTGGATGACGGAAAGAGGGTTGCGTGCTGCAACAGGAGAAAACTTGCTAAGAGTTTCCAGGGATAGGGAGATGTGGAAAGCCATGATCACCTACGTCCTGAAAGGACAGGTTACATAAAAGAATAAGTACCATGTTATGATTATTAGAATAATATAAGACTATTACCATTATGATTGAAGTTAATAAATTGAAATTAATATGATTGAAGTTAATATGATATTAGTTAATAATTAAAGAGGTTTTATATGATTGAAGTTTATATGATAATAAGTTAATAATTAAGTTAATATGATTGAAGTTAATATAAATAATAAGTTAATAATTAGGATTAATATGATTAGAAGTTATAAATATTAAAGTTAATAGTGAAGTTTATATGATTGAAGTTAATATAATGTAGTTAATAATTGAGATTAATATGATTAAAAGTTCTGTAGTAAGTTAATAGTGAAGTTAACTATAGTTAAAAAATTAATATGATAATAAGTTAATAATTGAAGTTAATATGATTGATTTATATGATAATAAGTTAATGATTGAAGTTTATATGATTGAAGTTAATATGATAACAAGATTAATAATTGAAGTTAATAAATTGAAGTTAATATGATAATAGTTATATAATAATTGAAAATTATATAGTTAGAGGGTATACCGATAATAATTAATAATTGAAGTTAATATGATTGAAGTTTATATGATAATAAGTTAATAATTGAAGTTTGTAATTGATTATTATTAATATACAATTCTAATAGTCAAGTTAATATGATTGGAAGTTGTATGATAATAAATTTAATAATTGAAGTTATGTAGTTGAAGTTAATATGATAATAAGTTAATAATTGAAGTTAATATGATTAGAAGTTTATATGATAATAGGATTAATAAATTAATTAATATAGTTAATTTATATGATAATAAGTTAATTGAGTTTAAAGTTGAAGTTAATATGATAATAAGTTAATGGTGAATAATAATTGAAAGTTAACATGACTAATGATTAATAGTGGGGTTAATATATGATTGATTAATATCTGATAATAAGTTAATGATGCAATTAATATGATTGAAGTTTATATGATAATGAGTTAATATTGAAGTTAATATGATTGAAGTTTATATGATAATAAGTTAATAATTAAAATTCATATGATTGGAGGTTATATGATAATAGTTAATAAAATTGAAGTTAATATGATTGATTAATATGATAATAAGTTAATAATTGAAGTTAATATGATTGAAGTTTATATGATAATAAATTTAATAATTAAATTAATATAATTCAATTTATATGATAATAAAATTAATAATTGAAGTTTATATGATCAATTAATATGATAACAAAGTTAATAATTGAAGTTAATATGATTGAGTTAATATGATAAAAGTTAATAATTAAGTTAATATGATTGATTAATACAAATGTGAACTAATAATTGAAGTTAATAAGTTGAAGTTAATTCAAGTAATAAGGTTAATAAATTAAGTTAATATGATAATAAGTTAATAATTAAGTTAATATGATTGATTTATATGATAATAAGTTAATAATTGAGATTAATATGATTGAAGTTAATATGATAATGAGTTAATAATTGAAGTTAATATGATTGAATTAAAGTTTATATGATAATAAGTTAATAATTGAGTTAAATATGATTGGAGATTAATATAAATAATAAAGTTAATAATTAAGATTAATATGATTAAAGTTAATATGATAATATAAATTAATAAATTAGGCTATTATGATAATAAGTTAATAATTGAAGTTAATATGAATTTAAGTTTATATGATAAAAAGTTAATAATTGAAGTTAATATAGTTAAGTTAATATGATAAAGTTAATAATTGAAGTTAATATGATTGATCAGGATTAATATGTTAATAAGTTAATAATAAGTTAATATGATTAAAGCTAATATGATAATAAGTTAATAATTGAAGTAATATGATTGAAGTTAATATGATATCATTAAGTTAATAATTGAAGTTAATATGATTGAAGTTAATATGATAATAAGTTAATGTAATTGAAGTTAATATGATTGAAGTTTATATGATAATAAGTTAATAATTGAAGTTAATATGATTGAAGTTAATATGGATAATAAGTTAATAATTGAAGTTAATATGATTGAAGTTAATATGATAATAAGTTAATAATTGAAGTTAATATGATTGAAGTTAATATGATAATAAGTTAAAAATTGAAGTTAATATGATTGAAGTTAATATGATAATAAGTTAATAATTGAAGTTAATATGATTGAAGTTAATATGATAATAAAGTAATGAATGAGAAGCATATGATTTAGTTATATGATAATAAGTTAATAATTGAAGTTAATATGATTGAAGTTAATATGATAATAAGTTAATAATTTGAAGTTAATATGATTGAAGTTAATATGGATAATAAGTTAATAATTGAAGTTAATATGATTGAAGTTAATATGATAATAAGTTAATAATTGAAGTTAATATGATTGAAGTTAATATGATAAGTTAATAATTGAAGTTAATATGATTGAAGTTAATATGATAATAAGTTAATAATTGAAGTTAATATGATTGAAGTTAATATGATAATAAGTTAATAATTGAAGTTAATATGATTGAAGTTAATATGATAATAAGTTAATAAATTAAGTTAATATGATAATAAGTTAATAATTGAAGTTAATATGATTTAAAGTTTATATGATAAAAAGTTAATAATTGAAGTTAATATGATTGAAGTTAATATGATAAAAAGTTAACAATTGAAGTTAACATGATTGAAGTTAATATGATAAAAAGTTAATAATTGAAGTTAATATGATTGAAGTTATTTATGATAATAAGTTAATAATTGAAGTTAATATGATTGAAGTTAATATGATAATAAGTTAATAAATTGAAGTTAATATGATTGAAGTTAATATGATAATAAGTTAATAATTGAAGTTAATATGATTGAAGTTAATATGATAATAAGTTAATAATTGAAGTTAATATGATTGAAGTTTATATGATAATAAGTTAATAATTGAAGTTAATATGATTGAAGTTTATATGATAATAAGTTAATAATTGAAGTTAATATGATTGAAGTTAATATGATAATAAGTTATATAATAATTGAAGTTAATATGATTGAAGACAAGGATAATAAAGTTAATAATTGGAAGTTAATATGATTGAAGTTATTAAGTGATAATAAGTTAATAATTGTAGTTAATATGATTGAAGTTAATATGATAATAAGTTAATAATTGAAGTTAATATGATTGAAGTTAATATGATAATAAGTTAATAATTGTATTAATATGATTAAAGTTAATATGACAATAAGTTAATAATTAGTTAATATGATTGGGGTTAATATGATACGTTAATAATTGAAGAATATGATTGGAAGTTAATATGATACAAGTTAATAATTGAAGTATTTATCAAAGCCATTATGATAATAAGTTAATAATTGAAGTTAATATGATTGAAGTTAATATATAATAAGTTAATAATTGAAGTTAGCATATCGAAGTTAATATGATAATAAGTTAATAATTGAAGTTAATACATTGAAGTTAATATGATAATAAGTTAATAACTAGTTAATATGATTGAAGTTAATATGATAATAAGTTGCAATAATTGAAGTTAATATGATTGCAGTTTATATGATAATGTTACCAAATTAAGTTAATATGATAATAAGTTAATAATTGAAGTTAATATGATTGAAGTTAATATGATAATAAGTTAATAATTGAAGTTAATATGATTGAAGTTGACATGATAATAAGTTAATAATTGAAGTTAACATGATTGAAGTTAATACGATAATAAGTTAATAATTGAAGTTAATATGATTGAAGTTTATATGATAATAAAGCTTATAATTGAAGTTAATATGATTGAAGTTAATATGATAATAAGTTAATAATTGAAGTTAATATGATTGAAGTTAATATGATAATAAGTTAATAAATTAAGTTAATATGATAATAAGTTAATAATTGAAGTTAATATGATTGGTTAATATGATAATAAGTTAACATCAGGTTGTTATTGCGATTTTGAAGTTAATATGATAATAAGTTAATAATTTAAGTTAATATGAAAATAAGTTAATAAATTGAAGTTAATATGATTGAAGTTAATATGATAATAAGTTAATAATTAAAGTTAATATGATTGAAGTTTATATGATAATAAGTTAATAAATTAAGTTAATATGATAATAAGTTAATAATTGAAGTTAATATGATTGAAGTAATATGACAAGTTAATAATTGAAGTTATTAAGTGATTGAAGTTTATATGATAATAAGTTAATAATTGAAGTTAATACATTGAAGTTTATATGATAATAAGTTAATAAATTGGTTAATATGATAATAAGTTAATAATTGAAGTTAATATGATTGAAGTTAATATGATAATAAGTTAATAATTGAAGTTAATATGATTGAAGTTAATATGATAACGGTTAATAATTGAAGTTAATATGATTGAAGTTAATATGATAATAAGTTAATAATTGGTTAATATGATTTAAAGTTAATATGGATAATAAGTTAAATAATTGAAGTTAATATGATTGAAGTTAATACATAATAAGTTAATAACAAAGCAATATGATTGAAGTTTATATGATAATAAGTTAATCGTTAATATGATAATAAGTTAATAATTGAAGTTAATATGATTGAAGTTAATATGATAATAAGTTAATAATTGAAGTTATCATGATTGAAGTTAATATGACAATAAGTTAATAATTGAAGTTAATATGATTGAAGTTAATATGATAATAAGTTAATAATTGAAGTTATGATTGAAGTTTATATGATAATAAGTTAATAATTGAAGTTAATATGATTGAAGTTACTTATGATAATAAGTTAATAATTGAAGTTAATAAGATTGAAGTTAATATGATAATAAGTTAATAAATTCTTTGCTTAATATGATAATAAGTTAATAAATTGAAGTTAATATGATTGAAGTTTATACATACTATTAATAATTGAAGTTATCATATCAATAATATGATAAGAAGTTAATAAATTAAGTTAATAGATAATAAGTTAATAATTGAAGTTAATATGATTGAAGTTAATATGATAATAAGTTAATAATTGAAGTTAATATGATTGAAGTTAATATGATAATAAGTTAATAAATGTTTAATATGATAATAAGTTAATAATTGAAGTTAATATGATTGAAGTTAATATGATAATAAGTTAATAATTGAAGAATATGATTGAAGATAATATGATAAGTTAATAATTGAAGTTAATATGATTGAAGTTTATATGATAATAAGTTAATAATTGAAGTTAATATGATTGAAGTTAATATGATAATAAGTTAATAATTGAAGTTAATATGATTGAAGATAAATATGATAAGAACAACGAAGTTAATATGATTGAAGTTTATATGATAGTCAGTTATTAATTGAAGTTAATATGATTGGAAGTTTATATGATAATAAGTTAATAAATTAAGTTAATATGATAATAAGTTAATAATTGAAGTTAATATGATTGAAGTTAATATGATAAGAAGTTAATAATTGAAGTTAATATGATTGAAGTTAATATGATAATAAGTTAATAATTGAAGTTAATATGATTAAAGTTTACATGATAATAAGCACTAAAGTTAATATGATTAAAAGTTTATATGATAATAAGTTAATAAAATTAAGTTAATATGATAATAAGTTAATAATTGAAGTAATACATTGAAGTTTATATGATAATAAGTTAATAATTGAAGTTAATATGATTGAAGTTAATATGATAATAAGTTAATAATTGAAGTTAATATGATTGAAGTTAATATGATAATAAGTTAATAAATTAAGTTAATATGATAAATAAGTTAATAATTGAAGTTAATATGATTAAAGTTTATATGATAATAAGTTAATAAATTAACTTAATATGATAATAAGTTAATAATTGAAGTTAATATGATTGAAGTTAATATGATAATAAGTTAATAATTGAAGTTAATATGATTGAAGTTTATATGATAATAAGTTAATAAATTAAGTTAATATTATAATAAGTTAATAATTGAAGTTAATATGATTGAAGTTAATATGATAAGTTAATAATTGAAGTTAATATGATTGAAGTTAATAATATAATGCTATTACCATTATGATTAAAGTTAAATAGAAAACTAACAATCATTTGTCAAGAGTAATTTCACCCCCTAATCTTTAAATTCCAAACTCCAATATCCTACATCTAAAACGGTAAACGAGCAGCTCGGGTCAAAGTCCAACTCTTTCACCAAAGATTTTTGTATATCAAGGTCAAAGACGTTGCCCAAATCTAAAATCAAATACCTTAACCCCCTTCCTCTTATTCTGTACTTCTACTTTTCCTTTTTTTCTTTTCTTTTTTAATATTTATTCTTTCCTTTCCCTTTTTCTATCCCACGTGACTTCATCTGGACAAATTTAAGCCGTTCATTGTTGTATGAATTTGGTTTGAAAAGCGGCTAGGACCGCGAAATACCGTATTACCAATGGATTTGTAAAAATATCTAATTTTTGTATATATATATACAAACCCGCGCCTATGTACAGGATTTTACCGTCATTTCAAAAACGCCAAAACTTTGTAGCCTTTTACTTCATTAATACAGATATTTTTATCCACTACCAATTACAGGCCAGAGTGGTAAAAAAAAATAACCACCACTTGGCCGGTTATGCTGTCACTCACACCTCTCTCTTCTTCGCCTATCTTCTCTCACTTCCTTCTCCCCTCCACTGCATGCATTTTCTTACTTCCTCTTATTTGTTAAACCCAAACGCCGTGTCATCAAAGGCTGTATATGACTATACTTTACTTCATACTTTTAAACCTGGCGTCTTTCTTTGAACCATTCACCGTGTCTCTTTTTAGTTCTTTCTTTCTCTTTCGTTTTCCTCTTTTGGTTCTATATTTCCTCAATGTCTCTTTTACAATCCCCCATTCTGGTTTCTTATTTTCCCTATCCTTCTTTACCTCGCACACAAACATTTACCAATATAAGGAAACGAATTTTCCATCTCCATTCAAAAAATAACTTTTACTACTTGATGAGACATTGTCCTTTCAATGTCGAAACAAAATCTACATTTTGTATTAGATTGTAATATTTACATGTTCTAAATTATAAGATATAATAAATGAATTATATATATATATAGATACAAAAAATCTCAAGCGAGCCAAAACCTACCGCGGTTTCACACTACGGATCGTCAGGGCAAAAAATATACCTTATATATATATATATATATATATATATATATATATATATATATAAGGTATATTTGGGCAGCAAGTATTTATCGAAAAGAACCAACAAGGTTTGTCGGTTTGATTTGTTTTATTGAATTTTCCTGTTTTCGAATAAGCTTTTACTACCTGATGAGACATTGTCCTTTCAATGTCGAAACAAAATGTACACCGTGTAGTAGATTGTAATTTTTAGATGTTCTAAATTATAAGATATAATAAATAAATTATATATATATATATATGTATATAAGGTATATTTAGGCAGCAAGTATTTATCTAAAAGAACCGACATTGAATTTTTGCAGTTTTCGAATAAATTGTTGAGAGTTGTCTTGGTGTTTGCAGATGAATTTTCCAACGTTTTGTCATTGTTTTCTTCAATGACCATGACAATCTCATTCATTTTCAAGAATTAATATGGTGTCCGAGTATTTGCCTGAGCCTTCCCCACAAAAAGCGGGATGTGACACAAGGTCAGTTTCTTTGTCAGGCAAAGAATCTACTAGACTGTGCATAAGCGGGATCTGGGCTTGTCTAGTTTTTCCCAGACGAGACTCTGCCTTTCGGCATAACCTCGTCTGGGTTCCTGTCCGACCGAAGACAGTGCATCCGTGTGAAACTCAGTCATTTTCAAGAATTAATATAGTGTTTGTGTAGTAGTTAGAATTCTTTTCTCTACATCCTGGTATTCTTTGGAAACATGGAAGTTTGGAATCATTTACGGTAATGTTTTTTTAACCTTTTATCTCAAGGCATATTTAAACCTTTTGGTAAACTTTCTTGGTACACTTAAATTATGATAATCCAAAAAAGACTACAAAAAGAGTTATTTATTTATTAAAACAAATTAAACAACTTATTATAGTTTGTCTTAGGAAGATAATAGATGAAATTCTTAAAAAATATGATTTAACATTTAATGAGATTAATAAACTTGATAACTTTTTAGAATATCTTCTTTGAAATGTCGAATTTTGGAGAGTCATGCCCTTAAATCTTTCAATAGTTCTAGCCATGATTGATTTTTGTTTTTAATATAGTTTATTGAAGGATAGCAACTGCTAGGTCTGCTGCTAGGAACGATGGTTCATTGAATCGTGCTAGAGAGTTTTCTCGACAGACTCCAGCTTGCACATTTATAAATCGACCATTCAACCCTTCATTGAATATAGCTGTCATATCTTCTGTGATCCTCCAGCTGTATATCTCGAGATTCTTGATAAAATCCCAAAGAAGATAATAATATTTAATATGGTTTATTACAGGATAGCAACTACTAGGTCTGCTGCTAGGAACGATGGTTCATTGAATCGTGCTAGAGAGTTTTCTCGACAGACTCCAGCTTGCACATTTATAAATCGACCATTCAACCCTTCATTGAATATTGCTGTCATATCTTCTGTGATCCTCCAGCTGTATATCTAGAGATTCTTGATCAAATCTAAAAAAGAATCTGGAAAGATATCTGTTCTCACCTGTCATCTCGACTTCAATCACATTCCTACCGCCGTAGTATACATTCCCTAAGCTTTCTCTATAAATAATTATGTAGTAGTTTGTTTTTATGATTTTTCCTCTTTGGTAGCCTGAATTCATGAATTCCAGCATAGTACTAGATTGGCAACTAGGTCTCATCAATTAACTACCGAAGTAGGTAGAGGTAACCGTAAGTTCTATCATAATAATTGCTTCACTCTCATTTCTCGCCTGTGAAATTCTCTTTAGGATTTTTACTTTCCTGTGAAATACGATCTTCAAAAATTTAAACTAAACGTCAGGCGCCATCATCCGTCCTTTGAAACCGGTTATTTTATTGTCCTCTCTGTTTTTTCTTTCCCATTCCCACCTTACGTCTTAGTGAAGTTTATGGCCTTGCTTAGGAGTGAAACGATTTAATAAATATATTTTCCAATGTCCATCTTGTGCATTTCTAAATTTATCATACGTCTATACATTTAATATTGCTGCCATATCGACTGTGATGCTCCAGCTGTATCTCGAGATTCTTGATAAGATCCCAAAGAAGATAATAATATATGTGTGTATACATCTTTTTTTTTTAATCATCTCACCCCAAGCAAGGCATTCCACTGCCACTATTGCACATGGGGCTACATAGGGGAAGGTAAAGAGAAGGAGTGGTTAGACATAGGGAATGTTAGGAGGAAGGTGACATGAGTAAGGATACCGAGGATGAGGGTTGGGCAGATGGGAAGAGTGTTTGATAGAATGGGAGCAGGTTAGTGTGTTAGGAGGTGTCTATTGACCTTACATTTAAACTCCTGGAGATTGTAGCCGTCGGGGAAGCAATCGTTTGGAAGAGAATTCCACAGTCGGGAAGTGCGAGGAAAGAAACCGTTGGAGTAGAAGTTACGACTGCATTTTATCGGTTTCACTGTAAAAGGGTGGGATCTAGTTGCTAATCTAGTATCTCGTTCAAATTCGTATTTAGGGGGCACCAGTGATCTAAGTTCATCGGAGCAGAAGCCGTGAAAGTATTTATAGAAGAGACACAGGGAAGCCACGTCGCGCCGGTGGGAGAGAGACTGCAGGCGGTCTGCCAAGTCGGTATCTATCACATTACAAACCCTCCTCTGAACCTTATCGAGAAGCCCGAGGAGAATAGCAGGGGCACCCGACCAGATATGGCAGCAGTATTCAATACACGGGCGGATGGTAGATTTATATATGTGCAGGATAGATTTAGACGGAAAAAACTTCCGGGCCCTACACAGAGAACCGACTTTCATAGCAGCGGATTTAGCAATGGATTCGATATAGTCATTCCATTTGAGGTCCGCTGAAAGTGTGAGACCAAGGAGGCGTAGTGTTTTACTCTCTGGGAGGTAAGCCTGTTCCATGCTAATGGGAGGTAGGTGAGATTGTCGATGATGGTTAATTGAAAGTAGCTTCGTTTTAGAAGCATTAAAATTTACTAGCCATTTCTTACCCCAGTCCAATATGGATTGGAGGTCTTTTTCAATCTCGGTTGCGAGGTTAGCTTTGACGCCTACACCAGATTAAAAAAAAAAAATATAAACACTAATTTATTAACTACATATTTGAACGCAACAAGATAATATCAAAAAGAATAACTAAAATGCTCCAGATAAAATGAATAAATACAATAGAAATCTATAAGGATAGAATTTAAACATGAAATCAATACCATAGACATATATAAACCCATGTATATAAAGTCATCGACACATATAACAATAGGGTACAAATAAATAATAAACATTCAGTCAGGTAGTGTCCGACAAAAGATATCGTGATGTGTGGAAAGGCCTCATAAGAAAATGATGAGGGGATAAAAGTTTAACATAACTTAAAGCGGCTCTTATATCTGTTGAGACGCCCGCGCCTATTCGGCTATAATGGACTATTCCATTACTATGTAAAGTAATGGTGGCATCTACGTAGAGAGTGTGCCGATCGACAAGTCAGTCGTACACTTCCGGTGACGACCCGGAAGTACCCATTACTCATACTACGTCTTACGACGGTTGTGACGATTAACGTTTATTCTTGTATTGGATACTAATAAACTTTGTAAATACTATTTTCACGGAATACAACAATTAACCTATTCCTGTTGTTGAGTTATTTATTCTTACTCACGACATAACAATATAGATATTTAAAAACTAGTACCTTCCTTAGATTTAGTAGGACCAATTGATTTTTGTGTTTGTTAAAGGCATAGGTAACAGCAATTTTTGAAGTTGGTGGGGGTGCTAGGTTTTTTAACGATTTTCCATTTAATCACTGGAGTTAAGTTCTTGTCTTTTAATGACCTGTTTGGTTTCTTAAATCAGGGTTGGAAAAGGAGTGTGTATAGTTGTATAAACGTTGTTTCCAAGCACCTGCTGAATTGTGATTACAACGTATTGATTAACTATTATTTTTTGAATAATTTTAACTTTTCTAATTTTTTAGACTGTAATTTCTTATCCATCCACCGTTAATATATAATATTTATTTTTATTTTCTTCTATCCTCTTTTCTTTTACATTTAAATTTATTCCTCTCTTCTTTCTTGTTCTTTCCCTTTTCGATTACGCTCATAAAACACTTACCCTTTTTCTTTAACGCTATCTCTCTCTTCCCAAACCCCTTTTTTTTACTTTCCAAATCGACATGTCAGAAGTCTGACTGACTTAAGTAGAGAATCTTTGAGTTGACATCCGTTCTTACGCGTGCTCTTGGAGTTTATGTTGCCTGTGTATATACGTTTATGTATGTATGTGTGTGTGTATTCGCCTAACTGATGTAATAATCAATTTTTTCTTTAACTTTTCACTTTTAAGGGAGTGATCTCTATTTTTATTTTTGTTTTTAGTTTTTTTTGGGGGGGACTTTATTTGTGAATTTCATTCGTGCAAACTTATCTGTACCATGAAGACGAAAGCTGATGATGGTTTGCCTGAAATAGGCCTAAACTTCCGCTTAACCATGGAATAATGTGTCTGTATGAAGTATTACACACACACACACACACACACACACACACACACATATATATATATATATATATATATATATATATAATTTCCAAGTAAATAAGGAACGAAGAAAATATTAACAACGTTCAAAACATTAATTTAAAACAGTGCTTAATATATAAATAGGACTATGAATGTTTTTAAAAAGTGCTTTTACAATCACCTCTCATTCTTCAATAGCAAGGACAAACAAAATATGATATCACTTTCTAACTATTTTTGGAAGTTAAAAAACGAAAATAAAACTCTTAAAGTTAAATGGAAAATCCTCAAACAGGCTAGAACATCTAAATCAGTAAAGGAACCATGTTTTCTTTGTCTACAAGAAAAAATGGAAATCATTAAATACATGAGGAGCGACATATTAATAAACCAGAGGCATGAAACCACAGTAAATTGCAAACACATTAACGAACTAACCATACAATCATGCTAAAATTACTCGTCTCTAAAATTGTTCGGATTTCTAGAAACTATATATATATATATATATATATATATATATATACTTTTTAGTATTAATCTTAGTACCACAGTATTCACTTTTAACTGTATGATCTCTCTCCTTATATGTTTTTACCTCTAATTTTACCTTTATTTCATATTACAAACTGTGACCTAATTAAGGTTTTTCTAAAAAATTTAGGTTGAAACTATATTATATTTATAAAAAAAAAAAAGAAAAAGAAAAAATTCGTTAAATCTTAAATTAAGTTTAAATATAAAAAGAACCTCTTTAGCCTATGTATAGGATTTCACATTCCTTTCAAGAAACACCAGAGAAAATTTGTCGCCTTCTTCTTCTTCTTCTTCTTCTTCTTCTATGTGCCCTGTCCCTTCAGGACGTAGGCGATCATGGCTCTCCACGTCTCCCTATCCCTTGTGGCTCTTAGCATGTTTGCTCCTGTTGCTCCTGGCAACCCCCGTTCCGTCATCCACCTGACCAGGCTCTGCAAATATGTTATCCGCTGCCTTCCTCTGTCTCTCTTTCCTTCTATCTGACCAGTCAGTATCAGGTTCTCCAGGCTCTCTTTCCTCATTGCATGTCCCAGGAACTTCAGTTGTCTCTTCCTGATGCTCAGCATCAATCTCTCTAATAGAGATATGTCTATCCACTACCAATTCCTGTCTCTTCTTTGCCCATCCTTCTTCCCTCCCACCCCATATACATTTTCTTAATTCTTCCCCTTTTTTAAACCCAAAGGCTGGGCAATAAAAGGCTGTAAATGATCATACTTTATTTTCTACTGTTCCTAAACTTTTTCAACATGTCCTTTAACCACCTCTCTCGTTCTCCTCCATTTGTTCAAATTCTAATTTTCAACTCCCAATTCTAATTTCTAATTTTCTCTACCCTCTTACCACTCACATAAAATTCACCAATAGAAAGAAACGAATTTTCCATCTCTCTTCCATATCTCTACCTGATGAGATATTGTCCTTTCAATGTCGAAACAAAATGTACACTTTGTAGTAGATTGTAATTTGTACATGTTCTAAACTCTAATTTATAATAAATATTCATAGCTCTATTTCTATATTGAGCACTGTTTTAAATTAATCTTTTGAACGTTGTTAATATTTTCTTCGTTTTTGATTCACTTGGATATTTAGAAGAAAGGTACACTTTGAAAAACAGTAGCCACTCTAGCGTGTACGCATCGCTCATTCAATAAAAAATGAATTTGAGCACTCTAGCTATTGGGCGCGTTATATGATATGCGCTAAAAAGACTGCTTTCTTCCACCGAACGCCCCGTGGACCAGGAGTAAAGTCGCCGACTGAAGCCAAATCGGTTGGGTTTCGAGCCTTGGTTGTGTAGCAATCGGAGTCTAACCGTACTGATGATCTGTGATACAGCGAAACAGATCTGTCTGCGGATGACAATAATATATATATATTGCAATTTTGTTATAACCATAGTTTATAAAAGCGTTATATCACTACACATGTTTCTGAACCATATTGGTCTTCCTCAGGTGATATTTTAAAAATAAATTGTAAAAATGATTTATTTTTGGAAAATATAAAATGAATTCATGATTATTCAGAAAATTAGGTGGAGTGGCCGAAGGAACTTAAACAATATGGTTGTGGGTGTGTCAGTATTACTCAATCAAAAGTGAGAATTAGGTTGAATTATAGAGTTGAAAATTTGGGTCACGTAGAGAATCTAGTTACTTAATGTCAAAACATGGGACTTTTATATTTTATTTGAGTAAGATGCATACTAAGAACATACATTATTCAAATGAGAAGACAATAGATTTTCAACACGTCCATTAATCACTTCTATCATAAACGTACAATTTTAATTTCTCATTTTCCACCCCACCTACCTCTCACACATAATTCGCCAATATAACATAAAGAATTTTCTATTTTCTTTTCATACTACCTGATGAGACATTGTCCTTTCAATGTCGAAACAAAATGTACACTTTGTAATAAATATTCATAGCTCAATTTTATATTAATGTTTTGAACGTTGCTATTTTTTTCGTTCCTTCTTCACTTGGATATATATATATATATATATATATATATATATATATATATATATATATATATATATATATATATATATATATATATATATATATATATATATATATATATATATATATATATATATATATATATATATATATATTATTATATATATATATATATATATATATATATATATATATATATATATATATATATATATATATATATATATATTATTATTATTATTATTATTATATATATATATATATATATATATATATATATATATTATTATATATATATATATATATATATATATATATATATATATATATATTATATATATATATATATAGAGAGAGAGAGAGAGTGTGTAAGAGAAAGAGAGAGAAAGAGAGAGAAAAATATGCATATAATGTGTGATGCATAATCTGCTGATCATTTAAAGCATCTATTTAGGTGTATGTGGGACGGTAACATTTAAGTGCGTGTGCGTAATATATATATACATATATATATATATATATATATATATATATATAAAGGCTGTAAAGCACCATACCTTATCATCTACCGTTAAATCTGTCTACATAATTTTCAACACGTCCATTAATCACTTCTATCCTCTACCTCTTCCCTCTTTTCGTTCAAATTCTAACTTAGAACGTACAATTCTAATTTCTCATTTTCCACCCCACCTACCTCTCACACATAATTCGCCAATATAACCATAAAGAATCTTCTATTTTCTTTTCACACTACCTGGAGAGACATTGTCCTTTCAATGTTGAAACAAAATGTACACTTTGTAGTAGATTGTAATGTGTCAGTCAGGTAAGTGCCATACGTGAAACACGCTTCGGCGATCGTGTCTCGAAAGAGACATGACTGACTGGGCAGAAGATTATCCCGCAGTAGGTTGCCATTGCTTTCTGCGGTAGACTGGTTGCTGACCAAGGCTACAGAACCCAGTCTGTCCTGCTATTTAACCCATAACTGGAAGGAAGAGACGAATTAATGCATTTCCCAAGGGTATTTGCGCGTAAGTGATTACAATGGATTCAACTGGAATTCGAACTCAGCTCCTCGTTTCTCGTTCCGAGCCGATATCCACTGTACATCTTTTTATCAATACTTGTATTTAAGTAGATATTCTATTTATAATCAAACAGTATTATATATTTATTTCTACCGGCCTGATTATTTACGATAAATTTTTATTACGAAAATGTCTGTCATCCGGCAGGATTATATATATATATATATATATATATATATATTAGCTTGTTAGGTAAGATATTTATTTGTCAGACGGATTTTCTGTATTAGAAACAATGACTAAAACGTTCTCTGAAACATCTTTTACATTTTGCAATCATTATTCTTAACGTCGTAAATGTATATCCATTGGGTACTCTCTGATTATGGTCGTGTGCCAATGCTGGCTTGGACCAATAAATAACTTGACATATTTGGGTTAACAGAGAACACCAGTCAGATGTTGTTGAGTTCTTGCTTGTAGAACACGCAGAATAATAAATTGGAAAAGTTTCTGCACGTCGGCCTTGGGGAGAAGACGGAGCCTTGGAGTCTTACTGCAAGGCGCAGCCATTATTGGTTTATAGATGAAGTTTCAGGTTGGTCTACGCCGAGGGAAACAAACTCAGCTTTCAACCCACAGAAACGAATCTAAAAGAAGAAAATAATTTTTTACGACGACGGATACGTAATTCTATCAATTTACTAACATTTTTATTAAGCATCTATTTATAGAGATCTTCCGGTGTTTCGCCGTGGAGCAGCAGTTGGCAAACTAGTCTTGTAAGCTATTACTACTGTATTTTTCTTTAATCATTTCACCCCAAGTACAGCAATAAAGCCACTAAGACGAACATGAAAAACCGAAAAACAAACTATTAATAATGCGTTAATTACATTGAGTGTTTTCTTACCCCTATTTTTTGAAAGTACCTGTAATTCCTGTGCATTGTGATGCAGTGGGTATCGACTCGGAACGAGAAATCGAAGAGCCGAGTTCGAATTCCAGTTGAATTTGTTGCATTCACTTAAGCGTAATTACCCTTAAGGATGGTAGTAATCCGTCCCTTCTTCCAGCTAAGGATTAAATAGCAGGACACGTTGGATTATATAGCTTTTGTTGGTAATCAGTCTATCACAGAAATAAATGGCAATCTACTGCAGAAAAATCTTCTGCCCGGTTAGTCATGTCTCGAAAAGAGACATGATCGTCAAAGCGTGTATCATATATAGCACTTAACTGAATTTTTTAAACTGAAAAGTTGTTTCTTTTGCTCCCTTCTATTACCTGACTCAGTGAGTGTTAGGGTGGCACCATTTTCAGTCGATTGACTAATGGACTATTTCTGATGTCACATCCGGTTACCAGGTTCTGTCTTCCGGGCAGTCAGATCCAGAGACTGAGAGAGTAAAGGTCGTAACTTGATTTGTCCTGCAGCTGAGGACAAATTATTATTTGTCCTCAGCTGCATTATTATTATAATAATAATTATTATTACAAACTATTATTTGTCCTCGTTATTTATTTCAACACTAACTCCACAATAGTGAGGTAGTGTAATATGCGACGCAATTATAAAACAGTTGTTATAGGCGGCAAACGCTGGGGGACTATTCATTTTCGGATATCTGTGGTGACTAAGACAGGGTAAAGAAAAGAGAACAAAAAAAAATAAGAATTAAGAAGACAGAAGATATTGAGTGACATTATATTTAAATTTTAGAAAAATTGTTTGAGAAACAAGAAGCCCGGAGAGATAACAAGCTATAAGTGCCATAGAAGAAACTGTTAGCATAGTTACATCTTTTTCTCTATGTGCCGTGTCCCTTCAGAACGTAGGCGATCACGGTCTTCCACTTACCCTCGTCCCTTGTCGCTTTTAATGTTTTCCCCTTGATATCGTTTCTAAACCCCGCTCTGTCAATCATTTGCTCAAGCCCGTCAAATATGCCTCGCACTGTTTTTCCCTGTCTATTTTTCCCGCTAACGTTCCTGCGAGTATTAGATTCTCCAAACCCTCCTTCTTCATTATCTGTCCCATAAATCTCAACTGTCTCTTTCTGATGCTAAGTATAAGTTTTCTTCTCGTTTGCATCCTGTCCAACATTTTGTCATTGCTAACATGTTTGGTCCATGGTATCCTCAGCATCCTTCTGTAGATCTAGCCCTTGCCGCTAATCCGTTTAGTCAGAGTCAGTTAAGTGCCATTCGTGATAAATGCTTCGGCGATCTTGTCTCGAAAGGGACATTGACTAGGCTGAAGATTTTCCTGTAGTAGGTCGTTGTTACTTTCTGCTTTAAACTGGTTGCCAACCAAGGCTATAAAATCCAATCTTTCCTGCTTTTTAACCCACAGCTGAAAGGAAAAGTGACGAATTAATAACTTTCTCAAGGGTATTTGATCGTAAGTGAATGCAACGAATTTAAGAAGAATTCCTATTTTTCCCAGGTTTACTTAGATCCAGGGTGGCAGCATCTGTTAGGGTCTCAGCTATGAACATAAAGCGAAATTTCAAAGGAAAAACATCCTATGGAAAAATAAAAACACATTCCCATAGGAAAAGTACCAGTAATAAGTTTTTCTATAACTAAATTACCAACTACAAATATAATAAAATTACCAATAATACATTTTTACAGCAGATTTCAGTCAGTCGGTTAAGTGCTTTGGGCGATCATGTCTTGAAAGAGACATGACTGACTGGGGAGAAGATTATCCCACAGTAAATTGCCATTGCTTTCTGCGGTAGACTGGTTGCAAGCCAAAGCTATAGGACCCAATCTGTCCTATTATTTAATCCATAACTTGAAATTTTCGTTCTGATGAGATTGGTACTAAAAACTTACCCATCAAGCCACTGCCGCTAATCCATTTAGTCGGAGTCAGTTAAGTGCCATACGTGATGTAAGAAGAGACGGATTAATACCTTTCCCAAGGGTATTTGTACGAAAGCGAATGCAAGGAATTCAACCGGAATTCGAACTCGGCACTCCGATTTGTCGTTCCGAGTCGATATCCACTGCACCACAACGCATATCCATAAAGCAGAATTACCAACAATAAATGACCAACAAGATGTTTTATCTGTAGTCGAAGATATAAAAGATGTTTTTAATTTTATTTTTAGTTTTATGTCTTCAGAGGTCATATCTTGTTTTGGCCTGTTAGGCCTGGGAATAAAGACACGGAAACAAGAAGGTAAGTTCAACAAGTGTATTAGAATAACAAAAGATATATGCAAGTAGAGTGTTAGTAGTTAGCAAATAGGAGTGTAGATCCGAACTGTATAGTTACACTGCGTCTCGACTGCCTCACGACTGCTTCTTGACTGCCTCCCCGGAAATCACGCAGGTTAGTATTTATGCAAGGAGGAGGATTCTATTCTACTGTAAATACAGCACCAAAACATATCTAAAGAATAGAATGCCTATGTCAAATACCTGAAATTACAACCAAATATTAGCCAGTTAAATGCCATACGTGATACACGCTCGGACGATCATGTCTCTTTCGATTCATGACTGACTAGATTTTCCCGACGTAGGTTGTCATTTCTTTCTATTGTAAACTGGTTGCCAACCAAGGCAATAGAGTCCAATCTATTTAACGCATACATGGATGGATAAGAGATGGATTAATGCGTAAGTAAATGCAAATAATTTAACAGGAATTAGAACTCGGGTCTTAAATTTTTTATTCCGAGCCGATATACATTGCATCACAACGTAGATCCTGATCTTGACCAGTTGATTATCTCTCTCCGGTCTTACGAACTGTGAAGCTTTGTTTATGAGTGAGACTAAGCGTAAAATCATAGCTAGTTATTCGGAGTTTATTTTTTCTCTCAAGGTTGAGTCAGATTTGGAAGTCACGTCTTGATATCTAGAAGTATCTTAATCAGAGACATGCTGAGAGGACCAGAAAATGGCAGCAGGAATTAGGTGTTTTCTGCAGCCATACAAGGAACCAAGCATTCTTCGATCATCTTTTGCAATGGCATGAATATACACCTTACATTATTATTAGGACCCAGTAGACGTTTGAAGCAAGAAGCCTCGTCAGGACTGGTGCAGGTTTAGGGTCTGCCAGGTGGTGATGAAATGTTAGTTTTGTTTTGGCGGTACTAAATAATATCAGGTCATATTTATAGAACAGAATGCCTATGTGAAATACCTAAAATTGCAACCCACCTCCAAAATTCCCGACCTTAATTTGTTAGTTGTCTGCCTCGGGTCTGACGAATTGTGAATTATTGTTCATGAACTGGTCTATTAGGCTTAAATCAAATCTAGTTTTTTTTGGAGGTCATTTTTCCGCTGAAAGATGAGTTAGACTCGGAAGTTACATTTTGATATTTAGAAGCATCTTAACCTATCTTAACCCAGTGTCCTCATTTGAGGACAGCATAAAAACTGTTAAAAATAATGGGTATAAATCATTATATAAAACCATTATTATATATAGGGAGTGAGAATATATTGATTCATCAATAAAATTACCTTCCAAATATTGCCCGGTTGGAAGAAAAATTCTTGTGATTTGTAAATTAATTTAATGTTCTAAAATCTGAGGACACTAGGTTAAAATGGGTTAATCATGCTGACAGGGCCGGGGCATGAGAGTAGGAGTTAGGTGTCTTCTGGGGCCATACAAGGAACCAATGATTCTTCCAGCATCTTTTGCAATAGCATGAATATATGCATTACATTTGAATTCTGGAGTGAATTTTAGACCCTGTAGACATTAGGGGAAGGGGCCTCTGTCTGAGTACGACCACTCGTCAAGACTGGTGCAAGTTTAGGATTTGCTTTGTGAAAGCGAAATGTTACGAGCTTAATTTTGGAGGCTACCAACCAGTCTTTATCTCATTGAGCCTTAGGACATAAGAACTGGACATCATGATATTTGAAGGTGCACTTGTGCACTATGGTATCATCTGCATGTATATTTAATAAAGATCTGGAAGTGTTCTTGGTTAGACGTTAATATGAAGCAGAAAGTGAGTACCCTGGGGGACACCAGAATTGATCTCATGTGCCTGTTAACGACGACCTCCATGGCAGTAAAGACTTTCATTAGTAGGAATAATAAAGGACTAGCAGTATAGCCTGGCGTTGATCGGGTGTAATGAAAGTTTTAAAACTAATCCATGGTCCTGGAGCTCAGACTCTTTCGACGTCTGCACGAAAGGCTAAAAAGCAATAGTTGTTTCCAGTTAAAGCGAAACCGTAGACTGAATGAAAAATGAATGGAGGTAAGTCAAATTTTGATTTCCTGGTATCGATATCAAATAAGTTTTTTTCGTAGTAAACTGAATTTTGAAGGTTTAATAAGTCCTCTGAGTAAATGTTATCATGGCTGAGACTAAGTTCTACGATTATACTTAGAGCCAAACATGAAGCAAAAACTAAAATAAAAGGGCTGAAAAAATAGACATACAGGCAGATAAACAGACAGACAGACACACACACATACACACACACACACACACACAAACATCTTGCCTTTTATATTTATATATATATTATCGATTTTCTGCACTATTGAAAGAACTGCAACCTTGAAACTTCTGAATATCTTTCTTATGTCTTTGTCTATGAGTGTATCAAATTTGATTAAAATCGGACCATTCCTTCTATAACCAGATTTTTTGATTATCGATTTTCGATATTTATTGGGGATACCCCGACACAAAACCTAGCTAAGAACACTCGCATACGCTTATAGTACAACTGTGTAAATTTTCAAGAAAATCGCTTCAGCCGTTTCGGAGTCTATAGGTAAAGGACACAGACACACATACACAGACACACACACATACACACACAGACAAAGTTCCATTTATAAATAAGTTCAGATTATAATAGTTTAATGACTGGATGATTTTCTTTTAAGGTGAGTCAGCCAAGGTGACTTGGAAGTCTCATCTAGAAATTTGAAAACATCCTCGATCGGAGACCCTCTGAGGGACTGATGTCAGTCAATCAGTTAAGTGCCATACGTGATACACTCTTCGGCGATCATGTCTCGAAAGAGACATCACGGACTGGGCAGAAGATTTTCCCGTACTAATTGCCATTGCTTTCTGTGATAGACTGATTGCTAATCAAAGCTATAGAACTCAACCTATTCTGCTATTTAACCCATAGCTGGAGGGAGAAGCGACAGATTAATATATTTCCCAGCTGCATTTGCGCGTAAGTGAATGCAACGAATTCAACTGGAAATGGAACTCTGCTCTACGTTCCGAGCCGCTATCCACTGCACGTCCAGACTGGTATCAACCGATCTAAATCTATTTCTAATTGTGCTTCACCTGTAAGGTTATGTGCCACTTTTATCAGGACTTTTCATCATATAGCGCATATTTGGCTGCGATGCATGGGCCTGGTATAAATTTATCACAGGATGTCAAGTTATATATATTGGGTTTCGTATATTTCTACTCCCAACTTTATTTTGTTGACGTTCTGTTCTCTCATTCGATAATAATAATAATAATAATAATAATAAAACAATAAAATAACAATAAAAGAATTGAAACCAGAAGAAGCTTATAAATACCTAGGTGTAAATGAGAGTGAAAACATTCACCATAAAAAAATGAAAGAAATAGTGCGTAAAGAGTACTATAGAAGGCTACGAATGATATTAAAAACTGAATTGAATTCTCAGAACAGAGTTATGGCCATTAATGGCCTTGCAATCCCAGTTGTCCAATATAGCTTTAACATCTTAAACTGGACTCTAAACGACATCAGGCGAATGGATGCTAAAACAAGAAAGCTTCTTTCTAAGCATAAGATGCATCATCCAAAGGCTGATGTAGACCGTCTATACATACCCCGTAAAGAAGGTGGAAGAGGTCTTATTCAGCTGGAATTGTCATACAAGACAACAACTATTGGCTTACTAACATACATAGAAACAACAAAGGATTGGATGATACAATTAGTAAGGCAACATGAAGAAAGAAAGAAAAAATATTCAATCATAAAAGAAGGCAGTAAATACAAACAAGATTTACAGTTAGTAGATTCTGTAGAAAAGCAAAACAGAAATCAAAAACCAACTATTGCGGCAAAAAATATAAAAAAAGAAAGCCAAGAAAGCTCTTGAACAGATAAAACCATGTTGGCAAGACAAACCTCTGCATGGCCAATATCCAGAAAGTGCCAATAAATCCAATGTTCATCAAGTTAATACTCATCGATGGTTACGTGCATCTGGATTAAAGTCTGAAACTGAAGGCTTTATTCTTGCAGCACAAGACCAAAGTCTTTTCACTAGAAACTTTCAGGCAAATATTATATATAATAATGTGGATCCAAAATGCAGGTTCTGTGATAAATACCAAGAAACAATAGAGCACCTAATCTCAGGATGCTCTCTACTTGCCCCAAATGAATATAAAACTCATAACGATAGAGTGGGGCAATAATCACACTGGACAATGTAAAAACACTATGGAAAATATGTAAACAAACACTGGTATGAACATCACCAAGCACCGGTTACAGAAATAGAAGATGTTAACATTTTATGGGATTACACCATCTACACAGACAGAAAAGTTCAAGCAAATAGGCCGGATGTTATTGTTAAAAACCAGAAAGAAAAAAAAACTTGCCTGTTAATTGATATGGCTTGTCCAGCGGATTGTAACATAGCAACCAAGGAATTCAAAGAAACTGTCAACCTATAAAGACTTGGGAATTGAAATAGAAAAAATGTGGAAATTGAAAACAAGAATCGTGCCAGTGATAGTAGGTGCACTTGGAATGATAAAAAAAGGAACAAAACAACACATTGAAAAAATCCCTGGAAAACCAAGCTTAAAAGATATACAAAAAATTGTCTTGTTAGGTACAGCCACAAACTAAGGAGAACTTTGTCTATCTAACGCTAGGGATGATAGAGGAGAAGAAAAACATGAAATGGAGCCATAACGACACACCACGACCTGCCTTAGGTCTTCCCCCAGACTTGGTAGGTAGTGAGACCATAGCAGAAATCAAAATATGATGAAAAATAACAAAATAATAATCATAATAATAATAATAATAATAATAATAATAATAATAAATTATGCATAATAATATGGATACAAAATGCAGGTTTTGTGATAAACACCAAGAAACAATAGACCACCTAATCTCAGGCTGTTCTGTGCTTGCCCCAAACGAATATAAAAATCGCCACGATAGAGTTGGGCAATATTTACATTGGGCAATGTGCAAACATTATGGAAAAGCTGTAAACAAACACTGGTATGAACATCATCCAGCACCGGTTACAGAAATAGAAGATGTAACCATTCTATGGGATTACACCATCTACACAGACAGAAAAATTGAAGCAAACAGGCCAGACATTATTGTTAAAAACCAGAAGGAGAAAACTTGTCTATTAATTGATATGGCTTGTCCAGCGGATTGTAACATAGCAACCAAGGAATTTGAAAAACTGTCAAAATATAAAGACCTGGAAATTGAAATAGAAAAAATGTGGAAATTGAAAACAAGAGTTGTACCAGTGATAGTAGGTGCACTTGGAATGATAAAAAATGGAACAAAACAACACATTGAAAGAATCCCTGGAAACCCCAGCTTAAGAGATATACAAAAAATTGTCTTATTAAGTACAGCCCACACACTAAGGAAAACGTTATCTATGTAATGCTGGGGATGATAGGGAAGATAGAAAAACATGAAATGGAGTCATAACAACACGCCACTACCTGCCTTAGGTCTCCCCGCAGACTTGGTTGGTAGTGAGACCAAAGCAGAAATCGAAATATGATGAAAAATGACATAATAATAATAATAATAATAATTTATTGTAAACACAAAACGCAAAAAACAAATCGCAATCACGAACATGTTTTCAGTTATTTCACCCCCAAGTGTCCGTCTCCACACAATTTTCTTTACTCTCTTCCACGACACACGGAACTTGTTTGCGAGCACACGACCAACTGCTTCAAGCTATTTACCTCAACTGAATTGCAAGTTGTCAATTAACAAAGTTAAATTAGTTTAATTAAATTTAATTTTCCCTGGCAAACTAGGAGTTTTCGTTACATCACTCGTTCGAAAGATGCAAATAAAGTTTCTCCGCCATTTTTCTTTCCCTTTTATTTTCATTTTGTCCCCGTTATTAATTTGCTATCTGCCTACTTATAAACCAAATCAGCATTTACTCGGTTGCTCAAACGGCAACGATTATTTTCTTTGACGGTGAACAAGGGATAAAGTAATAGAGATGAATCGTTGTGTGATTCACACGAGGCAATTTTTAATTCCGTTCTCGGCCATATACATTTGTGTACTTGTAAAATATAAAATAAGAAATGCCTAAGTGGAAGAAATATTTTTTTCTTTCTGGCTAGTCTTTTCTTTTATTAGTTTTTTCCTTCTTTTTTTTTTTCTAGTTTTCATTATTTCTTTGTCATTTTTTCTTTTATTATCTTTTTTCTTTCTTTCTTTGACTGTTCCTTTTTTTTCTAGCTTTCTTTTTTCTTTCTTTGTCATTTTACTCTTTCTTTCTTTCTTTCTTTCTTTTGTTTCTTTTTTCTTTCTTTCTTTGATTTTTCCTTCTTTTTCTTTTACTATCTTTCTTTAATCTTTCTTTCGTTGACTCTTTATTTCTTATTTAGCTTTCTTTTTTGTCATTTTTCTCTTTCTTTCTTTCTTTCTTTCATTCCGAATAATAGTGTTTTCTTTTTCTTTCTTTCTTTTTCCTTTGTTTGTTTGTTTGTTTGTTTGTTTCTTTCTTTCATTCCGAATAATAGTGTTTTCTTTTTCTTTCTTTCTTTCTTTTTTCTTTGTTTGTTTGTTTGTTTGTTTGTTTGTTTCTTGCTTTCATTCCGAATAATAGTTTTGTTTTCTTTTCTTTCTTTCTTTCTTTCTTTCTTTCTTTCTTTCTTTCTTTCTTTCTTTTTCCTTTGTTTGTTTGTTTGTTTGTTTCTTTCTTTCTTTCTTTCATTCCGAATAATAGTGTTTTCTTTTTCTTTCTTTCTTTCTTTTTCCTTTGTTTGTTTGTTTGTTTCTTTCTTTCATTCCGAATAATAGTGTTTTCTTTTTCTTTCTTTCTTTCTTTTTCCTTTGTTTGTTTGTTTGTTTGTTTGTTTGTTTGTTTGTTTGTTTCTTTCTTTCTTTCTTTCATTCCGAATAATAGTGTTTTCTTTTTCTTTCTTTCTTTCTTTTTCCTTTGTTTGTTTGTTTGTTTGTTTCTTTCTTTCTTTCTTTCTTTCATTCCGAATAATAGTGTTTTCTTTTTCTTTCTTTCTTTCTTTCTTTTTCCTTTGTTTGTTTGTTTGTTTGTTTGTTTGTTTGTTTGTTTCTTTCTTTCTTTCATTCCGAATAATAGTGTTTTCTTTTTCTTTCTTTCTTTCTTTTTCCTTTGTTTGTTTGTTTGTTTGTTTGTTTCTTTCTTTCTTACCACCCTCTTTTTTCGCCAGCGTTTTTAATTTATATTCATTCATTCCTTAATTGATTTTTCTCTTGCTTTTCACCCAGTTTTTCTCTTTTGTTATTCCGACATATATTTAATTTTTTTCGTCGCTTTTCACTAAAAAATATGATTAAAATGTCACGTTTTCCTTTTCTCTTAATCATTTCATTCATTCTAAGTTCCATTAATTCATTTATTATTGGTTTCTTTTTCTCGTCACTATTTTTTCATTCTCTAATTCATCTTTCATTCTTTTTACATTTTTCTGATTTTCATTCCCTAGCCCCCAGGTGTGATGGCAGTTGCAAAGGTGGAGAGAAAGGAAATGATATACAGGGTGGTGAAGCAGACTTTTGTGGAAAAATCTACATTTTTGAAGGACCTTTCTTTCTTTCCTTTTTTCTTTCTTTCTTTCTTTCTTTCTTTTATTATATCTGGACATTATGAATCTTTCTTTCTTTTCTTTTTTCCTTTCTTTGTCTTTTTTATGTTATCTGGCCATGTTATCTGGTTATGTTATCTTTCTTTCCTTCTTTCTTTCTTTCTTTCTTTCTTTGTCTTTTTATTATCTCTGGCCATTATTAATCTTTCTTTCATTTTTTTCTTTTTTCTTTCTTTGTTTTTTTTATGTTATCTGGTCATTATTAATCTTTCTTCCTTTCTTTCTTTCATTCTTTCTTTCTTTCTTTCTTTCTCAATAAATTTGTTTCCTTCGGCAACCAATCTAAATCCTTTATTCCGAAATTCCGTCTGACCAGATCTTCAATGATTCCTCCTCTTAAACCAACGGAGTGCGAAATACTCCTTTCTTTCGGCATTTAATCATCCTTACGACGAGATTTCAATCCTTCCTCAAGGTTTCTTGCATTTTCTTTTCTTTTTTCTTTTCGTCGCCTCTTTCCTCAATTCCAGTTCATTTCTCTTTCTTTTCATTCTTTCTTTCCTCTTCACTTGAACAAAATTTTTGGTTTGGGATTCACTTAACGAAATATTCTCGCAAACTACCAAAAGCATATTCGGACACTTTCCAACCAATTTACGGAAACAACGAGTGACGAAAGTGAAAAGCATGTAATTCCTATTCTAAGCGAAATTTGGCGTAAATCATCTTCTGCATTCTTCGTGGTCACTGTTGGTCGGCAAAGACAATAATTTCAAAGCAGTCAACTAAAAGAAATCAAAGTAAGACTAAATTCCGTTCTCATGCCACAATGGAAGTCAAGAAAGGTCATGGCGTCAATTGTTTGTTCGCTATTTTGTTCAACTGTCATTCTGGTTTTTATGTATCCGAAATTTCAGCGCCCGAACGAAGGTCAACAAAGAGGCGAATCAATTTATGTTCGATGTCTTCTGTTTTCATAATAAATAACCAAAGTTGACATATTTTCCGTGGGGTTAGAAATCGGAGGTTTCTGTCGCTGTAGAATTTTACTCACCTGGAGTTATTTCCAATCTCGTTCTCATTTCGGAGACGATAGACAATTTAAATAATGTTGTTATTCTCTCAAATAAATTCACATCTGTAAATCGACTTTATATATTTTATAAGTTTTCTTCTCGTCTGCAGACTACTTTTCTTCAATCAACTAATCCTTTGTCTTTTATATGCCGTGCTCATCAAGGATGTGAGTGATCATAGCACTCTAGAACATCTTAATCTTTGTCGTTCGTTTTACAATAACTACCCATCTCCTGTTATTCTAGCCGGTTGGGTGACATTCTCGCTGTTCCCAGTTATTCCTCTCGCCTACGATGTGTCCTATGAGAGTCAGTTTTTCTTTTTCTTTCTTTCTTTCTTTCTTTCTTTCTTTCTTTAATCTTTTCACTGAAACCAAGTAGCTTCTCCGATATGTCTTTCACGTCTTACTACGTGATCAAAATGAAATAACCAATGATTTATGAGATATTAGCAAAAGACATTACACATTATCTATCTATCTATCTATCTATCTATCTATCTATCTATCTATCTATCTATCTATCTTAATCTTTTATCTATCTATCTATCTATCTATCTATCTATCTATCTATCTATCTATCTATCTATCTATCTATCATCTTCTCACTAAAACCATGTAGCCTCTCCGATATGTCTTTCCCGTGTTACTACGCGATCAAAATGAAATAATTATTTATGGAGTATTAGCTGGAAACATTAAACCTTTCTTTCTTTCTTTCTTTTCACTGAAACCAAGTATTGGCTTTCATAGTTTTTTTTTTGCATCTTTCTAAACGATCAAAATGGAATAGTCCATTATTTATGAGGTATTATCAGGAGACGTTAAACACTTGTTAAAGAGAGAAAAACTGCCAAGGGCCACAAAGAATAGTAAGCTTTAGTGAGTTATGACCTCTCAGGCCCTGAAGGAACGCCGCACATAATAAGAGAAAAAAAATTATGTCATTATTTTCTCTTTGTGTTACATGTACTATTCATTTTAGTTGTTGCCGCTATTGCAATTTTTTAAGTGACGTGGATTCTTTTATTTGGTAAAGTTCTTTTTTCTTTTTATTCTGTAGCGACAGTATACGAGATTAGGACGGAAGAGAATCTTTTTCGCCACCTACAACCATTCTTGGATGTGCGTTGTGGTGCTCGGAACGACAAATCGGAGAACCGAGTTCGAATTCTAGTTGAATTCCTTGCATTCACTTTCACACAAATACCCTTGGGAAAGGTATTAATCCGTCTCTTCCCTCCAGTTATGGGTTAAATAATAGGACAAATTGGTTTCTATAGCCTTGGCTGGCAACCAGTCTATTGCAGAAAGTAATGGCAAACTACTGCGGGATAATCTTCTGCCCAGTCAGTCATGTCTCTTCCGAGACATGATCGCCCAAGCGTGTATCACGTATGGCAATTAACTGACTGACAGGCATTCTTAATCATTGATCTGTGAAAAACGGTTCTATATAGTTGAGAGTTTAGACATTATAGAACCTGTTGGGCGACATTAGGTTACAGAACATGACGCATGTTCTTCTGTTAAAGTTTAGGCCGTATATTATTTTGCAGTGCTCGACAAAATTAATCTTCGCAAAGTTTATTCTATTTCAATTTCGTTTCTCCTATGCTAAATTACTGTTATATCTTTATGAACGTAGTAGTCATTGTTTAAAATGTTTATAGTTAATTGCAATATTAGTAGTTTCCTTATAAAGAAACATTCGGTATTCATTGATGGAGAAGCCAGTGCTACTTATGGTTGAAATTTAAAAAAAAAAATTTATCAAACAATTTTTCAGGAAAATATTTTTCTCAAATCCACTCACCATTGTCGCTCTTTCAAATAATGATGAGGCTTTCCTTCCTAAACTTTTGCTTAAAGTCGAGTGGAACGTCAACATCTTGTTTATGTCATCATTTTCTCGTTTGCTAAATATGCTATCTTTTTACTTGTTGCTGATGTTGACGGTCTTTAATGATGTGTCACCTTGCCCGACTGCACTTCTGCAGAGGGATAATGTTATGGTGCCCTATCTACAGGGAATGGACTCTTCTTCCGTCAATAAATAATAACCTGCATGACTTTTGGGGACGCAGTTGTGAGGCAGTTGCGTGAGAGTCTAGAGACAGTCAAGACGCAGCGTAACTATACCGTTTGGACTTACACTTCTATTTTGTTGATTACTAACAATTATTATATATATGTTTGTGTGTGTGTGTTATGGTATTCTAATACACTGCTTAAACCTACCTTCTTGTTTCCGTATCTTTATTCCTGGCCCAAACAGGCCACAAGAACTTGGCGACGAAGTTTCGCCAAAATAGGTAACCCCCCACCCAATAAAGCGTCCTCGGTATGACGATAAATTAAATCCGTGTTCTGGACTTGACGATAAATCGCATCCAGCTGCAAAGCCCTTAATTGCTCTTGTTCCCAGTTCCACCCTGACCCTGGGTGATAGAACATATTTGGATCACAGCTATGGAAAAATAATTAACCCACAAAATGGAGTTAAAACACTATGAAAGTATAAAAATTGATTTTTATAGAGAAAATTCCGGTAAAACCATTTTTTTGAGAAGAAAATATCAGCATTCCATTTTTTTAAGGGAAAAATATTACCAGCATAAAAAAAATATCACCAACAATACATTTTTGAAGAAAAAATATTAACAGTAATATATTTTTGAAATATAAATATATATATATATATATATATATATATATATATATATATAATTTATAATTTTAAAATAAAAATATATATATACCAGTAATACAACCATTTCTGTCAACCAGTTTCCTCGTCTTGAGTACTCGCGATCTTACCGTCTGAAAAATGTCGAATCATTCAAAATGAAATTACTATGTTTTTTTTATCTCAACATAGATGAGCGTTTTCGTCTATACTTTTAGCCATTTTCGAGGATGAATGTCATTTTACGTATCACAGAATATGTGGTGTCATGTATAATGTAGCGTTATGGATTTTTCTACTTTGCGACATAACGATCTCCCCGATGTAATAAGATCCCAAGTAGCCATATACGCTGACGACATTACGGTTTACTCTCGCCTCGATCAAAAATCTACCGAGGCTGACAAAGCAAACCTCGCTGCTGAGCTTGAAAAGGACCTCCAATCCGTGGTGGATTGGGGTAAGAAATGGCTCATGAATTTTACCGCTCCCAAAACGAAGCTGCTATCAACCATCACAGTCAATCGCTCCTACCCACCATTAGCTTAAACCAGGCTAGTCTCCCTGAAAACCAAAACACTGCGCCTCCTCGGCTTTACTCTCACAACAAACCTCAAGTGGAATGACTATATAGAATCCATAGCTAAATCCGCTGCTAAAAAGGTCAGTTTTCCGTGTAGGGCTAGGAAGTTTTTCCTCGTTTTAAACCATCCTGCACATCTACCATTCGCCCGTGCATTGATAACTGCTGCTATATATGGTCGGGTGTCCCTGCTGTCCACCTAGAGGTCCTTGACAAGATCCAACGGAGAATCTGTAACGTGATCGATCCCAACTTGGCAGCTCAGATACAGTCACTTTGTCACCGACGCAATGTGGCTTCCCTGTGTCTCTTTTACAAATACTTTCACGGCTTCTGCTCCCATGGTGCCTCCTATATATGAATTCACCCGAGCCACAAGATTAGAAACTAGGTGCCACCCTTTTATTGTGAAACCAATAAAATGTAAACGCAAATTCTATTTCATCAGCTTCTTTTCTCGCACTTCCCGCTTGTGGAATTTCCTTCCGTTTACTTGCTTCTCTGACAGCAACAATCTCCAGGAGTTTAAATGTATGGTCAATAGTCATCTTCTATCTCACAAACTTGCATCCTCTCTCTCATGCTCTTTTTTTCCATCCGTTCTACTCTCATCAGTATTCTTATCCTTCTCTTACCCACTTCCTGACACTCCCAATAACCAGTCACTCTTTCTCATAACTTTCCTCCTATGTAACCCTCTGCGCAGCAGTGACTGTAAATTGCCTTGCTTGGGGCGATTGATAAAAAAATGCTATTTTTTTTGTTGCTTCTAACTTTATTTTTTCTCCACAAAACCTTCCTTACAAAAATACTTCAATGAAACCTGATCTTCAATGAAACCTGATCTGCAAATTGACTTCTTACAAAAAATAAATATTCCATTCATACGAATCTATTGTAGAAATTTTGTCGGCATTAAATAACCCACTCAGGTTGATATGCCGTAAAACAAAACGGACCAATCAACTGATATGGTTTCTGTCATTTAGTACAGTTCTTTGTTTGCAAATCTGTGGCGCCCGTCTACGAAGTCGTGTACGGTCAGTATTTCGATGTGAGCCCGCTAGGGAACACCGGGTTCTGTAGCTAATCTCCCACAAACTATAATATGTTTTGGCCTTAAACGACCAAGAAAAGATTGATAAGACGTAAAAAAGAAAAATAAATCCAGAAAGTTTGAGGAAGGATGGCATTCCCTAAGAGCTACAGGTTCCATTCGTTGAATATAATTTTAGCCATTTCTTCCTTGCATCGTGCTAGACAATCTCACCAGCATCTATCTTACATATTTATACATCTACTATTCGTTATCGCTTGCCACATCTGGTGTGGTGTTCTTGCTATATATTGAGAAATTCTTAATAAAAGCCAAAATAGAATCTGTAATGTTATTGGTCATGGGCTGGCATCTCGGCTATAGTCCATTTCCCACCCCGTCACTGTCAGTTATTTAAGTGCCATACGTGATACACACTTTGGGCGATCATGTCTTGAAAGAGACATGACTAACTGGGCAAAAGATTTTCCTGCAGTAGGTTGCCATTGCTTTCTGCGATAGACTGGTTGCCAACCAAGGCTATAGAACCTAATCTGCCCTATTATTTAACCCATAACTGGAGGGAGGAGACGGATTAAAACTTATCTCAAGGGTATTTGTGCGTAAGTGAATGCAAGGAATTCAACTGAAATTGGAATTCGTCACCCCGATTTGTCGTTCCAAGTTGATATCCACTGCACCACAACGCATATCCAAGGCACATGAGCGTATTTATAGAAACTGTGCCTTTTCTATAAATACGTTCATGATAATTGTTCAGATGAAATTTTCTCTATGGTACGAAGACTTACTGAATTTAAGCCCAGTAATAGATTGTCGGTAATGTCTTATCATTTTACGTTTGAAATGGCTAGATGTAGCCGGAAGTTCTATGCCAACAGTTTCTTCTATCGCATTTTCGCCTGTGAAACTCTCTTTCGACTTCTGGCTTCCCAGTCAATTTTAATCTTCAAAAAATTTAAATGCAGTGCCAATCAGTATCTCCTGTCTTCTGAATTCTTGTTCTTTTATTGTCTTTTCTCATTAATATTATATTTTTTCATACTTTCTAATATCAGCGAACTCTTGAGTGTTAGAGGCTTTATTGTCTTGCTTGGAATGAAATGATTAAAAATTTGGTGTTACTATTTAAGAAAATTAATCGAGATTTTAGATTAATAATTTCGTTTTGTAACAACATTTGACACTAGAAGAAGCAACCCCTGTATGTGCGTTGTAGGTCAGTGGATATCGGCTACGAATAAGAAATTGGAGAGCCGAGTTCGATTTCCAGTCGGGTTTGTTAGATTCTGCGCAATTACCCTTGAAAAATGTATGAATCTATCTCTTCTGTTATCCACCAGCTATGGTCTGGACATCAGGACAGGCTGAGTCCTATAGCCTTGGTTGGCAACAGGTCTAGAGCAGAAAGAAACTGCCACCTACTGCGGGAAAATTTTCTGCTTAGTCAGTCATGAAGCGAACTAGACATGATTGCCCAAGCGTGTATCACATAACGTGATTAAATACTAGTAGACATATTTTTCAACAGAGCTCTCATTTCGTACCATACATTCATGTACGCGCAAATACTCTTGAAAAGTATGAATCTATCTCTCTCCCCCACCCGCTATTCAGACCATCAGTCTGTCAGTTAAGTGCCATACGTGATACACAATTGGGCGATCATGTCTCAAAAGAGACATGATCTCTTTTGATATTGACTGTGCAAAATATTTTCCCGGAGTAGGTTGTCATTACTTTCTGCTGTAGACTGGTTACTAACCAAGGCTAGAGATCCCAATCTGCCCTGCTAGTTAACCCATAGCTGGGGGAATATACGGATTAGTATCTTTTCCAATGGCATTTGTGCATAAAAGTATGCAATGAATTTAACTGGAATTCGAACGCGGCTCTCCGATCTCTCGTTCCGAGCCGATATCTGCTGCACAACAAGGCACTTTATAGCTGGTCTGTATAGCAGAAGAGGTTGGTTCCTACAGCCTTTCGTTGGTAACAAGTCTACGGCAGAAGGAAACGACAGCGTACTGCGAGAATATCCCCCCCTAGTCAGTTATGAAGCGAAATAGACATGATCGCCCAAGCGTGAACCACTTAACTCGGCTAAATAGTAGTAGACATAATTGTTTTAATTTTCGAAGATTTAATTTTTGAAAATAATGCTCGCATAATACAATAGCCATCTAGTGTTACTAGCTGAAGTGGAAATTATCAACATAAGAGAAGGAAGTACGGTGTGGATTCTATGAGAATAAGCAGGATAGGTAACGATTGCCACTTTTTAAAGACTTCCTTATTGCTTACTCGCGGATGTGCGTTGTGTTGCAGTGGATATCGACTCGTAACGAGAAATCGCAGAGCCGAGATCGAATTCCAATTGAGATAGTTGTATTCACTTACGCGAAATTACTCTTGGGAAAGGTATTAATCCGTCTTTACTGGTTCCAGCTATGAGTTAAATAGCAGAACAAATTTGGTTGGCAACCAGTCTACCTCGCCCGGAGGATAAAAGTGTTTGTGTAGGGTCAACACCCATACCTGTAAAAAGTACAAGTTACAGAGGGGTAGTCGATTGCCTATGTTACACTGGGAGCGATGTTTTTTTTTTCTTTTTTAGTTTTAAAAACAACCCCCGCGCACTCTGGTTTAAATTCAATTCCATTATCTCATATTCTAAATATGTTATAACACAGGTATTTCAATATTTTAGCATTTAGTGATCTAACACCCTGCAGTTTTGTGATAGATTTACTAATTTATTAATAATTAAATAATATTTACTAATTAAGAGAGATAAGTAAATTTGCATATTCGGTTTCAATAATCAAAAATTACAAACTAACTGCTTTATAATTCTTTTTCTATCTTGTATTAAATGAATTATGAGTTTAGTGAAAGTCTTATAATGGTAATTTCCGTTCCAATTTGTTTACGCTTATTCTTTCGAAAAGTCATGAATTTATGTCACACCAGCGACGGGCCAAACAACAGCGTATACCGGTTTCTCTTAGCTTGAGTGGCAGCCAGTGTAGGGAAAGAAAAATAGTCTAATAATATTGCTTACTTATTCAAATAAAGCTTTTTTTTTGCTCTAAAAAAAGTAAGAACTTACACTCTAATTTATTTAAAGAATGATGGCAGAGGTTGATTGATAAGTAAGCTATCTAATCTTATAAATAATAATTTTATAGAATAATGAAACTTATCAAAAGGGAGTAAATTTATTTCTCTTAAAAAATAAGAGGATTCTTTGATCCGATTTCCAATCTTATAAAACAAGTTTTGAACCAAATAGAATAATGAAACTGTTATCAAATGGAAGTAAATTTATTTCTCTTAAAAAATAAGAGGATTCTTTGATCCGATTTCCAATCTTATAAAACAAGTTTTGAACCAAATAGAATAATGAAGCTGTTATCAAAAGGAAGTAAATTTATTTCTCTTAAAAAATAAGAGGATTCTTTGATCCGATTTCCAATCTTATAAAACACGTTTTGAACCAAATAGAATAATGAAACTGTTATCAAAAGGAAGTAAATTTATTACTCTTAAAAAATAAGAAGATTCTTTGATCCGATTTCCAATCTTATAAAACACGTTTTGAACCAAATAGAATAATGGAACTGTTATCAAAAGGAAGTAAATTTATTTCTCTTAAAAAATAAGAGGATTCTTTGATCCGATTTCCAATCTTATAAAATAAGTTTTGAACCAAATAGAATAATGAAACTGTTATCAAAAGGAAGTAAATTTATTTCTCTTAAAAAATAAGAGGATCCTTTGATCCGATTTCCAATAGAATAATGAAACTGTTATCAAAAGTAAGTAAATTTATTTCTCTTAAAAAATAAGAAGATTCTTTGATCCGATTTCCAATCTTATAAAACACGTTTTGAACCAAATAGAATAATGGAACTGTTATCAAAAGGAAGTAAATTTATTTCTCTTAAAAAATAAGAGGATTCTTTGATCCGATTTCCAATCTTATAAAATAAGTTTTGAACCAAATAGAATAATGAAACTGTTATCAAAAGGAAGTAAATTTATTTCTCTTAAAAAATAAGAGGATCCTTTGATCCGATTTCCAATAGAATAATGAAACTGTTATCAAAAGTAAGTAAATTTATTTCTCTTAAAAAATAAGAAGATTCTTTGATCCGATTTCCAATCTTATAAAACACGTTTTGAACCAAATAGAATAATGGAACTGTTATCAAAAGGAAGTAAATTTATTACTCTTAAAAAATAAGAAGATTCTTTGATCCGATTTCCAATCTTATAAAACATGTTTTGAACCAAATAGAATAATGAAACTGTTATCAAAAGGAAGTAAATTTATTTCTCTTAAAAAATAAGAGGATTCTTTGATCCGATTTCCAATCTTATAAAGCAAGTTTTGAACCAAATAGAATAAGGAAACTGTTATCAAAAGGAAGTAAATTTATTTCTCTTAAAAAATAAGAGGATTCTTTGATCCGATTTCCAATCTTATAAAACACGTTTTGAACCAAATAGAATAATGAAACTGTTATCAAAAGGAAGTAAATTTATTACTCTTAAAAAATAAGAAGATTCTTTGATCCGATTTCCAATCTTATAAAACACGTTTTGAACCAAATAGAATAATGGAACTGTTATCAAAAGGAAGTAAATTTATTACTCTTAAAAAATAAGAGGATTCTTTGATCCGATTTCCAATCTTATAAAACATGTTTTGAACCAAATAGAATAATGAAACTGTTATCAAAAGGAAGTAAATTTATTACTCTTAAATAATAAGAGGATTCTTTGATCCGATTTCCAATTTTATAAAACATGATTTGAACTAAATAGAATAATGGAACTGTTATCAAAAGGAAGTAAATTTATTTCTCTTAAAAAATAAGAGGATTCTTTGATCCGATTTCCAATCTTATAAAGCAAGTTTTGAACCAAATAGAATAAGGAAACTGTTATCAAAAGGAAGTAAATTTATTTCTCTTAAAAAATAAGAGGATTCTTTGATCCGATTTCCAATCTTATAAAACACGTTTTGAACCAAATAGAATAATGAAACTGTTATCAAAAGGAAGTAAATTTATTACTCTTAAAAAATAAGAAGATTCTTTGATCCGATTTCCAATCTTATAAAACACGTTTTGAACCAAATAGAATAATGGAACTGTTATCAAAAGGAAGTAAATTTATTACTCTTAAAAAATAAGAAGATTCTTTGATCCGATTTCCAATCTTATAAAACATGTTTTGAACCAAATAGAATAATGAAACTGTTATCAAAAGGAAGTAAATTTATTTCTCTTAAAAAATAAGAGGATTCTTTGATCCGATTTCCAATCTTATAAAACATGTTTTGAACCAAATAGAATAATGAAACTGTTATCAAAAGGAAGTAAATTTATTACTCTTAAATAATAAGAGGATTCTTTGATCCGATTTCCAATTTTATAAAACATGATTTGAACTAAATAGAATAATGAAACTGTTATCAAAAGGAAGTAAATTTATTTCTCTTAAAAAATAAGAGGATTCTTTGATCCGATTTCCAATCTTATAAAGCAAGTTTTGAACCAAATAGAATAATGAAACTGTTATCAAAAGGAAGTAAATTTATTTCTCTTAAAAAATAAGAGGATTCTTTGATCCGATTTCCAATCTTATAAAACACGTTTTGAACCAAATAGAATAATGAAACTGTTATCAAAAGGAAGTAAATTTATTTCTCTTAAAAAATAAGAGGATCCTATGATCCGATTTCCAATCTTATAAAACATGTTTTGAACCAAATAGAATAATGAAACTGTTATCAAAAGGAAGTAAATTTATTTCTCTTAAAAAATAAGAGGATTCTTTGATCCGATTTCCAATCTTATAAAACAAGTTTTGAACCAAATAGAATAATGGAACTGTTATCAAAAGGAAGTAAATTTATTTCTCTTAAAAAATAAGAGGATTCTTTGATCCGATTTCCAATCTTATAAAACATGTTTTGAACCAAATAGAATAATGAAACTGTTATCAAAAGGAAGTAAATTTATTTCTCTTAAAAAATAAGAGGATTCTTTGATCCGATTTCCAATCTTATAAAACACGTTTTGAACCAAATAGAATAATGGAACTGTTATCAAAAGGAAGTAAATTTATTTCTCTTAAAAAATAAGAGGATTCTTTGATCCGATTTCCAATCTTATAAAACATGTTTTGAACCAAATAGAATAATGAAGCTGTTATCAAAAGGAAGTAAATATATTTCTTTCCCTTAAATTTACGGTGGTTCATAGATAAGTAAGAAATCAAAAATTTTCAAACAATTTCTTGACTAGATATTGTAATGGAGCTGGTTTCATAATTCATTTCTTTTAAATTTACAAAGATTCGTTGATAAGTTACGTCGCCAATCCTTCAAAAGATATTATCGCGTTGATAGAATAATGAAACCGCTATGAACATGAAGTACCCTTCAAACCATCGATGGTTCTTTGATGAGTACGGTCTCTAATCCTATAAAACACGTTTTTGACTTGATAGAATTAACAAAGTGGTATGCAAATGAAACAAGTTTTTATCTCTCCAAAATCAATTAGACCATTGATAAGTAAGGTCCCAATTTTATAAAACAACTTTACGGGGTTTTATTGTCCGAAAGCGAGTTGGCATGGCGAAGGACGCCTTCCAGAAGCTGAGTAAAGTACGAAGACACAGGAAAATTTCACTAGAAATAAAGGAGAGAGTACTAGATTGCTATATGATGTCAGTTCTTCAATACGGCAGTGAATGTTGGACAATATCATCGAAGATGAAGGAAAAACTTGAAGCAGCGGAAATGTGGTTCTACAGAAGGATGATGCGGATATCATGGACCGAGCATGTGAGCACTGATGATCACATGTTCGGCTAATTTGCCAGTCGGAAAGAATGGCAATGAAAAGGAAATTAATATTAAGCATCAGGAAGAGACAACTGAAGATCCTGGGACATGCAATGAAGAAGGAGAGCTTGGAGAACCTGATACTGACTAGCCATATATAAAGAAAAAGAGACAGAGGAAGGCAGCGGATAACATATTTGAAGGGCCTGAGCAGGTGGATGTCCGGAACAAAGGTTGTGTGGTGTAACAAGAAAAAAAGCGTACTAAGAGTCACCAGGGATAGAAATACGTGGAAAGCCATGATCAGCTTCGCCTTGAAAGGACAGGGCACATAGAAGAAGAAGAAGAAGAAGAAGAAGAAGAAGAAGAAGAAGAAGAAGAAGAAGAAGTCGGTCTCCGACATTATAAAACAAGTCTTGGACAATATAAATAAAAGAAACAGGATCAAATTAAAGCAAATATACAATACTGTGCAAAGGTATTAGGACAAGAACTATTTTATCTTTTATGAGGCACTAGCAGTATAGCCCGGCGTTGCTCGGGTGTAATGAAAGCTTTAAAACCAATCCATGGTCCTGGAGCTCAGACTCTTTGAACGTTGGCACGAAAGACTAAAAAGCAATAGTTGTTTCCAGTTAAAGCGAAACCGTAGACTGAAAGAAAAATGAATTGATGTAAGTCAAATTTTGATTTCCTGGTATTGATATCAAATAAGTCTTTTTCGTCGTAAACTGAATTTTGAAGGCTGAATAAGTCCTCTGAGTAAATGGTATCATGGCTGAGACTAAGAACAACAATTATACCCACTTAGAGCCAAACATGAAGCAAAAACTAAAATAAAAGGGCTGAAAAAATACAGAGATACAGGCAGATAAACAGACACACACAAACTTCTTGCCTTATATATATATATATATATATATATTATCGATTTTCTGCACTATTGTAAGAACTGCAACCTTGAAACTTCTGAATATCATTTCTTATGTCTTTGTCTATGAGTGTATCAAATTTGATTAATATCGGACCACTCCTTCTATCACACGATTTTTTCGATTATCGATGTTCGATATTTATCGGGGGTACCTCGACACAAAACCTAGCTAAGAACATTCGCAGACGCTTATAGTACAACTAAGTAAATTTTCAAGAAAATCGGTTCAACCGTTTTGGAGTCTATAGGTAACGGATACACACACACAGACACACACACAGACAAAGTTCCATTTATAAATTAGTTTAGATATTGTCAGAAAATAAACAATTTAATTAAACTAATTTTATTTGATTTACTCAACAAATACTTTAACAAGAAAAAACACTTGTTACAAAATATATTTAATATTTACTATCATAGCATTTTGCTTCGATCACAGCCTTCATTCTGTCAGGCATTGACATCACAAGCTTCTTCAATGTATCGAATGTTATTTCCTGCCAACCAGCTTGTATTTGTTCCTAGAGTATGACTTGCGAAGTAACATTAGATTTATCATTTTTTTTATCCAAACTATGCCATAGATGTTCAATAGAGTAGTTTCAAAATAACTTGTTTAATAGAAAATAGGAAAAATTAAATATAACTTCTTTTAATACATTTCTTTTACACCTGATTTTAAATAATCAATATTTATTAGTAATTTACTTGGCTTTTCACCCTGCATTTGAATTTCAGTGAGGTTTTTAGGAAAATCACCTCTGTCCAAATACTTTTGCACACTACCGGTAATATGCAGAAGTGTTAGGACAGGGGTGATTTTAAACTTTATTTTGATGCCTCATAAAGGTAAAATAATTCTTGTCCTAATACTTTTGTACAGTACTGTATTTCTCTTCAAATTTCTTTCTGTTGGTTGATAAATATAGTTTCCAACGCTGTAAAACTAGTTGTAAACAGTATAGCATAATGGAATTGGTATCAACATGAAGCAAATTTACTTCACTTCAAATTTACGAGGGTTTATTGATAAGTAAGTTATCCAATCTTATAAAACTATTCCACGACTAGGGAAAATATTGTAACATGTAAAACAATGAAGCAAACTGATTTCTTTTCAAAATTAAATGGTTCATTGAAGAGTAAGATCTTCAATCCTATAAAGCACGTTTTAGACATGATGGAATAATTTAACTGGTATTACAATGAGACATTATTTCTCATCAAAACTACGATAGTTAATAATGTAAAACAGGTTTTCGACAAGATAAAATATTGACACTGATATCCAAATGAAACAAAATTATTTGTTTTCATAATTCCTTGCTTCGTTTATGAGTAATATCTCCAATCCTATGAAAGATGTTTTTGATCTGATGGAATAGTAAAACTGGTACAAAAATGAAACACTTTTTTTTCTTTAAAATTACATGTTTCGATTGATCATTAACGACTCGATATTCATATTGAAGCTAGATTTACACATGACCATATTTTACGTTGGAGATTCGAGCTCTTAAACTCGGGCAAAAATTTGTTATGTAATAATTGAATTCTGAAAAATAAGTTTTTTATCAGGTAGAAATATTAAATTTGTTTCAAAATGAATTATATTTATTTCTATTTAAAATTATAAGGGTCCATTGATCATTAACGACTCGATATTCATATTGAAGCTAGATTTGCACATGACCATATTTTACGTTGGAGATTCGAGCTCTTAAACTCGGGCAAAAATTTGTTAAGTAATAACTGAATTCCAAAAATAAGTTTTATATCAGGTGGAAATATTAAATTTATTTCAAAATGAATTATATTCAATTCTACTTAAAATTATAAATGTTCATTTATCATTAACGTCTCGATATTCATATTGAAGCTAGATTTGCACATGACCATATTTTACGTTGGAGATTCGAGCCCTTAAACTCGGGCAAAAATTTGTTATGTAATAATTGAATTCTGAAAAATAAGTTTTTTATCAGGTAGAAATATTAAATTTGTTTCAAAATGAATTATATTTATTTCTATTTAAAATTATAAGGGTCCATTGATCATTAACGACTCGATATTTATATTGAAGCTAGATTTGCACATGACCATATTTTGGAGAAAAAAAAAAATTAAATTTGTTTCAAAATGAATTATATTTATTTCTATTTAAAATTATCAGGATTAATATATAAGTGAAGATTCCAATCTTAAAACAACAATTTTCAGACCAGATAACATAATGAAACTAGTACGAATGTGATGCCCATAACCTCCAGTAATTTAAATGCAAATTCAATTCCCATCTCTTATCCACTTAACTCTAACCCTTTCTACATCACCCCGTGTATCCTGTTCTTTTTCGTTCTCTCTACCATCTGTCTTCACTCCTGTGTTCACATCCTTCTCTTGCCCTTTCTCTTTCACCCATTATAGCTGGTTCGTCTTTGTCTTCACTCTTTCTACATCACCCCGTGTATCCTGTTCTTTTTCGTTCTCTCTACCATCTGTCTTCACTCCTGTGTTCACATCCTTCTCTTGCCCTTTCTCTTTCACCCATTATAGCTGGTTCGTCTTTGTCTTCACTCTTTCTACATCACCCCGTGTATCCTGTTCTTTTTCGTTCTCTCTACCATCTGTCTTCACTCCTGTGTTCACATCCTTCTCTTGCCCTTTCTCTTTCACCCACTATAGCTGGTTCGTCTTTGTCTTCACTCTTTCTACATCACCCCGTGTATCCTGTTCTTTTTCGTTCTCTCTACCATCTGTCTTCACTCCTGTGTTCACATCCTTCTCTTGCCCTTTCTCTTTCACGCACTATAGCTGGTTCGTCTTTGTCTTCACTCTTTCTACATCACCCCGTGTATCCTGTTCTTTTTCGTTCTCTCTACCATCTGTCTTCACTCCTGTGTTCACATCCTTCTCTTGCCCTTTCTCTTTCACCCACTATAGCTGGTTCGTCTTTGTCTTCACTCTTTCCACATCACCCCGTGTATCCTGTTCTTTTTCGTTCTCTCTACCATCTGTCTTCACTCCTGTGTTCACATCCTTCTCTTGCCCTTTCTCTTTCACCCATTATAGCTGGTTCGTCTTTGTCTTCACTCTTTCTACATCACCCCGTGTATCCTGTTCTTTTTCGTTCTCTCTACCATCTGTCTTCACTCCTGTGTTCACATCCTTCTCTTGCCCTTTCTCTTTCACCCACTATAGCTGGTTCATCTTTGTCTTCACTCTTTCTACATCATCCCGTGTATCCTGTTCTTTTTCGTTCTCTCTACCATCTGTCTTCACTCCTGTGTTCACATCCTTCTCTTGCCCTTTCTCTTTCACCCATTATAGCTGGTTCGTCTTTGTCTTCACTCTTTCTACATCACCCCGTGTATCCTGTTCTTTTTCGTTCTCTCTACCATCTGTCTTCACTCCTGTGTTCACATCCTTCTCTTGCCCTTTCTATTTCACCCACTATAGTTGGTTCATCTTTGTCTTCACTCTTTCTACATCACCCCGTGTATCCTGTTCTTCCTCGTTCTCTCTACCATCTGTCTTCACTCCTGTGTTCACATCCTTCTCTTGCCCTTTCTCTTTCACCCACTATAGCTGGTTCGTCTTTGTCTTCACTCTTTCTACATCACCCCGTGTATCCTGTTCTTTTTCGTTCTCTCTACCATCTGTCTTCACTCCTGTGTTCACATCCTTCTCTTGCCCTTTCTCTTTCACCCACTATAGCTGGTTCATCTTTGTCTTCACTCTTTCTACATCATCCCGTGTATCCTGTTCTTTTTCGTTCTCTCTACCATCTGTCTTCACTCCTGTGTTCACATCCTTCTCTTGCCCTTTCTCTTTCACCCATTATAGCTGGTTCGTCTTTGTCTTCACTCTTTCTACATCACCCCGTGTATCCTGTTCTTTTTCGTTCTCTCTACCATCTGTCTTCACTCCTGTGTTCACATCCTTCTCTTGCCCTTTCTATTTCACCCACTATAGTTGGTTCATCTTTGTCTTCACTCTTTCTACATCACCCCGTGTATCCTGTTCTTCCTCGTTCTCTCTACCATCTGTCTTCACTCCTGTGTTCACATCCTTCTCTTGCCCTTTCTCTTTCACCCACTATAGCTGGTTCGTCTTTGTCTTCACTCTTTCTACATCACCCCGTGTATCCTGTTCTTTTTCGTTCTCTCCACCACCGCAACTGTCTTCACTCCTGTGCTCACATCCTTCACTTGCCCCTTCTCTTTCACCCACTGTAGCTGGTTCATCTTTGTCTTCACTATCATCCTGCCTAATACTTCAACTCTCGTATGTAACCTCAGTGGCGTTCACGCCTTGCTTGGGGTGAAATGATTAAAAAAAAAAAGAGAGAAGTAAATTCAAATTTACGATGAAGAGAAATTTACTTCTGTTTGATATCAGTTATATGATGCGATCATTTTTTCTCTCATTCGTTATCATCTTTCCCACATAAAAAACAAAAAACAAAAAAATAACATTTCAACTTGCTTTGTTAGCGACATCGATTACCAATTTGTCTGCTGATTTGATAAAATTGTTGCAATATCGTTTATGAACAGAACTCTTAATTTCCTTGTGTCAGACTTCTTTGTGTTGTCGCTGTTTTTTCGATATCTAATCTCAATTTAATGTTTTCTTTCCCTACACTCTTTTTGTAATTAATCTCAGATTAATTCTAATTGAATTATTCTGATAATCCAGTTTCATTTCCCACCGTAACTTGACACAACACCAAAGTGAGGTCTTTTAAATAGTTCTTCTTTAAATTGTCTCGCTGTAATACAAAGCATGAAATATTCCAACTTCCCCCTCCACCAATATCCCTGTGAATCAAATACATTTTTTTATCTAATCATAATAAAGATTGTGGATTATGTTCCTTGTTTCAAAACGGTTCTAAAATCCGACGTACCACTTTCTATCTTTACAAAGGTATTTATAATGCCTCCTGCGAAAGAAGAGACACCAAGAAATATAAATAGTATATTCTTCCCTCAGGTTGATTCTTATTTCTTCCTTTTCGGTCTTCGTTTCATCCAACTCGAATACATTTAATTCGTTTTCGTCGCTTTAAGCTTTGGCCATCAAGAACGTGTATCGTGAATAAATAAACTATGGCTTCTTCGACGACACTATAAAGCAAGCTAGGTAATCAAAATTATATCTTCTCAATCGCTTATGCACGTAAAAGGGAAGAAATGTAGCGATTTAACTTTGGCAGCACCAGCAGATACATGAGAGCAAGACTTCATTTTTGGTTGGATCTAACTCTTGTAAAGATAGAACGTGAAAATGGAATATCTTTTCTTTTTTTCTGTCTCGACCGTACTTTAAACGGTTAGAAAGAAAGAATTGAAAGAGAAATTAATAAAATGTTTTATTCATTTCTTTCTCAGACACTTTTGTCTTTTTTCTTTCTTTCTTTCTTTCTTTCTTCGACGCCTTTTCTTTCTTCCTTTTTTTTTCTGTCTTTCTTTCTTGGACATTTTCTTTTTTCTTTCTTCGATGCATTTTTTATGCAACGCTTTTTTCTTCGATACTTTCTTTCTTTCTCTTTTAAACTTTTAGACTTTTTCTTTCTTTCTTCTATCCTTTCTTTCTTTCTTTCTTTTTTTCTTTCTTTCTTTCTTTCTTTGACAATTTCTTTCTTCTATAGTCTCTTTCTTCAACGCTTTCTTTCTTACTCCCTTTCTTTCTTTCTTTCTTTCTTTCTTTCTTTCTTTCTTTCTTTCTTTCTTCGACGAATTCTTTCTACGATACTTTCTTTCTTTGGTGCTTTCTTTCTATGTTTCTTTCTTTCTTTTTTTCTTTCTTTTCTTCGATGCGTCAGTTTTTAGTCATTTTCTTTCTTTTTTTCTTTTTTCGATGGTTTCTTTCTGTTTTTTTTTCTTAGACACTTTTTTCTTTGACGCTTTTTTCGACGTTTTCTTTCTTTCTGTTTTCTTCGACGCCTTCTTTCTTTCTTTCTTTTTTCTTTCTTTCTTTCTTTTAATGACTTATTTTTATTCATTCAAATCTTTTATATTTCTTTTTGCAATATTTTAATTTTTTCTTTTTCTGTCAGAATTTTCTCTATTTTGTTCTAAATTTTTTTGATTTTTTATTTAAATTTTCACTATCTTTTTTAAAATTGCACATTTGTTTCTTTTAATCATTCCTTTTTGTCTTTCTTTCTTATTATTAATGGTCATATTAATTAATTAATTTATTTATTTATTCATTTTTTCCATTTATTTTTACGTGAGGTTCATTTGGTTTTTGTTTCTTTCGACCATTCTTTTCATTCTTTCTTTTGTACATTTTACCTTGATTTTTATTAAAAAGTTTTATTAAGATTTTTTTATTTTGATTTTCATTTCTCGGTTGCTTCTTTATTTTCCTCTTCATTTATTCATTCTTTCAATCGTTTATTCTTTTCCTCTTCATTTATTCATTCTTTCAATCGTTTATTCTTTTCCTCTTCATTTATTCATTCTTTCAATCGTTTATTATATTCTCTCTTTTTACGCTATTTACGTCAAATTTATTTATTATTTGAAAAATTATAGCAAATTAGTCTTCAGATACATCGACTATTATAGAACGATCGAACGAATTTGAGAGAAGTATGCGCATCGTGGCGCAGTGGGTATCGGCTCGGAACGAAAAATCGGGAAGCCGAGTTCGAATTCCTTGCATTCACTTACGCGCAAATACCCTTGGGAAAGGTATTAATCTGCCTCTTCCTTCCAGCTATGGGTTAGATAATAGGACAGATTGGGTTCTGTAGCGTTGGTCGGCAACCAGTCTACCGCAGAAAGCAATGGCAACCTACTGCGGGATAATCTTCTGACAAGTCAGTTATGTCTGTTTTGAGACATGATCGCCCAAGCGTGTATCACACATGGCACTTATCTGACTGATCGCCTGCACACGGATAAAAAATGTTCAGTATATATATATATATATATATATATATATAGAAAGAGTTATAAGACAAGTATTTGTCTTTTCGCCGGACTTATTCAATCTATACAGAAAAACGATTTTAAGAAAATTACATGTCTTACAATGTTAACAACATAAAATATGCAGATGACACAGTGTTGACAGTAGACACAGAAAGAAAATAACAAAATTCCTTCAGAAGGCAGTAAAACAAAAAGCGAGAAGAAAGAACTAAAAATCACCTGAAAAAGGGTAGTGAAAGAAAGAGTAGTGAATTTGATCCTTATGCTATATATTTAACTGTCTGGTACAAGGCCACAAACAAACACGGGTGTATATAAAAATATATCAGTGATATTTTTATTAATGAACGATGGACCGTGTGGCCTAGTGAACAGAGAGTTGAGGGAGCGCGCCTCTAAGGGTTGACAGGGTGACGGGGGGGTGTCGTCGTATCTGTTCTCCTCTACGTCTCTCTGCCTAGACTGCCTGTCGAGACTGACTGACTCTGACTCTCTGCTTAGCTCTTCTAGCTTCTTCTTCGACTTCTGGCGAATCCTTGTTTTCGAGGTCTTTTTATATCTTCCAAAACCGGAACTTGTTTCTTCCGGGTTTTGCCTCGATCACGCGACGCCTACACGACGCCTACGTAAATTCTCAGAGACACCTGTTCTGTCTGCCTCTTGTGGCCATTTCCGCTACTGCCGGAAATAAGGTCAAACAAACATCCGTTCCTTTCAACGGCCGGAAAACGCCCCCGCTTCCCCACTTCCTTCTTCGGGTGGGGCCAGATTATTATATTACACTTACTGGGTACTCCATACTTTCGGCTTTGTGCCATATCGAAGCGGCGATTAGAAAATCACCTATAAATTCAGTTTTAGACAAATTAGAACAATATCTAAGTTTTCCAAATGATCCAAATCATTTTTTTCTAGAATTACGAGGAATCTTTCATGATTTTGGTCTTCAATTGCATGAATCCAGTTTTAGATCATTTAGAAGAATATATCTTTTTTCAAAAAGAAGCAAATGTATTTCCCTTCAAATTTTTTCTTCTTTTATATGCCTTTCACTAGAAGCAAAGAAAAGATTGCTGGATTGCTATGTGAGGCCAGTTCTTCAATACGGCAGTATGTATGTATGTATGCCGCATTCACCCGAGTCGGGTTGAGCGGGCTTCCTCCCTGACGGAGCAAGTCTCATTGGGATTTGTTTAAGGGCAGGGTCCCAAGTCCTACCCTGTTATTTAACCCATAACTGGAGGGAAAGGACGGATTAATACCTTTCCCAAGGGTACCAGCGCGCAAGTGACTGCAGGGCATTCAACTGGAATTCGAACTCGGCTCACCGATTTCTCTTTCCGAGCCGACACCCACTGCACCACAACGCACATCCGTCACTATACGGCAGTGAATACTGGACAATATAATCGAAAATGAGGACAAAACTTGAAGCGGCAGAAATGTGGTTCTACAGAAGGATGCTACGGATATCGTGGACTGAGCATACAAGCAACGATGAGGTGTTAGAAAGAATGGCAACAAAAAGGAAATTGATACTGAGCATCAGGAAGAGACAACTGAAGTTCCTGGGACACGCAACAAGAAAGGAGAGCTTGGGGAACCTGATACTGACTGGTCAGATAGAAGGAAAAAGAGACAGAGGAATGCAGCGGGTAATATATTTGCAGGGCCTGATCAGGTGGATGACGGAACGGGGGTTGCCAGGAGTAACAGGAGCAAACATACTAAGAGCCACAAGGGATAGGGAGACGTGGAGAACCATGATCGCCTACGTCCTGAAGAGACAGGGCACATAGAAGAAGAAGATATGCCCTGTCCTTTCAGGACGTAGGCAGTCATAGCCTTCCACACCTCCCTATCTCAGGTGGCTCTTCGCACGCTTTCTTATGTTACACCACGCAACACCCGTTCTGCTGTCTACCTGCCCGTCAAGCGTGTTACACGCTGTTTCTACTGTCTCTCCTTCCCTCCATCTGACCTGTGAGTATCAGATTCATGTAGTGAAGGAAAGAGAGAAGAAAGGACTAATCATTAATTGAAAGAAAGTAGGGCAGGAAAGAGAGAAGAAAGGACTAATCATCAATTAAAAGTAAGCAGTGGAGGTAAGAGAGAAGAAAGAACTAATCATCTTTAGAAAGAAGGTAATGAAGGAAAGAGAAAAGAAAGGACTAATCATCAATTGAAAGCATGCACTGAAGGAAAGAGAGAAGAAAAGACTAATCATCAATTAAAAGTAGCTAGTGAAGAAAAGCGAGAAGAAAGAACCAATCATCAATTGTAAGGAGGCAGTAAAGGAAAGTAAAAAAATGGATTAATCATCAATTGAAAGTAGACAGTGAAGGAAATCAAGAAGAAAGGACCTAACATCAATTGAATGAAGGTAGTGAAGGAAAGCGAAAAAAAAAAAGGACTAATCATCAATTGAAAGAAGGTAGTAAAGGAATGTGAGAAAAAGTACCGAACATCAATTGAAAAAGGGCAGTGAAAAAAAGCGAGAAGAAAGGACTATTCACCATTAAAAAGAAGGTAGTATTGAATGCGAAAAAACAAAAAAACAAAAAGAACTAATCATCAATTGAAAGAAGGAATGAAGGAAAGCGAGAAGAAAGGACTAAGCATCAATTAACAGAAGAAAGTGAAAGAAAGTGAGAAAAAAGGACTAAGCATCGATTAAAAAAAGGAAGTGAAGGAAAGCAAGAAGAAAGGACTAATCATCAACTGAAAGAAGGTAGTGAAGAAAATCGAGAAGAAGGGACTAAACATAAATTGATTAAAGGCAGTGACGAAAAAATAGAAACAAGGGCTAATCATCAATTGAAAGAAGGAATGATGGAAAGCGAGAAAAAAGACTAAGCAACAATTGAAAGAGGTCAGTGAAGAAAAGCGAAAAGAAATGAACTAAGCATAAATTGAAAGAAGTTGGTGAAAGAAAGCGAAAAAAGTACAAATCATCAGCTGAAAGAGGGTATTGAAGGAAAGCGAGAAGAAAGGACTAATCATCAACTGAAAGAAGGCAGTGAAGGAAAGCGAGAAGAAGGGACTAAGCATCAATTGAAAGAAGGTAGTGAAAGAAAACGAGAAGAATGAACTAAATATCAATTGAAAGAAGGTATAGAAAGAAAGCGAGAAGAAAGGACTAAGCATCAACTGAAAGAATGTAGTGAAGGAAAGCGAGAAGAAAGGACTAAACATCAATTGAAAGAAGGTATAGAAGGAAAGCGAGAAGAAAGGACTAAGCATCAACTGAAAGAAGGCAGTGAAGGAAAGCTAGAAGAAGAGACTAAGCATAAATTGAAAGAAAGTAGTAAAGGAAAGTGAGAAGAAGGGACTAAGCATCAATTGAAAGAAAGTAGTGAAGGAAAGCGAGAAGAAGGGACTAAGCATCAATTGAAAGAAGGTAGTGAAAGAAAACGAGAAGAATGAACTAAATATCAATTGAAAGAAGGTATAGAAAGAAAGCGAGAAGAAAGGACTAAGCATCAACTGAAAGAATGTAGTGAAGGAAAGCGAGAAGAAAGGACTAAACATCAATTGAAAGAAGGTATAGAAGGAAAGGAGCGAAGAAAGGACTAAGCATCAACTGAAAGAAGGCAGTGAAGGAAAGCTAGAAGAAGAGACTAAGCATAAATTGAAAGAAAGTAGTAAAGGAAAGTGAGAAGAAGGGACTAAGCATCAATTGAAAGAAAGTAGTAAAGGAAAGCGAGAAGAAGAGACTAAGCATCAATTGAAAGAAAGTAGTGAAGGAAAGCGAGAAGAAGGGACTAAGCATCAATTGAAAGAAGGTAGTGAAAGAAAACGAGAAGAATGAACTAAATATCAATTGAAAGAAGGTATAGAAAGAAAGCGAGAAGAAAGGACTAAGCATCAACTGAAAGAATGTAGTGAAGGAAAGCGAGAAGAAAGGACTAAACATCAATTGAAAGAAGTTAGAGAAAGAAAGCGAGAAGAAAGAACTAAGCATCAATTGAAAGAAGGTAATAATAAAGGAAAGCTAGAAGAAGAGACTAAGCATCAATTGAAAGAAAGTAGTAAAGGAAAGCAAGAAGAAAAGACTAATCATCAACTGAAAGAAGGTAGTGAAAGAAAACGAGAAGAATGAATTAAATATCAATTAAAAGAAGGTAGGGAAGGAAAGCGAGAAAAAAGTCCTAATCATCAATTGAATGCAGATAGTGAAGGAAAACGAAAAGAAACGACTAAGCATCAATTAGAAAAATTAATGAAGGAAACCGAGACGAAAGAACTAAACTTCATTGGAAAGAAAATAGTGAAGGAAAAAGAGAAGAAAATTCTAATCATGAATTGAAAAGTGGCAGTGAATGAAAGCGAGAAGAAGGAACTAAACATTATTGGTGAAAATGTAGTGAAGGAAAACGTGATAAAAGGACTAATCATCAATTGAAAATAGGCAGTGAAGGAAAGCGATAAGAAAGGACTAAACATCAACAGCAATGAGATAGTGTTATGTGGTTGTTAGCAAAAGTATGGGCCCAAAATGCAAATTACAAATCAGAGATCCAAAGTCAAACAAAAAAATTAGAATATCTGTTTTATGAAAGGAGGGAAAGTTCGACACTGAGATCCGAAGGCGTATTGTGATAGCCAATGATGAAATCCAAAATTGCGTCAGACTATTTGGAAACTGAAAAAATTCGTTAGAAACAAAGGAAACATTAGTGAACTATAATGGCCATATCAGTCGTCCTATATGGTAGCGAATGTTGGAGATGCCCTCCAAAATATTAAGAAACAGGAAAATCTCGTTTGAAACAAAGAAATCATTAGCGAACTATTACGTCATATCAGTCGTCCTATATGGTAGCGAATGTTGGAGATGACTTCCAAAATATTAAGAAACAGGAAAATCTCGTTTGAAAAAGAAGGAAACATTAACGAACTATTACGTCATATCAGTCGTCCTATATGGTAGCGAATGTTGGAGATGACCTCCAAAATATTAAGAAACAGGAAAATCTCGTTTGAAACAAAGAAAACATTAGCGAACTATTACGTCATATCAGTCGTCCTATATGGTAGCGAATGTTGGAGATGACTTCCAAAATATTAAGAAACAGGAAAATTTCGTTTGAAAGAGAAGGAAACATTAACGAACTATTACGTCATATCAGTCGTCCTATAGAGTTTGACCTCCAGGACCATGGATTAGTTTTAAAGCTTTCATTACACCCGAGCAACGACAGGCTATATTGCTAGTCTCTAATAAATTAATAGTGAGAATCAAGAAGAGACAACTGAAGTTCCTGGGATATGCAATAAGGAAGGAGGGTTTGGAGAATCTGATACTAACAGGCCGGATAGAAGGACGGAGAGACAAGGGAAAACAGCGTGTAACGTAATTGACGGGCCTGACCAGGTGGATGGCAGAACGGGGATTGCATGCTGTAACAGGAGAAAACGTGCTAAAAGCCACAAGGGATGGAAAGACATGGAAGGCTATGATTGCCTATGTCCTGAAAGGAAAAGGCACAAAGAAGAAGAAGAAGAAGAAGAAGAAGAAGAAGAAGAAGAAGAAGAAGAAACTCAATTAGGGTATGTACGGTCCCCTTTTATTTTTGTCCCCGTTTTGTTTAGTTTAATTGCCCGTCTCCTCTCCCGTTAGGTGACCAGAAATGTTAGTTCCCTGGTGGATGCGGTGCACTTTTTGTTTTTTGAGCGTGTTTCTTCGTATTTGTTGTCGTAAGTGGATGAGTGTGTATATGGTTGGTTAATTTATTAACGCCCCGTCTAGTCAACTGACATTTCTGCCACGATTAAGGATTGTGTTTTATTTTTTTACTAACACCGTTTTGTTTAGTACCTTGCAAATATTACTAGGTATTGTGCAAATATTTATAAAGGTTTTCATTTTTGAATTTGTTCATTTATTCACCATTCGTCACAGAAAAATTGTATCCATTCGCCACAGTTGGAACTGGTTAAGATTTCCTACAGCCTTTGAGGTATTATTGTGTTTGTTGTAAGAATGGTAAGCAAGAATGTGATGTTTTGGTGCAAATATAATTCTATAATCTGCTTGGGTCAGCGATTGGGGTTAGCTAAGTTTTTTAAGAGAAATAGAGACCAGCCCTCGTCATACCAATTTTTGTGCTTTACATTTTGTATTCAAATAAAAATAAATATCATTTAGTTGAATTGACACTTAATGCTTTGGACCGTGAAGTTATGTTATTCTACTTTCAAAGTTGAATACATGGTAGATGATACTCAGCTTCTCAGCATACACACGTTTGTGTAGACAATTACTAGAGGCGGCGATATGTGTGTGTTATGTCATTTTTTGAATTTATTTTGGAATGCAGATGAATTCAAGAACATATAGGATATTATATAGATTAATGTCATGAAAGAATTCTTTCATTTTGATTGTTTTTTTTTGGTCGAGATCCTTATTTCACAATAGGTGGGACCCCAACAGGTGCTACCGCCTCGAGCCAGCATGGTCTTGGGAACAATAGCAATGAAGATGTGGTTCCGCGCTTCTTCAGACTTCCAATCACTAAATCAGAGGCCGAACTGCAGGATTAATGATCAATTCACAAATCTGATACCAGGTCACAAGAGAGATGATGTTCCTCGTAATTGAATACGATTTCATCAGGAGATGGAATCATTGAGATGCTGAGAAAAATAATAAGGGCTTTGATAGTTGACTTTTTATATGAACAAAACTTATCTTGTGTGGAAAAATATAAATAATACCCATAAATAATTTACATATTGCAAATAAATCCCCTCTGATAGAGAGAAAAAGCGTTAGAAACAAAGAAAAGAAGGTTGTAATATGTGCGTTATCCATCTTCATATGGTAGGGAATGCCGGACAATCTATAGACGGATGAGGAAAAATACATCTATTCACCATGAATGATTTTCACATTGTAAATAAATATTTAGGATGGTATTTACAAAAAGTCTTTAGAAAGAAAGAAAAGAAGGTTGTATTGCTATGCGTTATCCATCTTCATATGGTAGGAAATGCCGGACAATCTATAGACGGATGAGGAAAAATACATATCTATTCACTCAGTGAATGATTTTCACATTGTAAATAAACATTTAGGATGGTATTTACAAAAAGTCTTTAGAAAGAAAGAAAAGAAGGTTGTATTGCTATGCGGTTATCCATCTTCATAAGGGTAGGGGAATGCCGGACAATCTATAGACGGACGAGGAAAATACATCTATTCACCATGAATGATTTTCACATTGTAAATAAATATTTAGGATGGTATTTACAAAAGTCTTAGAAAGAAAGAAAAGAAGGTTGTATTGCTAAGTGCGTTATCCATCTTCATATGGTAGGGAATGCCGGACAATCTATAGATGATGAGGAAAAATACATCTATTCACCATGAATGATTTTCACATTGTAAATAAATATTTAGGATGGTATTTACAAAAGTCTTTAGAAAGAAAGAAAAGAAGGTTGTATTGCTATGCGTTATCCATCTTCATATGGTAGGGAATGCCGGACATTCTATATTTGGATGAGGAAAACACATCTATTCACCATGAATGACTTTACACATTGTAAATAAATATTTAGGATGGTATTTACAAAAAGTCTTTAGAAAGAAAGAAAAGAAGGTTGTATTGCTATGCGTTATCCATCTTCATATGGTAGGGAATGTTGGACAATCTATAGAGCCTTGATGAGGGAAAAACACATATAAACACCATGAATGATTTACACATTGTAAATAAATATTTAGGATGGTATTTACACAAAAAATCTTTAGAAAGAAAGAAAAGAAGGTTGTATTGCTATGCGTTATCCATCTCTATATGGTAGGGAATGCCGGTCAATCTATAGACGGATGAGGAAAATACATCATCATGAATGATTTTCACATTGTAAATAAATATTTAGGATGGTATTTACAAAAAGTCTTTAGAAAGAAAGAAAAGAAGGTTGTATTGCTATGCGTTATCCATCTTCATATGGTAGGAATGCCGGACAATCTATAGACGGATGAGGAAAATACATCTATTCACCATGAAATTTCAGATTTTTCACATTGTAAATAAATATTTAGGATGGTATTTACAAAAAGTCTTTAGAGAAAGAAAAGAAGGTTGTATTGCTATGCGTTATCCATCTTCATATGGTAGGAATGCCACATTCTATAGACGGATGAGGAAAATACATCTATTCACCATGAATGATTTACACATTGTAAATAAATATTTAGGATGGTATTTACAAAAAGTCTTTAGAAAGAAAGAAAAGAAGGTTGTATTGCTATGCGTTATCCATCTTCATATGGTAGGGAATGCTGGACAATCTATAGACGGATGAGGAAAAAAATACATATAAACACCATGAATGATTTATACATTGTAAATAAATATTTAGGATGGTATTTACACAAAAAATCTTTAGAAAGAAAGAAAAGAAGGTTGTATTGCTATGCGTTATCCATCTTCATATGGTAGGGAATGCCGGACAATCTATAGACGGATGAGGAAAAATACATCTATTCACCATGAATGATTTTCACATTGTAAATAAATATTTAGGATGGTATTTACAAAAAGTCTTTAGAAAGAAAGAAAAGAAGGTTGTATTGCTATGCGTTATCCATCTTCATATGGTAGGGAATGCCGGACAATCTATAGACGGATGAGGAAAAATACATCTATTCACCATGAATGATTTACACATTGTAAATAAATATTTAGGATGGTATTTACAAAAAAAATCTTTAGAAAGAAAGAAAAGAAGGTTGTATTGCTATGCGTTATCCATCTTCATATGGTAGGGAATGCCGGACAATCTATAGACGGATGAGGAAAAATACATCTATTCACCATGAATGATTTACACATTGTAAATAAATATTTAGGATGGTATTTACAAAAAGTCTTTAGAAAGAAAGAAAAGAAGGTTGTATTGCTATGCGTTATCTATCTTCATATGGTAGGGAATGCCGGACAATCCATACCCGGATGATAAAAATACATATAATCACCATTAAGGATTTACACATTGCAAATAAATATTTATGATGGTATTTACAAAAAGTCTTTAGAAAGAAAGAAAAGAATGTTATATTGCTATGCGTTATCCATCTTCATATGGTAGGGAATGCCGGACATTCTATAGACGGATGAGGAAAAATACATCTATTCACCATGAATGATTTACACATTGTAAATAAATATTTATGATGGTATTTACAAAAAGTCTTTAGAAAGAAAGAAAAGAAGGTTGTATTGCTATGCGTTATCCATCTTCATATGGTAGGGAATGCCGGACAATCTATAGACGGATGAGGAAAAATACATCTATTCACCATGAATGATTTACACATTGTAAATAAATATTTAGGATGGTATTTACAAAATTCTTTAGAAAGAAAGAAAAGAAGGTTGTATTGCTATGCGTTATCCATCTTCATATGGTAAGGAATGCCGGACAATCTATAGACGGATGAGGAAAATTACATCTATTCACCATGAATGATTTACACATTGTAAATAAATATTTATGATGGTATTTACAAAAAGTCTTTAGAAAGAAAGAAAAGAAGGTTGTATTGCTATGCGTTATCCATCTTCATATGGTAGGGAATGCCGGACAATCTTTAGACGGATGAGGAAAAATACATCTATTCATCATGAATGATTTACACATTGTAAATAAATATTTAGGATGGTTTTTACAAAAAAAATCTTTAGAAAGAAAGAAAAGAAGGTTGTATTGCTATGCGTTATCCATCTTCATATGGCAGAGAATGCCGGACATTCTATACACGGATGAGGAAAATTACATCTATTCACCATGAATGATTTACACATTGTAAATAAATATTTATGATGGTATTTACAAAAAGTCTTTAGAAAGAAAGAAAAGAAGGTTGTATTGCTATGCGTTATCCATCTTCATATGGTAGGGAATGCCGGACAATCCATACACGGATTATTAAAATACATATAATCACCATGAATGATTTACACATTGTAAATTAAATATTTATGATGGTTTTTACAAAAGTCTTTAGAAAGAAAGGAAAGAAGGTTGTATTGCTATGCGTTATCCATCTTCAAATTGCAGAGAATTCTGTACAGTCTTCAAAACGATAAGGAAAAATATATATAATCCGTATAAATACTTTATACGTTGCAAATAAATCTTTATGGTGCTATTTACAACTTAGTCGTTAGAAACAAAGAAAAGACGCTTGTATTTCTATGATTTATTCATCTTCACATAGTAATAGATACTGAACAATATCTACAGGGGTAAAGAAATATATATATATATAATCTCCCTGAATTAATTAAACATTAACAAAAAACTTACGATGATATTGACAAGCAAGTTGTTAGAAACAAAGAAAAGAAGGTTGTATTGCTTTGAGTTATGCATATATCAAGTAATTCTGGGCAACCTCTTTCAGATGAGAAATATATATATAATCCCCATCAATGATTTTCACATTGTAAATAAATTGTTTAGATGATTTTTGCACACACGTCATTAGAAATAAATCAAAGATGGTTGTATTGCTCTGAGTTATCGATTTTCATATGGTAAAGAATGCTAGACAAACTCCCTCGAATGAGAAAAAATATATATAATCCTCATAAATGATTTACACATTGCAAATAAATAGTAATGATGATATTTACAAATAAGTCATTAATAACAAAGAAAAGAGAAAAGAGGGTTGTATTTCTATGAGTTATTCATCTCCATATGGCAATAGATCCTTGACAATATCTCCAGGGGTAAAGAAATATATATATATATATATATATATATATATATATATAAATGATTTGAACATTGCAAATACATACTTATGATGATATTGACAAACAAGTTGTTAGAAACAAAGAAAAGAATGTTGTATTGCTATGAGTTATGCATATAGCATTGGATTTTGGTCAACTTTCCTCAGATGAGAAAAATATATATAATCCCCATTGTAAATAAATTGTTTAGATGATATTTACACACACGTCATTAGAAACAAATCAAAGATGGTTGCATTGCTATGAGTTATCGATTTTCATATGGCAAGGAATGCTAGACAATCTCCCTCGAATGAGAAAAATATATATAATCCTCATAAATGATTTACACATGACAAATAAATACTAATGTTGACATTGACAACCAAGTCTTTAGAACGAAAAGAAGGTTCTATTACTATGAGTTATCAATCTTCATTCGGCAGCAGATGCTGTAAAATCTTCCCACGGATGAAGAACATATATATAATCCCCATAAATGAATTACAAATAAATGCTGATGATCATGTTTACAAACAAGTCGTTAGAAACAAAGAAACGATGTTTGTATTGCCATGAGTTATCCATCTTCATATGACAGAGAATGCTGGACAATCTTTCCACCGATGAGGAAAAATATATATAATCTTAAAAGATTTACACATTACAAATAAATTACATAAATGATTTACACATTACAAATAAATCGTAATGATGATATTCACAAACAATCGTTAGAAACAAAGAAAAGAGGGTTGTATTACTATAAGTTATCTGTCCTCATATGGCAGTGAATGTTTTTTACTACCAGTCATTAAACTTTACTGCCAATTATGAAAGCTTATGCAGCATGTTTTTTTTTCTTTAACCGTGCCTCAATATTTTATCGCTTGCAATAATAATGTCATTAGGTAGTGAAATATATTACATATATACTAGCAGTATAGCCCGGCGTTGCTCGGGTGTAATGAAAGCTTCAAAACTAATCCAAACTAATCCATGGTTCTAGAGCTCAGACTCAGCCTAAAAAAGAATTTGTGTGATCAGATAAAAATTGTGGATTTGCATAAAGGACATACAGACAGATACACACACACACACACACACACACACACAACTTGCCTTTTATAAATATTTATTTTCTGCACTATTGTAAGAATTGCAACCTTGAAACTTCTGAATATCGTTTCGTATGTCTTTGTCTATGAGTGTATCAAATTTGATTAAAATCGGACCACTCCTTCTATAATCCGATTTTTTCGATTATCGATTTTCGATATTTATCGGGGGTATCTCGACACAAAACCTAGCTAAAAACACTCGCAGAAGCTTATAGTACAACTGTGTAAATTTTCAAGAAAATCAGTTCAGCCGTTTCGGAGTCTATAGGTAAAGGATACACACACACAAACGCACACACACAGACAAAGTTTCATTTATAAATAAGATTAGATGCTGATTTATATATATATATATATATATATATATATATATATATATATATATATATATATATGAAAAAGAATAAGAAAGCAAGTTGAGGAACTATACTCATCCAACGTGTTTTGTCCTCACAGGTACTCCATCAGTGCAAGTATAGGGCTTATTTTGATATACATGTTTATATACAGAAGCATTGGTTTATCATTTTTTTAATTTTGAGAACATTCACTTTTTCTTGAGAATATAATGAATATATCTCTAGTTACGGTAGCTATGGGTAAATAGCAAGACAAACTGGTTCCTGTAGACTTTGGTGGCAGGAAATAGGGGTATATATATGTATATACCCCTTTTTCTATTTTCAATATATATATATTTACGCTCTCACACTCTGATTGAGCACTCTGGAAGAATGATAAAATTTGAAAAAACAGCAGTTACTCTAGCATCTACCCAAGACTCATTCAATAATAAATTAGAACACTGTAACTACTGGCGCAGGATGCATCATACACTAAAAGTCTACCTCCTTCTACCGAGCGCCCATAGCTCAGAAGTAGAATCGTCGACTGACGCCAATTCGGTCGGGTTTAAATCCTGGGTAAAATCAATCGAATGTCTAACAGTACTGATGATCTGCGTTATAGCGAAACAGATCTATCTGCGGATGACTATATATATATATATATATATATATATATATATTAATTCAAGCATATAATTTGTCACTTAGCTGATTGATGTTATTTTCAACATCCCGACTCTAGAATTTATTAGACAAACCCTCCACTAATCGCTTCTTCTCCCACTCGTTAACCAGTACCAGGAACGATAATAAAAAGAAAAACAGAGAGAGAGAGAGAGAGAGAGAGAGAGAGAGAGAGAGAGAGAGAGAGGATGGTAAATGCTTCAATGCTGTGAGTCAAGAGAGAGAAGAAATATATTCTTTAGAGAACCCTAAAAGTACAAGACATTTGTGTCGGTGTAATTTTACGACTTTCCTCTAAGTAGTATCTTTAGGTGGTTAGCCATTACACAATTAAAGGCTTAATATAGGCTGCTCCATTGACTTTTAAAATCAATTTAATAATTTGTTTCTTGCTTTTTTCTATGAGAGTAACATTTTTCAAGTGTGTTGAATCGTAAACCTTGTAGCTGTTGGAGCAATGCTTTAACTACAGAGCCTACCCTTGCCGTATCGTGTTGTCAGAATTTAATTGCTTTAGATATCCGTGCATGTGAATGCCGATGTACTTTAAGCTGTAGATTTTAATTGAAGGAATGAAGCAAGAAATGGAGAATAAATGTTTGAAAAAAGAAAAGAAAAGAAAAGAGAAAGAAAAATACGAAAAAATGGGTTGAAAGAAAAGAGAGGCAGGGCAGAAAAGAGAGAAAGAAAGAAAAAGGCATAAAAGGGTATAAATAAAAAGTAAAAAAGAAAGGAAAGACAGGAAGAATGTAGAAAAGAAAAAAAAAGGAAAATATAAAGAAACAAAATAAATGAAAAGAAAGAAAGAAAGAACAAAAGAAAACAAATAGAAGAAAATAGTAAAGAAAGAAATGAAAAAGAAGATAGAGAATAAAAATAAAGAATAAAGAAAAGATGGATAAGAAAGAATGACAAAAAATACAGAATAGAAAGCAAGAAAAAACGGTGTAAAGAAATAAAGGGAAAAATAAAAGAAACAATAAAAAGGAAAGCAAAAAAGAATAAATAATAAAAAGAAGAAAATGAAAAGAAAGAAAGAAACGAAAGAAAGAAAAAGCAGAGAAAAAAGCGGAAAATAAAGCTAAATAAAAAAATAGAAACGAAATTAAAGAAAAATTTAAAAACAAGAAAGAGAATAAAGAAAACATTAAAGAAGACATGAAAGAGGAAAATAAAAGAAAATGAATGAAAAAAGAAAAGAGAGAGAAAAGAAAAAAGAAATAACAAGAAGAGAGAAAATGAGACAATAAAAGAGAAGAAAAGGAAGCATAAAGAAAGGAGGAAGTAAAGAAAAGAAAAAAGAAAATGAATAAAAAAAAGGTAGAAAAGAAAGAAAAAAACCGGAAGTTAAAAAAAGGAGACGCGGAAAGTAAAGGAAATAAAAGAAAGATAAGAAGAACGAAAGAAGTGAAGAGAAAAAAGCAAAAAAAAAACAAAAAAAAAACACAAGTTAAATAAGGGAAAAGAATGAAAGAAAGGAAAAAAGAAATGTTAGAAATAAAGAAATAAAAGAATAATAGAAAAAGAAAATAAAGACAAATGGCTGAAATGAAAAGAAGAAAAGCTAAAAAAGACAGAAGGCTGAAGAAAGAAAGAATGTTAAGGAAAGAAAAAGCTACAAGAAAAGAAAAAAGAAAAATAATAAAGAAGGAAAAGAAAAACGAGAAATATAAAAAAGAAACAAGAAAGTAACAAAACAATGAAACATAAAAAAGAACGAAAGAAGGAAAAAAAGCGTAAAGAAAAAAAAGAAAAAAGAGAAAAGAATAAAATAAAAAAATAAATAATAATTTTTTGTTGTTTTAATCATATCACCCCAAGCAAGGCGGTAACGCCACTGATGTGCAGGGGGCTACATAAGAGTGAGAAGATTAGTAAAGAGAAAAACCGGAAACCACATCCTAAACAGAAAACAAGGGATGAGCCTCTTTACCTGTTCAATAGACGTGGGTGGAGTGTGAACCGGGCGATAATTTAGTCTATCTACTCCAATTGAAAAAAAGAAAAAAGAAAAGAGTGTAAAGATTGTAAAAGAGAAAACCGGAAACCGCCTCCTAAACAGGAAATAAGGGATGAGCCTCTTCACCTGTTCAATAGGTGTGGGTGGAGTGTGAACCGGGCGATAATTTAGTCTATCTACTCCAATTGAAAAAAAAAAAAAGAAAAGAGTGTAAAGATTGTAAAAGAGAAAACCGGAAACCGCCTCCTAAACAGGAAATAAGGGATGAGCCTCTTCACCTGTTCAATAGGTGTGGGTGGAGTGTGAACCGGACTTGAAATAAAGGAAGAATTAAAAGAAGAAAAAAGAAATATAGAAAGAAATAATGAAAGAAAGACTGAAAGAAAATGGCAGGTAAGAAGGAAGAAATTACATCTGAATAAAAGAAGCCATGGAAAATCCGTAGATCTGGTCGTGCGGACGGAATAGAGACTATTTAAATAGGAGTTGCCAAATCCCTAGACTAAGGACGCCATGATTTCTTGCCCTGGGGCCAGCGTCTGATTCGACCATCGATTATCGGTTAAGGTTTTTATATTTCCCCATCCTCCCTCTCGCAGAAAAGACCCGCTGTACGCTATCATTGCTTTCAAATTCCCCCATAAAACTTGTCGGTCGCTCTAATGAGCAAGAGAAGTTTTATTTGTAACTTTTTATTTTCAAAGATTCAAGATAATTGGTGGCCGTCAAAGATAGGAAACGATAAATTAATGATGGAAGAATCGGGAAAATGAGAGAGAAATCGTTGAGAAATAGAGAAACATAGAGAGTAAAATAGATATGAACAGATTGAGTTAGATATATAAAGGATAAAGAGCTGAAATAGATAGATAGATAGATAGATAGATAGATAGATAGATAGATAGATAGATAGATAGATAAGAAAATAATAAAAGGAATAGATAGATAGATAGATAGATAGATAGATAGATAAGAAAATAATTGTAAAAGGAATAGATAGATAGATAAATAGATAGATAGATAGATAAAAGAATTGGTAAAAGGAATAGATAGATAGATAGATAGATAGATAGATAGATAGATAGATAAGAAAAGAATTGTAAAAGGAATAGATAGATAGATAGATAGATAGATAGATAGATAGATAGATAGATAGATATGAGCTTCAGATAGCTAGGTAACTAGCTAGATAGATCAGTCAGTCAATTAAGTGCCATACGTAATACACGTTTGAGCGATCATGTCTCGAAAGAGATATCACTGACTAGACAAAAGATTTTCCCGCAGAAGGTTGCCATTACATTCGGCGATAGACACGTTGCCACCCAGGACTAAAGAACCCAATCTATCCTGCTATTAAATCTATAGCTAGAGGAAGAAGAGATGGATTAATACCTTTCCCAAGGGTATTTGCGCGTAAGTGAATGCAGCAAATTCAATTGGAATTCATAGTTATCTGAAGTTCTTACACAAATTAGAGTAATTGTAATTACTGGGAAGAAGACCTACCACACGTTGCCGTGCTAAGACGCGAGTCACACGCCCAGCCGACCACTACTCACTCGCCGTGGTCGGACGCTCAGCAGCCGGCTACGTGGCACCCTGGCAATGTCGTTCGTTGTAGGCGAAGTGTGGATGAGATCGGGGTAACCACACGTTGCCGTGCTAAGACGCGAGTTACACGCCCAGCCGACCACTACTCGCTTGCCGTGGTCAGACGCTCAGCACCCGACTACGTGGCAACCGGGCAATGTCGTTCGTTATAGGCTGTGTCCATGATATCGGGTACAAAACGTTGGCGCGATCGAAGGCGAGACAGACGCCTGGCAGACGACCACTCGCTCAACGTGGTCGGACGCTCATCAGCCGGCAACGTGGCACCCTGGCAGTGTCGTTCGTTGTAGGCTGTGGCGATGAAATCAGAGTACCATACGTTGGCGTAATCAGACGCGAGTCAGACAGCCAGACAGCTAGATAGATAGATAGATATGAAAAAGTTGAAAGAGGTAAATAGATAGACAGACAGCTTGGTTTCAGTTACTTACCCATTAACGTAAAGATGCCTCGCTGTGACGTTTTTTATAAATATATTCATAGTAATTGTTCAGATGAGCTCTTCGCTATGCTATCCAGACTTTATGAATTTAAGCGCAATACTAGAATGGTATCGAGATCTTATCAGTTTCACGGTTGAGCCGGTTAAATGGAGCCGTAGGTTCTACGCTAATAGTTTCTTTTTCCTCGCACTTCCCGCCCGTGGAATTTTCTTTCAGCTCCATGCTTTCCAGCCAACTTTATTCTGTAAATCGGTATCTACTGTTCTCTTGATTACTCTTTACTGCATGCATACATTTAAACTCTTCTTATTAACGTGTTCATTGGTTCTTTTCATGTAAATCTACCACCGTAACGTTGCCTTCCTGTGCCAGTTTTATAAATACTTTCATGGTAATTGCTCAGATTAGCTCTTTGCACCTAGACTATTCGATTTTTTTTTATAATCTTGTCGCCCCAAGCAAAGCATTTTACTGCCACTGTTGTGCAGGGGGTCACATAGAAGAAATGTTGAGGAGTCAGAGGTTGCAGGGGGTGTCAGGAAGAGAGTAGGAGAGGGAAGAGAATTACTGATGAGAGTGGGGTGAACGAGGAGGAATGTTATGAGGAGTGAGAGGTTGCAGGGGTGTCAGGAAGAGAGTACTGATGATAGTGGGGTGGATGTAGAAAAGCATGAGAGTGAGGATGTAAGTTAGTGAGACAGGAGGTGACTATTGACTTTACATTCAAACTCCTGGAGATTGTAACTGTCAGGAAAGCAAGTATGCGGAAGAGAATTCGACAGGCGTGAATGGCGAGAAAAGAAGTTGCTGGAGTAGAATTTGCGTTTAAAATTTATTGGTTTCACAGTAAAAGGGTGGGACCTACTTGCCAATCTTGTGGCTCAGTTTGGCCGGTTAGTAACCGTAAGTTCTATGCTAATAGTTTCTTTTCTCGCGCATCTCGCTTGTCCATTCCAAGTCCATTCTTTCCCAGACGACTTTAATCTGCAAAAATTTAAATGCAATGTTAGTTGGAATCTAATGACTTCTTGATTACCCTTTTCTATTTCAGCCCCCTATTAATGTTTCTGTACCTAATTCCTCCCCTCCCTGTGACCCATTGAGTTTTAGTGGCTTTACTACCTTTCTTGTGCTCATCAGTCAGTCAGTGATAGACCCTAGGGCTATCACGTTTTGAAAGAGATATGACTAACTGGGCAGAACGTTTGCCCGCAGTAAGTTACCATTACTTTCTGCGGTGGATTGCTTGTCAACCAAGCCTAAAGAACCCAATTTGTCTTGTTATTAGATCCATAGTCAGAGGGAAGAGACGGATTAATACCTTTCCCAAGGGTTACCGTTTTAAAAATAGAATCAAACACTATGTAATATTTAATTCCTAAATCTAAATATGTTTTGTACTGCTTACATCATTCAGACTGTTGCACTCTTAGGCCTTCTTCAGGTGATATACACTGCAATTTCGAACAGAACCCTTTATTTAATCCACTGAGGTAGAGTGTTCTAATTCAACTTGCCATGCCTTTCATGATAATTGTTCGAATGAGCTCTTCGCTTCGGTACTTAAACTTTATGAATTTAAGCGAAACAATAGGATAGCGACGATATCTCACCACTTTACAGTTAAATTACAGATGTAGCCGTAAGTTCTATGCTGACGTTTCCTTTTTTCGCACTTTTCATTTACAGCTCCATATATTCCAGCCAATTTTATCTGCAAAAACTCAAATGAAATGTTCATTATTATCTACTGTCCTGCTGATGACTCTTTCTTCTTTCTGCTCACAGTTAATGTGTCTGTTTCTAATTCATCCACTCTCTGTACCCCCCGCTTGCGTCTTAGTGGCTTTTCTGCCTTGCTTGGATTTATACCGATTGAATAAAAAAAAACGTGCCTTTAATTGTTGTTTATATGGCTCATATGCTAATAGAATTCATTCGGTTGAATAATGTATTCATATTCTACAAAAATATAAATGTAAATAATAAATTGAAAAATAAAAAAAATATAACATTTTTTTAAAGAATGTTATCGTTTAATTACAATTTATCATAAATTAATTTGTTTGCATTAATAAATAAATAATAAAAGATATATTAGATTGGTGTTAAGATCTCATCAATTGAGAATTGGTCTGACTAGATGTAACCGTAAGTTCTATGTTAAAATAAAATAAAATATTTCTTTTAGCCTTCTCCATATCCCAACATAAAATTTCATAACAATAATGGATACATCAACGGAAATAGGGTCTTGAGAGGGGCTTTAAAAATTAGGTTGGCCGTTAAGACTGAAAGAAGAAATCATGTATTCCCTAAAAATATAACCTTTTTTTCATATATAAAGTGAATTCTGATTAGTTAAATTGAAACAGACATACATTTTTATGTTTTCTCATATCTATAAGTAACAAACCTATTCTTTCTTATATTTAAATGAAAATCATTTTCACAACTATAATCTAACATTACCTGATGACAAGGTAGAAATCTCGAAACATGGAAATTTCCGTGTCGAATTGTGTTTTTAATTAAAAAGCAAATTTAATTATTTGATTATAGTCTGAGCTACAATATTTGTTCTATTGAGGAACTTTTTAATATAGAGTAAATGCCGGAGAAATCAAAATTGTAAAACTGTTAGTTCTCTTGACCTATATATATATATATATATATATATATATATATATATATGTGTGTGTGTGTGTGTGTGTGTCTGTGTGTAAATAGATAAACAGATAGATATTTATGAACAGAGAACTAGATAGATAGATAGATAGATAGATAGATAGATAGATAGATAGATATATAATGGTAAGATTATGAGGAAATATTCAAATTTCATTAATCGAGCTGGTACTGCTAGCGTCATTGGAATTGAACAGATATGTCTCTTAAAAACATTTTAAGTAAAATAGGTTTCTCATACGAATAGTCCGAAAGTGATAGAAATAAACTTAGATATACGGATATATTGAACTTATACAGCGAGACTATTCTGAGAACCCTAGAAGTTATGCCAGGATTCGTCATCGGGGGCCACAATTTAAACAATATAAGGTACGCAGATGATACAGTGCTGATAGCAGACACAGAAAGGAAATTACAAGACCTACTACAGAAACTATCTGAGGAGAGTGACAAGAAAGGACTACAAAAAAACTGCAAGAAAACCGAATGTATGGTCATCAGCGAAAATGGCAGCCCAAAATGCCAATTACAAGTGAGGGACTCTAAAATCAAGCAGGTACAGAAATGTAAATACCTAGGAAGTGTTCTAACAGCAGACGGAAAGTGCGACACTGAGATCTGAAGACAAATTGTCATGGCGAAAAAGCATTCCAGAAGTTGAGTAAAGTATTAAGAAACAGGACAATTTCGCTAGAAACAAAGAAGAGAGTACTGGATTGCTATGTGATCTCGGTTCTTCAATATAGCAGTGAATGCTGGATAATATAATCGAAAATGAAGAAAAAACTTGAAGCAGCTGAAATGTGGTTCTACAGAAGGATGCTGCGGATATCATGAACCGAGCATGTGAGCAATGGTGAGGTTTTGGAAAGGATGGAGACGAAAAGGAAATTAATACTGAGCGTCAGGAAGAGGCAACTAAAGTTCCTAGGACATGCAATGAGGAAGGAGGGCTTGGAGAACCTGATACTAACAGGCCAGATAGAGGGAAAAAGAGACAGAGGAAAGCAGCGGATAACATATTTGAAGGGCCTGATCAGGTGGATGACGGAACGAGGGTTGCGTGGTGTAACAGGAGAAAGCGTGCTAAGAGCCACCAGGGACAGGGAGACGTGGAAAGCCATGATATTGAAAGGACATGGCACATAAAAGAAGATACGGATAATTATGAAGAAGCTGAGATAGATAGATAGATAGATAGATAGATAGATAGATAGATAGATAGATAGATATGAACAAAATGAAAGAGATAGGAAAAGAATAAGATAGATAGATAGATGGATAGATAGATAGATAGATAGATAGATAGATAGATAGATAGATGTCGACATAGATAAAGAGACGATGATAGATAGATAAGAAGCAATGATAGACAGACAAATAGAAAGAAGAAATTAATAGATAGATAGATAGAAAGAAGGAAAGAAAAGAAGAAAGGAAGAAATAAAGACATAAGTACAGAAGAGACAATAATAGAAGAAAGATAAGATAGAGAAGAAAAAATGATAGAGAGATATAGAGAGAAAAGACAATTATATAGAGATAGCTATATATATATATATATATATATATATATATATACAGTAAATAACCTAAAGGACCAACAAACCTACCATGGTTTCACCTAACGGGATCTTCAGAGAAGGTTCTTTACCTTATTTACTTAACTTTATCTGCTCTGTTTACGTATTGAGCACTTTTTTCCTATAGATAACTCGTCTCGGGTTTTTTTCTTTGGGCTACGTACTTTGACGGATGTTCACGTGTTTAGCTCTTTCTTTTTTTCACAACCATTTTTTCCTTCCGCGTATATACTCGGAGGGTTTTTCGAAACGAGTATAGTGATAAGTTTAGTTATATATATATATGTAGAGAGAGAGAGAGAGAGAGAGAGAGAGAGAGAGAGAGAGATAAATAAATAAATAGCTAGAGAAGAAACAATGATAGATAGATAGATAGATAGATAGATAGATAGATAGATATTAATGGACTGACATAGATAGATAGATAGATAGATAGATAGATAGATAGATAGATAGATAGATAGATAGATAGAATAGAATGAGATAGATAGATAGATAGATAGATAGATAGATAGATAGATAGGATAGATAGATAGATAGATATGAACAGACTGAGATAGATAGATAGATAGATAGATATGAACAGACTGAGATAGATAGATAGATAGATAGATAGATAGATAGATAGATAGATAGATATGAACAGACTGAGATAGATAGATAGATAGATAGATAGATATGAACAGACTGAGATAGATAGATAGATAGATAGATAGATAGATAGATAGATAGAACTAGATAGAATAGATAGATAGATAGATAGATAGATAGATAGATAGATAGATATGAACTGAGATAGATAGATAGATAGATAGATAGATAGATAGATAGATAGATAGATAGATAGATAGCGAAGAGACAATGATAGGTTGATAGATATAAAGATAGATTCACGATGATAAACAGAAATATGAATTGATCTTATTTACGAAATAGTGGCTTCCCTGTGTCTCTTCTACAAGTACTTTCTCGGCTTCTGCTCCGATGAACTTAGCTCACTGGTGCCCCCTATATATGAATTTACTCAAACCACAAGA